>CM053570.1:94202456-94369268 GCA_028646485.1 Cryptoprocta ferox | reverse complement strand
TTACATATAACACCCAGTGCTCATCCCAACAAGTGACCTCCTTAATGCCCATCCCCCATTTAGTCCATCCCCCCAACCCAATACCGCCCCCCCCCACCAACCCTCAGTTTGTTCTTTGTACTTGAGAGGCTCTTATGGTTTACCCCCCTCTCTGTTTTTATCTTTGGCCAAAGCAGCTCTTGGTAATAAGATAACCTCTGATTATCTTTTAGCTGAGCAAGGAGGTGTCTGGCCAACACCATCTTCTGCACCTGTATGAACACTTCTGGGGAAGTCGAACCTCGATTCCATAAATCACTGAGCAGGCCACTTGATTAAAAGACTGGCTCCTTCAGCAGGATCTTTCTTTGACTTATTTGGTTTTCGGTTTGGGTCTCGGGGACCATGGCTTCCAGGTGTACCCCAAACATTGGAAATTATTCTGTCTGTAGTAATCGTAAGAATCTCCCTGGTATGTTGTATGCTCTCAAAAGCTTTAAATGCATTTTTGTAGCCGCTAACCCACAGCAATGATCACCCTGAGACTGGAGCGTCACAAAAGGAATAAAGAGGACAACGAACTTAAAAATTGTGAACCTGAAGCTGGAACCGGTGACGGTCATAGAGGTTAAGGAAAACTGTCATCACCTGTGAATACCAACGAAGGAGCAACAGAAGCTTTGAGAAATACAGAGCAGTAGCTGAGAATGGCGTCAGTGCCTTAAATTTTTATCCCATCTCTCAGCCAAGCTGAGAGTCTGATCAAAAGAGGGAACTGTTAGGGAGAAACCACGGGTCCAAATGGTGTCACTTGGGATAAGGCCCCAAGTCAGTAAAACCAATGCTTAATACCTCCTAATCTAACTGCAGTTTCAACCCACCAGATGTATAACCTTTAACATGGGAATTTCCTGGTCAGCATTAGGATATTCACAGAACAGACCTTTCTGTTCCCCTTAGGAGGGCGACCTTGCCTAAAACAATGGATTCTTTGCTAATAAAATTGCCTCTTTTCCCCACTCCCTCTCTGACCTTAAAAGCCTTTCCTTTTCTCTCCCCTGGGTGGCTCAGTGGGTTGAGCGTCCAACTTCAGCTCAGGTCATGATCTCAAAGCTTGTGGGTTCGAGCCCTGCGTCGGGCTCTGTGCTGACAGCTCAGAGTCTGAATCCTGCTTCAGATTCTGTGTCTCCCTCTCTCTCTGCCCTCCCCTGCTCATGTTCTGTCTCTCCTTCAAAAAAAAAAAAAAAAAACATTAAAAAAAAAAAAAGCCTTTCCTTTTCTGTAGACCCTTTGGAGCAGCTCCTTTCTACTCTCTAGACAGGATGCTGATTCATGAATCAATAAGGTAAAATCAATAAAATAAGATAAGATAAAATAAAATAAATAAAAGAAAATAAAAGAATCTTTAAAATGTCCTTGGTTGGGGGTGCCCCGGCTGGCTCAGTTGTTAGAGCATGAGACTCTTGATCTCAGGGTCGTGAGTTCAAGCTCTACGTTAGGCACAGAAATTACTTTATATTTTTTTATGTTTATTATTTATTTTTGAGAGAGAGAAAGAGACAGAGAATGGGAGGGGAAAGCTTAGAGAGAGAAGGAGACACAGAATCCAAAGCAGGCTCCAGGCTCCAGGCTCCAGGCTCCGAGCTGTCAGCACAGAGCCTGATGCAGGGCTCAAACCCACGAACTGTGAGCTATGACTCAAGCCAAAGTCAGATGCGTAACTGACTGAGCCACCCAGGCGGTCCAGAGATGACTTTATAAATAAATAAACAAATAAATAAATAAATAAATAAAATCTAAATAAAGAAATAGAATTACTTGGTTGAATTTTTGTTATTTAACAGATCCAAAGAGGAGCCTTTCAGGATGGTAAGAGATCAGTATCTCAGGAAGATATAACCGTCATAACTGTGTATGCATCTAGCATCAGGGTTATATTATATATACATGAGTATATATATTATCATACATGAGGGAAAGACATGAAAGGAGAAATAGGCAATTGAAAATTCATGATAAAAATTCCCAACAAATTCGAAGTAAAAGAAATTTCTCAACATAACGAAACACATCTCTGAAAACCCTAAAAGGAGCACTTACTTAGTAGTGATGTAGAAGAAAAACTGAGGCTTTCCCCCTACGGTTGGGAACAAGGCAAATACATATCCTCTTACCACTTCAACTTCGTGCTCTAGGTGGTCTCCAGTGCAAAAGGCAACACAAATAAAAGGTGTTCAGATTGGAAAGGAAGAATTAAAGTTGTGTTAATTCACAGATAACATGATCACAGATGGTAAGTGGTCAGGATGCAAGATCACCAAACAAAAATTAGTTGTGTTTCTATGCACCGATAATGAGCAATCTGAAACTGAAAATCGGAAAATTCCATTCATAACAACACCAAACGGAGTATTCGGAATTCGGTTAACAAAAAGTGCAAAACCTGTACAAACTACAAACGCTGCTGAAGATCTAAATAAATGGAAACATTATAACATGTCCATGGGTTGGAAGACTCAATATAATTAAGATGGCCATTCTCTCCAAATTAATCTATAGATTCAGTGCGCTCCCAGTAAAATCCCAGAGTGCTTTTCTGTAGAAATTGACAAGCTCATCCTAAGATTTATAAAGAAATGGCAAAGGACCTACAATAGCCAAAAAAATTTTTTTGGAAAAGAAAAACTAAGCTGAAGAGTTTAAATTATCTGATTTTAAAACTTACTCTGAAGCGACAGTAGTCAAGGCAGTGTGGTACTGGCATAAAATCAATGGAACAAAATGGAAAATCCAGAAATACAGTTCATATTTGAGGTCAACTGATTTTTTACAAAGATGCCAAGGCAATTCAATGGGGTCTTTCCAACAACTGTTGCTTGAACAATTGGATATCCATCAGCAAAAATATGAACTTAGACCAATACCTTACATGTTATACAAAAATTAACTCAAAATGGATCATGGATCTACGTGTAAGAACTAAAACCCTAAGAATTCTGGAAGAAAATATAGGAGAAAATCTTTGTGATTTTGGGTTAGGCAAAGATTTTTTAAATATGTCACCAGCTGGGACGCCTGGGTGGCTCAGTGGGTTAAGCGGCCGACTTCGGCTCAGGTCATGATCTTGCAGTTTGTGAGTTTGAGCCCTGCGTCAGGCTCTGTGCTGACAGTTCAGAGCCTGGAGCCTGCTTCGGATTCTGTGTCTCCCTCTCTCTCTGCCCCTCCCCTGCTTCCACTCTGTCTCTCTCTCTTTCAAAAACAAATATTTTTTAAAACATTAAAAATTTTTCCTCTTCAGAAGACACCATTGAAAAAATGAAAAGACAAGCCCCAAACTGGGAGAAAATATTTGCTGGTCATGTATCTAATAAAGAACTTGTATTTAGGATACACAGAAACTTTTAAAACTCAGTAAGACAAACAATGCTATTTAAAAAAACAAAAAACAAAAAATCAAACAGGCAAAAGTAGCTACTTAGTGAAGGGGTTCCAAAGAACAAATAAATACACAGGGGAATACCACTCGGCAGTAAAATGGAGCGCGCCATTCATACATCCTCAACATGGACAAGCCTCGAAACATGCTAAGTGGGGCACCTGGGTGGCTCAGTCAGTTGAGCATCCAACTTTGGCTCCGGTCATGATCTGGCGGTTCGTGAGTTCAAGCCCCACATCGGGCTTGCTGCTGACAGCATAGAGCCTGCTTCAGATCCTCTGTCCCCCTCTCTTGCTGCCCCTTGTAGTCTCTCAAAAATAAATAAACATTTAAAAAAATAAAATAAGTTTATATTTTAATGTTTTTTTTTTTTATTTTTGAGAGACAAAGAGAGACAGCATGAGCAGGGGAGGGTCAGAGAGAGAGGGAGACACAGAATCCGAAGACAGGCTCCAGGCTCTGAGCTAGCTGTCAGCACAGAGCCCTATGTGGGGCTCGAACCCATGAACTGTGAGATTATGAGATTATGAACTGAAGTCAGACACTTAACCAACTGAGCCACCCAGGAGCCCTGTGGGTGTTGTTTTTTTTTTAATGTTCATTTAGTTATTGAGAGAGAGAAAAAGAGAGAGAGAATCCCAAGCAGGCTCTGCATTCAGTGCAGAGCCCCACACAGGGCTTGAACTCACAAACCATGATCACGACCAGAGGCGAAATCAAGGGTCAGACGTTCACCTGACTGAGCCACCCAGGAGCCCCTGATACATTTTGTTTCAATCGTATTTTCCACTACAGTTTGTATCTCTTCTTTCTGTCTCCTTTTCGTAAAAAAAGACAGAAGCTGGCATATGGGCACTCAGTCCAGACACAAGCCCCGGTTTGAGTCATTTCACCCTAGAGCTACCCTCTGTGGTTTTGTCGTTCCTTTTTTACACATGAGGAAACTCCTGAGACTTAAAAACTTGCTCCATATTGCACAGCTAGAAAAAAGTGGAATCGGAGCGAGCTAAGGGCAGTGTGAGCCCCAAACCCATTCCTCCCCGTCTCTATCAAGCAGATGTCGAGAAGGACATTCCAGATCATTTGAGGAGCCATCTGATCTGACTTCTTTGATAACGTGCTGTCCTACCACTCAGTCTGTCTCTGGACCCCCAGGTTCTACTGAGATGGACCTTGGAAAGCATCTAATCTGTCCCCAGAAGGGCTGTTCTGGTATACGTCTCGGATTAAGCAAGTCTCGGTTCCCTGAGCCCCAATTTCCTCATCTCTAAAACAGGAGTTGGTTTAGTGAGTGGTTCACAACCCACTGGTCTCAGACCCCTTGATATTCCTTTTTTTTTTTTTTCAATTTTTTTAACATTTACTTATTTACTTATTTATTTATTTTTGAGAGACAGAGAGAGACAGATCATGAGCAGGGGAGGGGCAGAGAGAGAGGGGGACACAGAATCAGAAACAGGCTCCAGGCTCTGAGCTGCCAGCACAGAGCCTGACGCGGGGCTCGAACCCACGAACTGTGAGATCATGACCTGAGCCGACGCTCAACCAACTAAGCCACCCAGGCGCCCCCCGCCTTTACATTCTTAAAAATGACTGATGATACAAAGGGCTTTTGTTTATGTGAGTTTTATCAATATTTACCAATTTATTTATTTTAAAAAAATGTTTAATGTTTATTTATTTTTGAGAGAGAGACAGAGTGCAAGCAGGGGAGGAGCAGAGAGAGAGAGAGACACAGAATCCGAAGCAGGCTCCAGGCTCCAAGCTGTCAGCATAGCCTGATGTGGGGCTCGAACCCACGAACCATGAGATCATGACCTGAGCCGAAGTCAGATCCTTACTCGACTGAGCCACCTAGGCGCCCTGACCAATTTATTTATTTTTCAGTTTACTTATTTTGAGAGAGAACAAGGGAGGGGCGGAGAGAGGGAGAGAGAAAAGCCCAAGTAGGCTCCACACTGTCAGCACAGAGCCCGACATGAGGCTCACAACCATCAGACCTGAGCCGAAATCAAGAGTCAGACATTTAACCGACTGAGCCACCCAGGCGCCCCAATATTTACCATTTTAAAAATTAAAACAAACTTTTAAATAACAGTTTCCAAAACAAAATGGAACTCTGTAATCTGTGTTATTGTTTGACAGTCTTGCAACTCTCTCTAATGTCAAGCTTACTGCAGTTTAAGACAGCTGGATTCTCTCATTTGCTTCTCCATTTAATCTCTCCCAGACCACATGTCACAGAGCCTCTGGAAAACTCCACTAGACACTTGTAAGAGAATGAAGATGAAAAAGACGAATCCGATCTTACTAGTGCTGTGGAAATAGTTTTTGTCCCCACGTCTCCCTGAAAGGGTATCCGGGACCTCCAGGGGTCCTAACCACCCTTTGAGAACCATTTCCAAAGGGGGTCCATACACCACTTGCAGTCAGAACCGGCCGGGGTGCTAAAACGCACACTTGCCGGCGTCCCCCAGATCTGTGGTATCCGAATTCACATTTAACAAGCCCCCTTGCACCCTCGAGTGTGGAGACACTAGGTTGGGAGAGCCCCACGGTCCCTACCAGCCTGGGTCTTCCAAAACTACTGTCACCTGTTTGGGCAGAGCCGGGCTTCAGACCGAGGTCTCCGTGCAGGACTTTTGTCTCAGCCGTGACCAGTGACGGAAGCAGGTCTGCCCTCCCTGGTTTTGCCTGTTCCATCATTGCCCATATTCACTTCCTCCCCCCTTCAGGGAAGTGTTGAGGGCAGCCGGGCACCTTGCTTGGAGCTTTAAAATAAATTCTGGGCTTTCTTGGCTGACATTAAAAACACAAGAAACCAGAGGTGTTGGTGAGGAAGTGGAGAAAGGGGACCCCTCGTGCACTGTTGGTGGGAATCAACTGGTGCAGCCGCGGTGGAAAACAGCATGGAGGTTCCTCAAAAAATTAAAAAAAGAACTACCCTATGATCCAATAATTTCACTACTGGGTATTTACCCCAAAAATAAGAAAAAACTAATTCGAAAAGATAGATGCACTCCTGTTTATTGCAGCGTTATTTACAATAGCCAAATTACAGAAGCAGCCCTCAGGTCCCTCGACGGATGAATGGGTAAAGAAGTGGTACATATACACCGGAATACTGTTCAGCCATAAAAAAGAATGAGATCTTGCCATTTGCAACATGGATGGAGCTAGAATGTATTATGCTAAGTGAAATAAGTCAGTCAGAGAAGGACAAATACCACAGGGTCTCACTCATACGTGGAGTTTAATAAATAAAACGAACGAACGAAGAAAAACAGAGACTTAACTATAGAGAACAAACCGATGGTTACGGAGGGCGGGGGAGGGGATGGGTGAAAAGAGGTGAAGGGGATTAAGAGAGTGGTACACTTATTGTGGGGCTGCTGGCTGGCTCAGTCGGTGGAGCGTGTGACTCTTGATCTTGGGGTCACGAATTTGAGCCCCACTTTGCAGGTAGAGATTATTTTTTCATGTTTATTTTTGAGAGACAGAGACAGAGCACAAGCCGGGGAGGGGCAGAGAGAGAGAGAGGGAGACACAGAATCCAAAGCAGGTTCCAGGCTCCGAGCTGTCAGCACAGAGCCTGATGCAGGGCTAGAACCCACGAACTGTGAGATCATGACCTGAGCTGAGGTCGGACGCTTAAACGACTGAGCCACCCAGGTGCCCTGAGATTTTTTTTTTTTTTTAAAAAGGGTACACTTGTTGCGACGAGCACCGAGCAATGTATAAAATTGCTGAATTGCTACATTGTGTACCTGACACCGTTACAACACTGTATGTTAACTGTACTGGAGTTTTTTTTAAAAAATTACTACTGTTGAACCAAAAAACACATTCTGGGCTTGCCTACAGTTGTATAGTTCTGCACGCGGGAAAAGCAAGAAGGAATGAAGGAAAGGGCTTCACGGGACAGGACTTCTCTTCCTCAGGAGGAAGTGCTGTTCTAACCTTGGCCCCCCACCCCCGCCCGACACTGGACTGTGAGTCAACCACAGAACCCATGAACGCCATCCCCCTCAAAGGAGAGTATACAAAGGAAAACTGGACTTTTCCCGCGTGTAAGCCCTGACTGGTACAGAACAGGCAACTATGGAAACGACGCAAGAAAAAGAACAAATTAATAGAGAGAATGCCTTTAGTGATGAAAAAACAATAGATAAATATTTACATATAAAGTAGATTGCGTGATTTTAAATTTTCAGAGATTCCATTGCATTCAAAAATATTGTGACTGTGATTTATTCATACCCAACTTCCAACAGGAAAAAACTATAGTGGACACAGGCTGGCACGGAAGTTATTGCACCTGTCGAAATCTGTATGACAAAGAAAGTAACCTGTGCCCTTGGGGTGATGGACCTGGCCTTGGCCTCGAATCAGTCACAACTGGGTCACTAACTACCCATTGACCGGCTGTGTGACTTTTCTGTCTGGTGAGCACTTACTACATGTGCTTACATCTAACATCAACATGTTAGATGATATGAAACATTCATGGAAACACGGCGCCATGTCTGGTTCGCCAGCATCTGCTGCAGGAGGCGGGAGAGTTCCGGGGAGGGCAAGATGCCTGGGGCACCCGGGCACTTCGGAGATGGCCTGTGGGGTCCGCCTCCAGTTCCTCATTGGGTTCGGGAAGTTCAACCACGCGGTCTCGGAGCCTGACCCCATCGCTCGCATCAAGTTCATTCCCAGCCTGCTCTGCGCCTGCTGCTTCGCCTACAACTGGGGCTGCGCGCTCCCCGCAGGGTCGTGGGTGGGGACCCACGTTTCCCGGCGCCCGTTTCACCCACTGGCCAGAATGAGCCTCGGTCCCCGACGGGGTTGGACGCCACAGAGAGCAGCAGCGATGGGGGGAAGGGGCGAGGGACACTCGGACAACAGGCGTCCGAGTGCCTGGGACACTAGAAAGCACGGCCCGACGTGAGCCGCCACCCTTCCTACCGAGCCGAGCCCGGGCCCCGAGCGTCCTCTGCGCCGGCGTCCGGGTGGGGCCGCCCGCCGCGCCCCCTCCGCCACCCCCGCGACCCCGCCGCGCGCCTGACCCCCTCCTCGGTCCCGGTGCCTCCCGGCTTGCGCCCCCCCCCGCCCCTCCCAGTCTCTAGTGCCTGTCCCGGAGCCCCCCGCCCCGCGGACGGTGCCAATCGGGGAGCGCCCCCACCCTCAGCTTCGCCCCCTCCGCCAGCCCCAGCGCCTCCCGGCTCGCGCTCCCCACGCCTCCACTTGTGCCCACGCCCCGTCTGGTGCCAGTCCGGGGTGCCCCCCCCGCCCCAACCCCCGTGCCTGTCTCAGGCGTCCCGCACCCCTCCACTTGTGCCCGTGCCTCTCCCAGCCCCCCAGTGCCTGTCTGGACGCCCCTGCCCCTCCCCCAGCCCCGGCACCTCCGGCTCGTGGCCCCCACCCCTCCACTTGTGCGCACGCCCCGTCTGGTGCCAGTCGGGGAAGCCCCCCGCCTCACTCCCTGCGCCTGTGCGAGGCTTGACCCGCCCTGCTCCCTCCGCTATCCCCAGTATCTCCCAGCTCCCGCCCCTCTACCGCCTCCACTGTGCCCCGCCCCCTCCACTAGTGCCTGTGCCCCTCCCAGCCCTTGTGCCTGACCCAGGCGCCCCCCCCCCGCCCCACCTCTCCACTTATTCCCGCGCCCCGCCCAGCCTGCTGTCCCGGCGCCCCGAGCCCCACGCCCAGCGCGCTCAGGCCAGTCCCCGGCGACCCCGCCCCGCCTGCTACGGCGTCGCATCGATGTGCTCGGCGCTCTCCTGAGCCGGCCGCAGAAGTGGGCGGGTCCATTTGCCTCAGGTGGTCTAACAGGCGCCGGAGAGGGCCAATGGCGTGGTTGCACAGCTCCTCCCCTTCCTTCCGATTGGTCGGCGCCAGAGGCCCCGGCCGGGGCCGAGGGGCCGGAGTAGAAGCGGGACTCCTCCTCGGTCGCCGCTTGTGCGCTCTCGGCTCTTCGGTTCTGTCCGCTGCTGCCCCGACCGCCGCCGCCGCCATGGCCCAGTGAGTGACGGCTCGCGGAAGGCCGGGGGGCTTTACGGGGGCCGGCGCGGAGGGCGGAGCCTCCCTGAAGTCGCCTTGGCCCCGGGGGTCGCCGGAGCACGGCCTCATGGCGCCCGGAGCCCCGGACCTTCAGGGTCTCCTCCCCCTCGGGCCCGGGCCCTCTACCCCTCGCGGCGGCGCCGGGCGGATCCCCCTTTCTAGAAAGGGCCGGGCGGGAGGGAACCCGCATGGGCGAGGAAAGCCGGGGCCCGAGCCTGGAGGGGAAGAGGCTGGACAGTGGGCGGCTGTGCCTGCAGGGGCTTCCCCCGGTGCGGGAGACGGGGACCCCGCAGAGAGTCATTACCGGGTAGACTGGCGCACGGCAGGGATTGCACGCCCTCCTGCTTGCAGGGCCAGTTGGTCTCAAGAGAACTTGAGGTCCTTCGAAGTGGCAGAGGGCAGGGTGGCCTGGGAGGCGCGTGCCTGGGTTCTCAAGAGTGGAAGCGAGTAGGGGGACAGAGGAAATGGCAAGGCAAGGTGTTCCTAGCAAAAGCTAGGACCCTCTGGGTCCCTGAGTTGGAAGAGATTAAAGTGGAACTGACACATTTTTCTTTGCTCCTTTTCCCGGTCATTTAGAGCTGATATTGCACTGATTGGACTGGCCGTCATGGGCCAGAACTTAATTTTGAACATGAATGACCACGGCTTCGTGGTAAGTCAGGAGGGCACACTCTGGTGGGTTCTTGGTGTGCGCTGATTTCAAATTTCCTATACAACCTGGAACTTCTTTCTTTTGCTTTATGCCCTGTTGCTGCTTACGACATTTTGCAAAGGAAAGAGAAGCAGCGGGTCACATGCGGGGTGGGAGGCCCGGCTCCACAGTTCTCTCTGAAGGTCGCTCTTGCTAAATAGATCTGTCAGTTCCGTAAGCCTGAATAAACTTACCGGATGTTAAGAAGGAGAAATCCGGCCGGATGTATGGAACTCTCCCTTTATTGCCCCATGAGAACCGTGGGGAGTGAAAAGTTTAAATAGTTACAAACACTAAACTGGTTTCCGGTTTGGATACAAAAGATAGCAGTTTGCAGCCGCGGGTTCCTCGATTTGATGGAGTGCCTCCCTATCGTCTAGTGACAGACTATCTAGTGACAGACTCCAGCCTGATTTGCCTCGGGCACTCGCCCTTCGCTTCTCTTCCGATCTGTGCCTTGGGTTCGCTTAATCCGGGGTCTGAAGGTCTTCTGTGTCCTGGGTCTCCTAATCAGACCCGTTTGTCCTTCTAGGTGTGTGCTTTTAATCGGACAGTCTCCAAAGTGGATGATTTCTTGGCCAATGAGGCAAAGGGAACCAAAGTGCTCGGCGCTCACTCCTTGGAGGAGATGGTGTCCATGCTGAAGAAGCCACGGCGGGTCATACTGCTCGTGAAAGCCGGCCACGCCGTCGATGACTTCATTGACAAACTGGTGAGGCCACCTCTGCCCCCGGCCGCCACTAGTGCGGCAACTGTTCTATTCCTTTAGCTAGATTTCACTGATTTTTACTTAAGAGGTTTTTTTTCCCCCTCTTCAATTTCTGGGTATGAACTGCTCAATTCAAACAAAACAATGCTTAGATGTCTCCGTGTTGGTTAACTTGGCCCTAATTAAGAAACAACATATCCTCAGGTGGTAAGAATTCCTTAGGATGGGCGTCCTATGGGGGCGCCTGGGTGGCTCAGTCGGTTAATCCCCCGACTTCGGCTCAGTTCATGATCTCACGTTCGTGGGTTCGAGCCCCGCGTCAGGCTCTGTGCTGACAGGTCAGAGCCTGGAGCCTGCTTCTGATTCTGTGTGTCCCTCTCTCTCTGCCCCTCTCCGTCTCATGCTCTGTCTCCTTCTGTATCAAAAATAAATTTAAAAAACATTTAAAAAAAAAGAATTCCTTAGGTATGAAATTCTGAGGCCACCAAGAGACGTTGCCCTAAGAATTCAGGAACAACGGGAACAGGAACGGAGGTCTTGCTCTGTTGCTCTGTTTTTGTGGTTCAAAAACACTTACAGTTTGGGTTGTGGTGTTATGCGTCTTTAGTGCTATTCAGTAATAAACCCGAGTGTCTGAAATTTAGAAGTTGATTTCCTTTTTTTCTCAACGCTTAAATTGTTGTATACTTTAATATAAATGATGAGGGCCCCTGAGGGAATCCTGGGAACTACACCCTGGGTACTTATTTCTCAATGATTTGTTGGCGCTAGCAAGTGTATCTTTTTTGCAAGAAGAAAAAAATATGTGTATGGGCCAGAATGGCCGTGCTGGGGCAGATGGGTGACCGGGTGCCGAGTGTCCCGGCGAGGGCCTCTGGGAGGCAGGCCTCTGTTACACTCCTGGCCCTGATGATCAGCCAAGGAAGGAGTTGTGAGCTGTGAGCTGTATCTGGGGCACCTCTGGGGCCCATTCCCTCAACACCGACAGTCCCTCAACACCGACAGTCCATGGAGACAAGCTCACGGCCAGTGCCCTGCAGCCTTGGGGTGCTTTTCCCTCCAACAACAAAACGCAAAACCACACACAACATATGGACGAAGGGGAACCCATGGAAATAACCTATGAAGCTACTCAAAAACAATTCGACAGTAACAGCGCTGAAAAAAACCGAGACATTAGCTGTTTGGAAGAAA
Organism: Cryptoprocta ferox; assembly: GCA_028646485.1. Taxonomy (NCBI): domain Eukaryota; kingdom Metazoa; phylum Chordata; class Mammalia; order Carnivora; family Eupleridae; genus Cryptoprocta; species Cryptoprocta ferox. The sequence goes on along the minus strand of CM053570.1, from coordinate 94,357,211 downwards.
CGTTTCGCTGTGAGAAATGGAAGGACAATAAACAAAGGCAAGGGGTGAACATTCCTTCCCTCCAGGAGCAGTGTTAACAGTGGGGGTGTCTCCACAGGGAGAGGAGGTTTGTAACCAATGTGCTACCATTAAAGAAGTAAATGACCTAGAAAGGAAGAACACTGTGATAAGGGAAGGACATAGCAAGCTTTCTGTGTAGCAAGATGCTAAGAGCTGGTCACGATTAGCTATAGACAGAATGGACTGGAACGTGGTAGTTTATTCTTCAGTGTAAGAAAATTTGAAGTCAGGTTCACTGGAGCTCTGTGGGGGAGGGAGGGGAGACTGAATGCTAAATGGTAAAGCCCAGTCGTGTCCTGTAGGAAGATGTGCTTGTTCGAGGGCCGGTCTCCTCCCGCGTCTCCAGACGGGGCCGATCATCTCACTCATTCAGGCACCAACCCACCTGATGTCTGTTCACCGGCCCTCTATTCTCTCTGCACAGAGATTTTATAGGATGCGATGTAATGCTTTAGAACGAGTCCTGTTCCCAGTGTGGGAATGTAAACCAGCCAGGGGCACACACTGGAAATACAAAATTTTTCAAGTAGGTTTCGGTTGTCAAATTTGATTTATGTTTTTAAATTTTTTAGCGTTTATTTATTTTTAAGAGACAGAGAGACAGACTGTGAGCAGGGGAGGGGCAGAGAGCGAGAGAGAGGGAGACACAGAATCTGAAGCAGGCTCCAGGCTCTGAGCTGTCAGCACAGAGCCTGACGCGGGGCTCGAACCCACGAACCGCGAGATCATGACCTGAGCCGAAGTCGGATGCTTAACCAACTGAGCCCCCTCAGGCGCCCCAGTTGTCAAGTTTTAAAGAGAATGATCTAAGTTTCGGGGAGTGCTGACTGGCTGTTAGCCCTAACCTTTCACGTAGGTTCTGGCTGTAGCCACAGGGAGGGTTATTGAAAATTAGACAACATAGGCTTTTAGACTGGCTTTATTTGGGATAAATTCTTGTTTGTATTAATTGCTTGAGGTGCGTTCTATTTTTGTCTTCCGTTTCTTTGGCTCGGCTCAATGCTAGTGTCTGGTTACAGGTACCATTGTTGGACGCTGGTGACATCATCATTGATGGAGGAAATTCTGAATACAGGGATACCACAGTAAGTATCCTTCAGTCTAAATTCTTCCTGGTTCTGAGAACATTCTAGAAAAAAGTATCAGCACTGTACATGTGATAAAAGAATGGACTGTCCTTCTGTAGTGCTGACTGTGGGGCTTGGTGCTGACGTTGCAGTTCTTGGCCTTTGTTTCTACTAAGACACACCTGCTGGATGGGGTCCCCTCAGTCACACATATAACTCAGAAGGATGACTTTTGCTTGGATACGACAGGCTGAGAGCTTGTGCTTAGCTTTTTCCTGCTCTGCCAGCAGCCCATGATATGTCAGTCAGCATACAGTGTAGTTGAGAACCATGTCTTTTTTTTTTTTTTTTTTAATGTTTTATTTGAGAGAGAGAGCATGTGAGCTGGGGAGGGGTGAGAGTGGGGGGACAGAGGATACCAAGCTGGGTTTGCGCTGAGAGCGGTAGATCGGTGAGCCTGATTCAGGACTCGAACCCATGAACCGCGAGATCATCACCTGAGTGGGAGTTGGATGGTCAACCGGCTAAGTCACCCAGGCAGGCGACCCTGAGAACCACGGCTTTACTGACCTCATATGCTGGAAGGAGTCTCTGCACCATCTAAAGTGCTGAGTCGGGAGAAGTCATATTTGTATTACATTTTTCTGTATCATTTTAAAAAATATTTTATTTGAGAGAAATAGAGTGGGGGAAGAGCAGAGTCGGGGACAGAGGATCCCAAGCTGACAGCAGAGAGCTTGATGCTGGGCTCAAACTCACAAACTATGACCTCATGACCTGAGCCAAAATCAGATGCTTAACCGACTGAGCCACCCAGGCGCCCCTGTATCAAACACCTTTTGATTGAGTCTTATGGTAACTTGATCTCCCAGTAAATGAGAATGTATGTTTGGCTTTATTATTTCCCTTTGGGGGAATGATAACTATTTATTTTGTTGTGCTTTATTTTATTTTATTATTTTACTTATTATTTTTTTAAATATTGTTTTTATTTATTTTGAGAGAGAGAGGGAGGGAGGAGCAGAGAGAGGGGAGAGAGAATCCCAAGCAGGGTCCTTGCTGTCAGCACAGAGCTGGATACAGGGCTTGGTGCAACAGACTGTGAGATCATGACCTGAGCTGAAATCAGGAGTCGGACGCTTTACTGACTGAGCCACGCAGGCACCCAGATAGCTATTTTAAACTTCTGTGGAGGGGCGCCTGGGTGGCTCAGTTGATTGGATGTCTGACTTCCGCTCAGATCATGATCTCACGGTTTATGGATCAGCTGTGCTGACAGCTCAGAGCCTGGAACCCGCTTGGGATTCTGTGTCTCCCCCTCACTCTCAGCCCCTCCTCCACTGTGCGCACGTGCACGTAGTCTCTCTCTCTCTCAAAAATAAATAAACATTAAACATCTGTAGATTTTTTTTTTCCAAGTAATCTCTGCACACAACATGGGGCTCAAACTCATGACCCTGAGATCAAGACTCACATGCTTTACTGACTCAGCCAGCCAGGTACCCTGGATATTTTTCTTTCCTAACTCCCCAAACTGAGGGGATTAAATTTCTTGAATGATCACGTTATTCTTGGATCCTTGGGTCAGTTCACGTCCACTGTGGGCTCTCCATACGTGTCTGAAACCTCCTCTTATTCATTGGGAGAATCTTTTATGGAAGCATAATGAAACTAAGTTTCTCTTCTGTAGAGACGATGCCGAACCCTCAAGGCCAAGGGAATCCTGTTTGTGGGGAGTGGAGTCAGTGGCGGAGAGGAAGGGGCCCGCTATGGCCCCTCCCTTATGCCCGGAGGCGACAAAGAAGCCTGGTGAGTATCAAAGGTGCCCCACCCCCACTTGGGCACGAGGGAGCCTGAGCTGGGAGAAGGGTGGGCTGGGGACACTTCCGCCACCCTGAGCTCCGTGGTGCCCGAGACGCTGGAAAGGTTCCTTTCATCCGCTCTGCTGCTTTCACATTGGACACATGCGTGTTCTCTTCTGCCTTTATCTTCTGTTACTCCCTCCAAGACATCCTAGAAATTCTAAATAGGCCTGCAGAGCTCAGAGGCTTTAAGGAAGCTATTCGAAAAGCGTCCTGTGCACTGTCTGGACTTAGAAGCACGGTCTGCCTCTGCAAGTGATGTATGGTCCTAAAATAGCTGTTTATTTAATAATTGTGGGTAATGGAAAAATCTGACGGGGCTGTTTTCTCCCTGGGAAAGCGAGCTAGATGTTTTTTATTTGATTTTGGGCAGAAACACATTTTACACCGTTCGCTGGGCTGCACGTAAGAGGAGGTGTTGGCCACAGAAGGGGAGGTGTGTCGGTGATGTGAAAGAAGGGGTGCATGAGGTGTTAAGGGTTGGGGGTTGAGTGGATAGAGAATCAAAACAGGTGGCAGGAATAATCCTACCCGCCGTTGACTGAGGGAAACTCCCCTCGCTGTTCAGACCGCCGAGAGAGAGAGCCAGACAGAGGGAGATAGATGAGCAGAACAGAAGGAAACAAAAAAGGAGGATCCTTTTCAGGGAGGCGTGGCAAGGCTCCGTTCTCTTCTGAGTGAGTTTGATTTCCAGATATGCTACACTTACCTCAGGCGTTAAAGAAAAGCGTGTTCCAACCTAATTCCCAGAGGAGAAGGGTTTCCTGGGGAACGTTATTCTTTCTGTTACCTCTCTGAGGAGTAAGTTTGGGGATTCTTTTTTTATTTTGGTAATGTTTCCTTAATTTACATATGTATTTTTAAAAATTTTTAAATGTTTATTTATTATTGAGACAAACAGAGCACAAGTGGGGGGGGGCCAGAGAGAGAGGGAGACACAGAATCTGAAATAGGCAGTAGGCTCTGAGCCGTCAGCACAGAGCCCGATGCGGGGCTTGAACCCACAAACTGTGAGATCATGACCTGAGCCGAAGTCGGACATTTAACTGACTGAGCCACCCAGGTGCCCCTTAATTTATATTTTTGAGAGAGAGAGAGAGAGAGTACCAGTTGGGGAAGGGCACAGAGAGAGGGGGGACACAGAATCTGAAGCAGGCTCCAGGCTCCGAGCTGTCAGTACGGAGCCTATCCTGGGGCTTGAACCCATGAACCATGAGATCATGACCTGAGCCGGAGTCAGTCACGTACCCAACTGAGCCACCCAGGCGCCCCAGGTTTGGGGATTCTTTTAAGTAGGTTACATCTAGGAGTAGAAAGAGGCCTTCGGGCCTCTGAGAGGCTGACAAACACTTACCGTGGGTAAATGTGATGTGTGCGGGTGCCCCGACGGCTCACGGACGCGTTTCCTTCGGATCCGTCGGCAGAGGTGCAGGCGGCGCTGTGACCTGACATGCTCCCCACGAGACTGGGAAAGTCCCCAAACTCCGCATGCAGCTGTCTGAGCCCTAATCCCCAGCGTTAGCTTTGCGACCCTGCCAGTTCTGTGTCTTTACCAAACGCCTCTAGGGAAGGAACCTTTATTGGTCAGTAGTGAGGAGACCATAGGCAGGAGGCCCTGTGAGGTACCATATCCCACCCCCGGGAGCCGCGGGAGGAAGGCAGAGCACCCGATTTTTCTCTGAACAGCCGTGGGCGTGGCTCCGGGAGCTCCCGCAGGGTCCCGGGGGGCAGAGCCAGGTGCACCCACAGGCGGAGAGAAGGGCTCTCACAGGAACGTCCCTGTTGCCCTGTGTTTGGAATCACAGCTTCCCTTGATTGGGCAGAAGAAATTCCTCCTGGCGCTTTGATGCCTCCTCTGGCCTGTCTGTCTGTCTGTCTGTCTGCTCTAATCCCAGAATCTGTAGTCCCTGACGGGTTTCCCTTTGCACTTGGCACATTTGTTACTTTTTTCCACCTCCCGGTTGACTTTCCCATTCAAACAACAACCAAAAAAATGGGGTGGGGAGTGGTCCTTGAGTATTTAAGGGAGCTCTCAAGCCCTCTCTTTTCAGTAGCTAAACTACACGGTTCCTTTCCACAGGCCCCACATCAAGACAATCTTCCAAGGCATCGCTGCAAAAGTAGGAACTGGGGAGCCGTGCTGTGACTGGGCAAGTTCTGGCTACTCTTTCAAGCCAGCTGGTAACACGGGCACGGGTGGCACAAAGCGCCCAGAGCCAGGACCCCCGTGGTGGTGACGAGCTGCTCAGATGTGAAGTCGGGACGTGGCGGAGTCGCTAGCACAGTGGAGGCCTAAGACACACACCTGTTTTACGTGTCCTTGATCTTAACTGAATATTCAGAGCCTTGAGGCTGATGTTAGAAACAGCCCCCCCCCCCCCCAGTTCTCCTGAAAGTCGGGCTCTTTAAGAAGGCACAGGAAGGAGAAGGGCGAGTGAGGCTTGTTTTAGCTGTGTGGCTTCAGGAAAATGACGGAACGTCAGAATCAAAAGGGGGCCGTGCCTACCCGTGTGGAAGGGAGAGGACCAGCTGGTGCCGCCAGACGTCCTGGCCCCGGGTGCGGAAAATCTCGTACCTGTAGCTTGGGATGCAGGTGTCCTGTGCTTGAACAGAGCACACTATGGCCTTTCACCTTCATGAAACAGGAGGGAGGCCCAGGCTCATTCAGACAGTTGCTACTAAAGTGAGTTTTATCCCTACTGCGGCCTCAGTCCACACCACGAGGCTGGGAGACCTGAGCTGTGATTCTGGGTCTCCATTAACTGGGTGACAGGAACGAGTCAGTCAGAAAACACCGTGGGCTTCAGTGTTCTTGGCTCTAAAATGTGGGGGGTGGGCTGCATGGTCTCTAAGGTCTCTTGAGCTCCTAATCCCCTTTGTTAGTTTTATTTCCTCCGAGGGAGGTCAGGGTGGAGACGACCTGAGGACTGAGGCCCATAAAGAGTGGGGGGAATGCCCGCCCATGCCCGGTGACTTCAGCTGTAGCGCCCACCCGTCCGTACGTTTTCACCGGTGGTCACCGGGTTCAGTAAAAACCTGCTTAGGGTCGAGAGAGGCTGGGCTGGATTCGGAGGGCTGATGAGTTTCTCCTCAGCGTCAAGGACTGGGAAGGGAACTCTTAGGCCTGGACAGCCAATTACTACAGTAAAAAGTACAGCGACAGTCACTTTGTAGATATGCTGAGGGCAGAATCTTGAAGACTGCTGTCCTAAGCATACCTACAGATACAGATACTGGCCCTGATGTGTTTTGATTGAGTCTTTCCGTAGCCCCAAGGCTTTGTCTCAGGATATTGAAAGAACTGGGATAGACCCTCAAAGCAGGCACTCCTTAGTTCATTTTTGAAGTTACAGGCAGGATGGTGTGAAGTAAGATGTTACTCGCCATGGTACTTAGCAGCCAAAGAAGGTGTCACAGTCAGAAGGAGGCAGGTCACCAGTGGAGACTCAGACAGTGGAGGTCTCTCAGCGTCTACAGTCCGGATCCCGGCGGTGACAGCCGGGGCAGAGCGTGCTCAGGTCCGGCAAACACGGGCCCAGCTGCAGGTAGTTGCCTATTGTGGAGACGGATGCCCCTGACCTCAGAGCCCGATGTCACTGAATACTGACCCTGACACCCCTCTGTTCTGACTCCCGGCCCACTACACGGTTTGCAGACTGTTTGGCATCCCCCGTAGCTTGTCTGTAGGCACAGAATGTGCCGACCGGACTCACACTTGTAACCACTAAGATCCATAGTTGTGTTTCTCACCCTAAACTCATAAACTGGTACTCCGACTCTTGCCAGCTTTATTAGAAATCAGTATCTTTTATCAACTGTGAGAGCCTGGCGAGAACACATTTCTGGGCTTACGAGGTTTAGGGCCAGACCTGGGATCTAAGGTCACTTTACTCCTTGGTAGCCATTAGAAATACCTACAACACATTTATGATTCTTTAAAGTACAAGGGATTTAATTAGCCAACTTACTGTAACCCCTGGTCGCCAGGACCATGGTGACCTCAGGATGAGGTAGAGGAGGAGGACGTCTTTTCGCTTGTGGCCAGGGCTGGGGGCGAGGGGCTCTTAGTAACAAGGGAGGGGGGAAATGCAGGTAAAGGGCTGGGGGTGCTGGCAGTGAGTTGGAAGGTGTGGAAGAATCTAGAATGAATTTAGAATGAGTTTGAAGTAACACTGGCTTGTATTGAATCGTTACATAGTGATTCTTAATTTCAGAAATACTACAGATGTTTGCTTCATACCTGTCTTGCTTGTATGGGGAGGGAGCCTTGCCAAAGAATTTGATGTGGGCTTTTCACGGGCCTCGCCTGCCTCTCTGAAGGCCTCCTGGTGCTTGTTGCTCTGACAGGTGGGAGATGAAGGTGCGGGACACTTCGTGAAGATGGTGCACAACGGGATAGAGTACGGGGACATGCAGCTCATCTGTGAGGCCTACCACCTGATGAAGGACGTGCTGGGCATGGGGCATGACGACATGGCAAAGGTGAGTCCCAGGCGCTACCTGCAGGCAGCCAGTGACCCCCGCTCAGAGGCGAAGGGATTTGCTGGCGCCAGTCAGGCCTTCCTCCTCCTCCTCCTCCTCCTCTTCACGGTCTTGCCAGTGGCGGGATGGACTCAGCCTGCTTGAAGGAAAGCTGTAAGATGGCAGAGTGAGTCACCGAGCCAGAAGTTGCCAGACAATCTTGGTGGCAATCATTACCCCCGTTTGGTGACCCTCCTGTGTGTCAGGCCTGTGTTCTTTTATGGCATTACCTGATTTGGTCCTCCCATCATCCTGTATGGTAGGTGGAATAGAAGCTTGCTTTTCTTTTCTTTTTTTTTTTTTTTTTTTTAAGTTTATTTATTTTGAGAGCGAGAGAGTGTGCGTATGGGGCCAGATGCGGGCTCGATCGCATGAACCGTGAGATCGTAACCTGAACTGATACTGAGTCGGATGTTTAACTGACTGAGCCACCCAGATGCCCCTCTTTTTAAAAAAAATTTTTTAATGTTTAATTTTTGAGAGAGAGAGACAGTGCGAGTGGGGGGAATGGCTGAGGGAGAGGGAGATCCAGAATCCGAAGCAGCCTCCAGGCTCTGAGCTGTCAGCACAGAGCCCAACGCGGGGCTCAAACTTCACAAGTCGTGAGATCATGACCTGAGCTGAAGTCAGACACCTAACTGACTGAGCCACCCAGGCGCCCCTCCTTTTTTTGTTGTTTTTAAGTAATCTCTACACCCAATGTGGGGCTCAAACTCAAAATCCCGAGATCAAGGGTCACATAATCCACGGGCTAAGCCAGCCAGGTGCCCCGAGAAGCTTGCTTTTCTGGTCAGGCTGGGACTGACTGTTTGGCAGTTAGTCAAAAAAGTTAGCCAAAGTGGGGGAAACATAACATTCCGCCCCCCCCCCCCGATACTTTATTATGAGGGTGTGCAAACATACAGCGAAGCTGAAAGAATTCGGCAGTGAGCACTTGTGTGCACACCGCCCTGTGTGCACACCGCCCTGATTCTCCTCCAGCATTTCACTACACTTGCTGTGTCGAATATCTGGCCAGCCCCCTGTCAGTTTGATCTTGTAAAAATACACCTCAAGGTAAACCTCAGTACTCTTTTCTGTCAATACTTTAGCATCTTTGATGAGGCAAACGTTTCTTTTAACTGAAAATATAGGAAACCACTCTCATCACCGGTCCAGCCCTTTTCTCTAAATGTGGCTCTGCCGGCTCACATCCTGGTCCTTTCTCATCACCCAGAATTTCTAGTTCCAGTTACTTCGATTGGGGCGTGATTTAGAGACGCTTACTTGCGAGGTACACGCCGCAGGGTCCCTCCAAACTTTTTACAGTTTTTCCTTCTCATGTTTAACGGTGTCACCCCCACTTTGCTTTACTGAGCCACGCAGGCGCCCCCAAAACAATTTAACTTAGTTTTCATAGAAAACACGGCTTTTCTTTATTGTGTTCATATTTAATTGGTTTACTTCAAACTTAATATGTTTGTTCAACAAATACATACGCGTGCTTCTGTCTAAGCTAGGAACTGTTCTAAATCCCGAGGATATGACAGTGGAAAAAAGCAAAGGCGCTGTCCCGCATGGAGCTGGGAAGACACTATAATAATAACACAAGACAATAGAAGACTCAGGGGTGTGGCACGCGGGTGGCTCCAGTCAGTTAAGTGGCCGAGTTTGGCTCAGGTTATGATCTCACGGTTCGTGGGATCGAGCCCCACATCAGGCTCTGCCGGCAGCACAGAGCCTGCTAGGGATTCTCTCTCTCTCTTTCTCGGCCCCTCCCCTGCTCACGCGTGCATGCTCGCTCTCTCGCTCTCTCTCTCAAAAACATCAAAATAAATAAATAGATGAAACCCGCTGGTGGTGCCTGAGGCAAAGAGGAGGAAACCGATGTAAGGAGTAGATGTGCATCGGGGGAGCAGGGCGGGCCGCTGACAGGCGCTGGTGTGGGGCGAGGGGCGCTGGGCCTGGGGAAAGAACCGTGCCGCTGACGGGAAATCAGCGCAGCCAGGTGCTCCCCCGAGGGGAGCAGAGCACTCGGCTCAGGGAGCAGCCGTCAGGCACGTCCTCAGAGCCCGTTCGCCTCAGGCGCTGAGCACGTCGGGAGCTCAGTCTGCGTTCGCAGAGGAGGGCAGCGCGTCGGTTAGGGGGGCTTCTCCGTGTGGCCCTGGTTTCCCTCACGCCCTTTCCTCTCACGTCCCGCCCTAGGCATTTGAGGAATGGAATAAGACCGAGCTCGACTCGTTCCTGATCGAAATCACAGCCAATATCCTCAAGTTCCAAGACAGCGACGGCAAACACCTGCTGCCGAAGATCAGGGACAGCGCGGGGCAGAAGGGCACAGGGAAGTGGACCGCCATCTCCGCCCTGGAGTACGGCGTTCCTGTCACCCTCATCGGTAAGCGGCGGCTTCCGCCTGGAGCCTTGCGTCTCACCGTTTTGCTCTTGATATCCTTCTGGAACGTTGGTGCAGACCGGCAGCTGAGGAGCGGGTCTTTGGAGAATGCGTGCAGTCCCCGTCAGCCTCCAGAGTGCTCTCTTCTCCTCCGGTGCGCGAGGCGGACCCTGTTCAGTCCCTTCCGCGTTACCTCCTCTCAGTCATACGGGCTTTGAGATCTGTTTGAAAATTCCTGGCTTTCTTCTCCAGTTTGACCTTTGGGATCGCTTTTTTTGTTTTTGTTTATTTTTTTAATGTTTATTCTTGAGAGACACAGAGAGAGGCAGAGAGACAGAGAATATGAATGGGGAGGGGCAGAGAGAAAGGGAGACACAGAATCAGAAGCAGGCTCCAGGCTCTGAGCTGTCAGCACAGAGTCTGACGCGGGGCTCAAACCCACAAACTGCGAGATCATGACCTGAGCCGAAGTCGGCCGCTTAACCAACTGAGCCACCCAGGCGCCCCGGTTTTTGTTTTTTTTAAGTTTATTTATTTTGAGAGAGAGAGAGAGAGAGAGAGAGAGCATGAGCAGAGGAGGAGCAGAGAGGGAGGGAGAGAGAAAATCCCAAGCAGGCTCTGCACTGACAGCCGACGTGAGGCTTGAACCCACGAACCATGAGACCATGACCTGAGCTGAAATCAAGAGCCAGAGGCTTAACCAACTGAGCCACCCAGGCGCCCCTGGGATAGTTTCCGTCTTAGTGATTGGACTGTAGTCGGTGACCTCCATGACTTTTAATGGGTAAGATCACTGTAACGAAATTTTTCATATAAAAGTTCACAGAATCACATGAGCTTATGTACTCAGCATTTATTAAAATAAAATACTGCCTGTACCTTTCAAGTCCTTTAACATTCTTTTCCTAAGTTCCTTACCCTTCTTCTAGAAGAAAGCTACTGTCCTGACCGTGGGTGTGTATCATTTTCATGCGTGCTGTTTGTTTTATAGCAGTGAGCTAAGCATCAAACTCAAAAAGATACAGGGCAAAGGAAATCATAGAAAGCAGAAATAGAGAACAAATAATAAGAGGATTCATAAAACCACAAGTTGGTCCTTTGAGAATAAAATAGTTAACATTTCTGGCAGGAGTGAAGGAGGAGAATAGGGGCGCCTGGGCAGCTTGAGTCGGTCAAGTGTCTGACTCTTCATTTCCGCTCAGGTCATGATCTCCCGGTTTGTGGGATCGAGCCCCGAGGTAGCCTCTGCGCTGACAGCACAGAGCCTGCATGGGATTCTCTCTCCCTCTCTCTCCGCCCCTTCCCCCACTCACGTGCTCTCTCTCTCAAAATAAACATTTAAAACCATTTTTTAAAAACCCAACAAATTAAATTTTAAAAAAAGAACAGAAAAAGAATAGAACCGGGCGCCTAGTGTGTGTGATGAAAGGCTGATCCCTGCTGTTGGCGGAACGGCTCCCTTTCCAGTGAAACAGATTTTCCTCCCCATTCTTCGGGTTAAGGTTGCCTTTCCCTCCCTGGCCTCCTCCCTCCTTCTGGCATCTTGATGCATTGTGGCTCCTTGGTGACAGTGAGCTGGGGGCGTGAGGCACCGTAAGGACAGGCAGGCCGTGCAGAAGCAAGTGGCCGGGTGTTAGCAAATCTGAGTGTTGCCGTGGGCTGGGGACCGAGGGGCCAGTGGCTGGGAACAGTTTAGTCATCGCTGACTCAAACAGAAGCGTTCTGTGGGCTCAAAACGAATCCCACTCTCTTGTTGGAGAGACTGTTACCCTCTACCCGTCAGAGGCAGGCCAGGCTCTGTCCCTGGATGGGCGCCGCTCGTGTTTGCTGAACTGATGGGGACGTGTGACGGGGTGAGCCCTGGGTAACGCTGACGGCTTGCGCCAGTCCTCTCGTGCCAGCGGCCTTGCACAGACACTCGTGCCCGTGCCACGTCATCGTGTGTGTGCCGGTCTGCGGGCTGCCGGGTGTGGGCAGTGTTCTCCAGTGTATGGCTGGCACCCTTTCCTCCCAAACAAAGTCCTTGGGGCCTGGGGGGCTCAGTCGGTTGAGCGTCCGACTTCGGCTCAGGTCATGATCTCGCGGTTCGTGGGTTCGAGCCCCGCATCGAGCTCTGTGCTGACAGCTCGGAGCCTGGAGCCTGCTTCGGATTCTGTGTCTCCCTCCCACTCTCTGCCCCCTCTCAAAAATGAATAAACGTTAAAAAAAAAAAAAAAAAGACCTTGTCAGTTGAGCCAAGTAGCCTTTTATAAGGGTTACTTCTTGAAGATACTAAAAGTCTTGACTTGAAAGTGCTGTACCGAAATGTTTTTTAGTCAAATGAAACAAAGTTGTGATCACGGATGTACTGGAAACTGCATTTTCACAAATAGAAAATGGAGTGTTGTGAGGGGTGAGTCTGGGTTACTTCTCAGCATTCTAGCGGTTTCAGACACCCCCCACCCTGTGCGCAGGCAATGCCTCGTAGTGGAGCCTCCGGCCAAATTCCCAGGCTGCCTGTTACTCACTAGTTTCTGAGGGGCTGCGAGTGCTTCTGAAGTAGAGTCTTCGGTGAGCATTTAAAAATTAAAGTCCTCTCGACTGAGATTGAAGTGCTACTCGCGGACCAACCGAGGAATTGTGAATCGTGGTGGCTTTACCTCCTCGCTTTCTCTGCAAAGCTCCCCATTGAATTCCATGTTGATTTTTGGGGTTGACGCCTGCATTTACGTTGGAAGATTGACTTGTTTGGAGTTTTAGTTTTCAAGTCACCTGTCTAGAGTTTTGTATAAAAGTTCTTCCTGGGGCGTCTGGGTGGCTCAGTCGGTTAAGCATCGACTCTTGGTTTTGGCTGAGGTCGTGATCTCACGGTTCCTGGAATCAACCTCTGAGTTGGGCTCTTTGCTGACAGGGTGGAGCCTGCTTCGGATTCTCTCTCTCTGCCCCTCCTCCTCTCGGTCTCTCTCTCACTTGAAATAAACTTTTTAAAAAAAGCGCTCTTTCTGAGCCATGTTAAATTTTGTGACCTAATACTGAGACTCCGGCTCTCTGTGTAATTGGAAATCTGGCTCCATTTCTGTGTTTCCTCGTCCTCTGGCTTACGTGTACTCTTTTCTGTCCAGTTTTCGGTGTGAACTTCGGTAACGTTATCCTCTCCCCCACGTAGGCGAGGCGGTTTTTGCTCGATGCTTATCATCTCTGAAGGACGAGAGGGTTCAAGCGAGCCAGAAGCTGAAGGGTCCCCAAAAGATCCAGTTTGAAGGTGATAAGAAATCATTCCTGGAGGACATTCGGAAGGTGCGGCCCGGTCCCTGGCAGTGGGCGAGGTTGGCGCCTTGGGCGGCAGTGGGGGGCGGGGGTGGCAGAGTCCAGCCCTGTCCTGGCCACCGTCCGCCAGGACCCGCACTGCCCGCGGGGCGGACACGGCTGAGCGTGGCGCCGGCGGGCACGTCATTCCGCAGGCCCTGTACGCGTCCAAGATCATCTCGTACGCGCAAGGCTTTATGCTGCTCAGACAGGCCGCCACGGAATTCGGCTGGACCCTCAACTATGGTGGCATCGCCCTGATGTGGCGGGGGGGCTGCATCATCCGGAGGTAAGTGCGGGGACGCGCTGCGGCCTCTGCCCCTGGGGACAGTTCCCTAGGACGGGTGTGGCCGGTCCCTTCGCTGGTGACAGGACAGGGTCGGCTGTTCTAACTAGACTGTCTATGCTACACCCTTTAAAGTAGTTCTGGGAGTGGGATCCTGCCCTCTGGCCTTGCCTCGTGGGACTCTGGCTCTGTTTTCGCCGAGCAGACGGCTGGCCTTAGGGATAAGGAGAAGAACTCTGTATCTCGCTAGCGGATATACTGGCTTCTGACTTACCTGCCTGCCTTCCGCCAGCCGTTCAGTGTGCGGAGCTTAAGATTCATTGATTTCTTCCCTCTTGATTGTTTCAGCGTGTTCCTAGGAAAGATAAAAGATGCATTTGATCGGAACCCACAGCTTCAGAATCTACTACTGGATGACTTTTTTAAGTCTGCTGTTGAAAAGTGCCAGGTGGGTAGCCCAGAGCCGGTGGGCACGGGAATCCTGCCCCACCGGGCTTTGGTTGTCCCTTACCAGCGTCGGTGCCCGTGAACGTGGTCATTTAGAAGGGAGCCGGTTCTCTGCTCTGGGGGCTGACCCCTGGTCTTTGGCTTTCTCTGGCTCAGGACTCCTGGCGGCGGACGGTGAGCACCGGTGTCCGGGCGGGCATCCCCATGCCCTGCTTCACCACCGCCCTCTCCTTCTACGATGGGTACAGACACGAGATGCTGCCAGCCAACCTCATCCAGGTGAGCTTTCCGAGTGGGCGGTGAACCTCCACCTGGCTGGTGCCTGAGGGTCCGTCCCCGTGTTGTTCCAACCAGTCTGGTTTCTCGTCTTCTAGGCTCAGCGGGATTACTTTGGGGCTCATACTTACGAACTGTTAGCCAACCCCGGGCAGTTCATCCACACTAACTGGACAGGCCACGGTGGCAGCGTGTCTTCCTCTTCATACAACGCCTGACCGGACTGGTCACCGGCCACGATTCCACAGACTGGGACATTCCACTCCACACGACACTGCTCACGCAGCCCTCCGCCCCACAGCCCACTGCGCAGACCTTTTACAGTAAAGTTTCCTAAGAGACTCCTGAAAAGTCAGGGTCTTTGAGACCCGCCATGCCCTCGGCCCCCTGCCCCTCGGGGCGACCCGGAGGTGACCATGTGCGCCGTAGCGTGAATCAGCCCCACGTGTCCCCGGTGGTCGGGGAGGCAGTGGCCATCTCCCCATAGAGGCACATGTAGATGGGAAAAGTTTCTGTGGAATCTGCTCAAACTGGAACCTTTGTATCACGTACAATTCCCATTTTCCTCTACTTAATAAAAGGTACATTCTGTTGATGCTTTGTCTCCAGACTTTTCAGCGCCCTCACTCCCGCCACACCGAGCCGTTATCCCCACTGGCAGAAAGATCTGCAGCCGGTTTCCTCACAGTGGGGCTCCATTTGCTTCCTTCCAGCGTTGTTTGCTTTTTCCTCACTGTTTTCTTTTTAAAAAGACTAGAAGACAAGAACACCAGAGTTAGAGTTAGCGTAATGATTCACTTGGGGAAGGATGAGGAAGTGGTCGGGGGCTGAGTGCGCAGGGGACGCGGATGTTTTCTCAGGTTGGCCACTGGGTCCGTGGACGCTCACTGGTACAATCTTGGTGCCTTTCGTATGTCACTTCATCCTGGACGTTGTAGGAGCCTCCAGTTAAACCACAGGGTGGGCTCAGTGTGCCCTGCCTCATTCCCTCACCTGTGCCCCACCTCTTTCTGTGTCCCTGAGCCAGGCCATGGGGCATGGATTTTTAGCTACCTGCCTGCTCTTTGAATGAGATCTTTTTTACTTTATCTTCTTTACTCAAGAAAAAAAATCTTGCTAGCAAATACTTACTGATAGTTACATGGCTTGGGGCCAATGTCATTGTTTTATTCCTGCAGTTTTACTCCCGGAAGAATCCTGATGGAATGCTTCAGAAAGTTCTGAGAGTATCCTAGAATAGAGCCAAGGGCTTCCCTGTTTTGACAGCTGGTGTCTATAATCTCACCTCTGACCTCTTTCAGAAAAGTGCAGGGGCAGGAAGGGCTGACATGGAGGCGGTCCTTTTCATTAAATTCAACTTTTGAGACTCTCAGCCTGGATGTGAGTATGTAGCTAGACATGGCCCTGTCCCCCCTCCCTGACTACACCTTTAAATATGAGGTGCTGAGTCACTGTTCATGACGGGGTTCTTCTGGAAGGGATGTGAATCACTCAGTGCAGCTTTTCTCACAGGTGGACTATGGCCACTTGTGCTTCTAGAATGGAGAGCGAGTGTCTTCAAAGAGAAACGCTAGCGAGGCGTGGGAGGTTACGTGCCGGAAGGCCGTAGAGTAAAGCTGGGCTGTCCAGAGTGTTTGGAATACTGATGACGACGTCCCATAGAACGGAAGCCCCTGCTCACCTTCTGGAAGCCGAAGCCTCACATCCAGGCCCCTCCACCGGCTGCCTGTGGAACTCTAGGCAGATTATTCACCGTCTCTGCCCTCGGTTTTCCAATTGTAACACAGGATGATCGCACCCATCTCCTTAAGGCTATTTTGAGGATTTGCAGAATAAGAACAGACCAGCGCTTGGCGCATAATAAGCACATATATGTGGCATTATTACCACTTCCGGGTGTGCCCATCCCCGAAGCAGAGGGCTTTCTGAGCGTTAGAAACCAGATTGATTTCTCAGCACCCAGCTGTGAGTTCCTGGTGGGGCTCTGCTGCAGGGCAGGGGGCGAGGGGGTGTGGTTACCACAAACATCTCCCAGGAGGCTGATGGAGCTTCTCAAACTGTATATGAGTCCCCACCCCTGGGGGTGGATCTTGAGAAAAAGGGCAGATTCTGATTCAGCAGGCCGGGGGTGGGGGTGGGGATGGGGGTTCAGGGGTGGGGGCGGAGTGCAGGGAGGGGCGGCCCCGTGCTGTACATTTCTTTTATTGTTTAGTTTTTTTTATTTTTTAATATTTATTTATTTTTGAGCAAGCGAGCAAGCACAAGCAGAGCTGGCGCAGGGCGGGCAGAGAGAGAGCACTGTCAGCACAGATCCCGATGTGGGGCCTGAACTCCTGAACCATGAGATCATCACCTGAGCTGAAATCAAGAGTCGGATGCTTAACCGACCGAGCCACCCAGGCGCCCCTCCGTGGTGTGCATTTCTCACTAGATCCCAGGTGAGGCCACGCGGGCCACTGACCACGGAGAAGTGCTGGAGCGCGGCTCGGAGGGGCATCAGTGTGGAGTCAGGCAGGACACCTGAGTGCACACCCGCCCTCGCTCTACTAACTGGCACAGTCCCCGCAGGGAAGTCATTTAAACCCTGTGACTTTCCATCTCTTCATCTGTGAAGTGAGGTTAAAAACTACTTCCCGGGGTGCCTGGGTGACTCCGTTGAGCATCCGACTCTTGATTTAGGCTCAGGTTATGATCCCAGGGTCGCGGGATGGAGCCCTGTGTCGTGCTCCACACTCAGCTGCTTAAGATTCTCTCTCTCCCTCTTCCCCTCCCGCACTTGCACTCTCTCTAAAACAGACAAACAAAACCTCAAAAGACAAAACTACTTCCCTAGGGTAGTGGGATGACAAGTGGGATCACACAAAGTCCTTGGCACGGTACCTGGCACACAGGGCATAACAAAAGGAAGTTTTCACTGTGAAACAATACAACAGTCCTTCACCTTGGCCCTGGGGGGGGGGGCTGTTTTTACTATATACGCTTTCATGCTTTTTGAATTTTATATCCCGTGACCTACCTGAAAACCACACCAATAAAAACTCTTCCCTCTAGTAAGGGCAGCCCAGCCTCCTGGGTAGGAGCCTTGGCGCAAATCCCAGCCCCACCACAAACTCACTGTTGCTCCACACATGTCCAAGCCTCTGTACGTGCATCGTTTTCCATCTGCACAAAACAGGTAATGACAGTACCTACCTCACAGAGTTCTCCTGAGGAGGAAATTAGTGTCCGAGAGGCACCTGGGGGGCTCAGTCGGTTAAGCGTCCGACTTGGGCACAGGTCATGATCTCACAGTTCGTGGGTTCAAGCCCCGCGTCAGGCTCTGTGCTGACAGCTCAGAGCCTGGAGTCTGCTTCAGAGTCTGTGTCTTCCTCTCTGCCCAAGTGCTCAGTCTCTTTCTCAAAAGTAAATAAACATTAAAAGAAAATTAAAAAGAAATTAGTGCCCAGTACATAGTGAATACTATTTTAGGGTTCACTATTGATTACCCAGCTCCCGTGGAAGGTGAGGTAGCCCACAGTTCTGAAAGTGATGGAGGTGGTCTCACAGGGGTTCTGTCCCCAGCCAAGTCGATCCCATCCACCCTGACCGCGCAGGGACAGTCTGGTGGCTATTCCAGCAAAGGGCCTCCCTGGGCAGAAATCGTAGGCCTATCAATGACTTCAGCCGCAACTTCTGCTTTATTTGGGACATAAGGGGATCAGACAAGGAGGGGACAGGATTTCTCAGCAAGGAGACTTTAGGTAGGGGATTGACAAGTGTCACACATTCTTTGAGGCAGATGTGGAGCCCATCCTTTTAGGAGGTGCAGAGAAGTCTCCAGGGTGTATGTACATGTGTGTACCGTGTTTAGTATAGATGTTAGCACATGTGTGTTCCCAGTCTAGGAATCCTATGCGTTGTCCCGGTTACTACTGAGTGGTGTATACCAGACAACCTTGAACTCAGTGGGTGTAATATAACCATCATCATTATCCCAATTCTGTGGGCTAGGTTAGGAACTGGAAGGGCACGGGGGGAATAGCTTCTCTCCTCCACAATATCTGGACCTCAGCAAAAAGACTGGATAGTCAGAGGCCACGGCTGGGATCACCTGGAGGTGTCTGTCCCCTTCATTCATCTGGTGGTCGATGCTGACTGCTGGCTGGGACCTCAGCCAGGGCTGAAAAAGGTACCTGTGGCCTTACCAAGTGGCCTCAGGCTGCCTCAAGGCATGGCAGCCTCAGACTGGGCCCACTTCTTACGTGGGGGCTCAGGGTTCCAAAGGTGAGGAATGTTCGAGCTAACAAAGCAGACACTAGATTACCTTGTAAGGCCTGGCCATGGATGCAACACGGCGCTATTTCAGCCACATTTTACCAGCTACAGGCAAGTCATAAAGACACCCCAAATTCAGTGGGTGGAGGATTAAACTCTATGGGGTTTTTTGTTGTTGTTGTTTGTTTTAAAAAAAATTTTTTTTTTTTTTACATTTTATTTTTGAGAGACAGAGACAGAGCGTGAACAGGGGAGGGGCAGAGAGAGAGAGAGAGAGAGAGAGACAGAATCCGAAGCAGGCTCGAGGCTCTGAGCTAGCAGTCAGCACGGAGCCTGACGCAGGGCTCGAACCCATGAACCATGAGATCATGACCTGAGCCAAAGTCAGATGCTCAACCGACTGAGCCACCCAGGCGTCCCGTGTGTGTGTGTTTTTTTAATGCTTATTTATTTTGAGAGAGAGAGTGTGCACATGAACAGGGGAGAAGCAGAGAGAGAGGGAGACACAGAATCCGAAGCAGGCTCCAGGCTCTGAGATGTCAGCACAGAGCGTGACACGGGGCTCGAACTCACGGACTGTGAGATAATGAACCAAGATGGCAACTGACTTGAGCCACCCAGGCGCCCCGGAGATTGATTTCTGAATCAGCATTTCACAGCGCAATTATAGGGGGAGTAAATGATGACTGTTACTGAGCTAAGTATTCATTGTACCCTATTCGGTGCAGCTGAAAAGGATCCAGGAAGCCCGCAGAGGCGTCCGTCTTATTTATGGTGACGAAGCCAGGCTCGGAGTAATCAGGCCTGGACCCTACTACCACTTCCTAGCAGATTGACCTCGGGCAAAGTTCCCTCACCTCGGCGACCTTGTTCCCTCACGTATAAGGTGGGGGGAACAGCACCGACCTCTGAGGGCAGCTGAGATCTAAAAGCAGCAGGTGCCTGGAACCCAGAGGCTACTACCCCCAGGGTAAAGGGAGGGTCACCAGCAGCGAGACCCGGGTGTCACACGTGGCACAATGCTGACATCTAGTGGCCAGTTGAGGCTGGTTCTTTCCCGGGCAAAATTGTTCCAAAGGAACATAGCCATTTTCTGTGACGTAATACCTCACCTCCAGGCCTTCCTCTTCAGACTCTAAAGTGCCCGGGTATTCCAGAAGCTGCTCGCATAATGCACTTTTTCCCTTGGAAGCAACTGTTTTAAAATGAGATATCCTGCAAGGTACAAAGCACAGAAACTGCCCAGGAGAAAACTTACTATTTCTTGTGCACTTAGGTGGGCAATTTAGGCCTTGAGACCACTTTGTGAAGTTAGTCCTATGCTTCTCACTTTATAAATGCAGGAACTGGGGCCCAGAGAGGCTCTGTGACTCTCCCAGGGTCACAAAGCTTGTGAAAGGGGCTGGGCTCCGAACCCGAGGTCTGGGCCTAGGGCTCGAGCTGCCCACCTGCTCCCAGCCCACTCCACACCCCCAGACCTCTTCCTTCCTGCTGGAGACCAGAGAGCTGCAGCAGCGGGGAGCAGGGCGGCTACCGACGGGCAGAGTCGGCCTGCTAAGGCGCAGGCCGCAGATCAGGGACATCCCGGGAGAGGCCTGCCCTGCATGACATTGGGGACCATCCCAGGGGACTAGAGACTGGGATTCTCTCAGCGAGCAATGGGGAGAAGAGGCCAGAGGCACCTGTCATCTCAGATGCAGCAGAAATTGATCAGGGGCGCCTAGGTGGCTCAGGCGGTTAAAGGTCCAACTTTGGCTCAGGTCATGGTCTCATGGTTTGTGAGTTCAAGCCCCACATCGGGCTCCATGCTGACAGCTCAGAGCCTGGAGCCTGCTTCAGATTCTGTGTCTCCCTCTCTCTCTCTGCCCCTCCCCTGCTCGTGCTCTGTCTCTCTTTCTCAAAAATAAACAAACATTAAAAAATTTTTCTTCAATTGATCAGAAGTCTGATTCCTCCAAAAAGAAGTTCTCTGTGTCTCAGGCCTCTGCACACTTGTGAAGCTTCTTCTGTGGAAGAGGAAGACCAAGACTGGCTTATGTGTTTACCTTTAATTGTAAAGGACACACACACTTGTTAAAAAATGCAGAATATAAGAATATATAAAGTGAAAAAACATGAGTGCCCTTCTCTGCCTTCTCTTTAACTCCCCGCTCCGCAGTTAACTGTATTTGTCATGTATCCTCCCAGCTTTTTCTATTCCTCCCAAATATCCCACATCTCCATAGGGATGCGTATGCTCTTTTTTAAAAACAAAAATAAGGTGATCCTGTACATGCTGGTACATGGAAGAGTTTTCCTCTTCCTTTGATGTCACAGAGGACATCGTTTCATACACTGGCAATTAAAATATGTTAGAGCTTAGTGTTTCCAAGAGCCCTTCGTAGGTTATTTTGAAGACGAGAATCTTCGGGTTACGTAAATAATCGCCGGGATAACTTTGTATATCGAGGCTCTGCCCCCTGTGCCCCCACCGCTGGGGATTCACAGAGATGTGGAAACACTGTAGGGGAGGAAATCCTCGGCGATTCTGCCTCCACAATTTCTCCCTTTCTCCTCTGTCCCTGACTTCCTCCACGGAGGCAGTAAGAGGGGAGGCTGCCTCTGTGTTCCTTCAGATGAGCACAGGTAAGCATAAGCGCCGAGCACCCTTCTTTTCTTCCGTTGTTTGTATCTGTCGAGGAAGCCAGATGATTTTCAGGTGCACCGAGAAGGTGTTAGGAACCCCTCAGGAGCTCTCACCGGGAAGTTTTCCACGCTCACCTCCATAGGTAATAACAAATAAACACAACTAGGGGCCCCTGGGTGGCTCAGTCCCTTACGTGTCTGACTCTGGATTGAGGCTCAGGTCATGATCTCAGGGTTCCTGAGTTCAAGCCCCACATTGGGCTCCGCCCTGACAGTGCAGAGCCTGCTTGGGAATCTCTTTCTCTTTGCCCCCTCCACCCCCCTGCTCTCTCTCTCTCTCTCTCTCTCTCTAATAAAAAAATAAGCAAATAAACAAATAATCTTTAAAAATTGGGGGCCCTGGGGCGGCTGGCTGGCTCAGTCGTGGAGCATGCAACCCTTGATCTCTGCCTCATTGTGAGTTAGAGCCCCATGGTGGGCATAGATATTACTTAAGAAAAAAAAAAACAGGTTGTTTTTTACTTGGGAGCACTTGCACTGCTGCTGAGTGCCTGAGCCTCCACTGTGTCACCTACTCCCTGAGATGCTGAATGGACAGTAATCCAGCATTTGCCTGCGTCTGACTCGGTGACGCTCCTGTTGGTGACACAATTACAGAAAGTCGGGGAATTTTGCAAGGCCTACGCAGCTTACGGCCCCAAGTCATTCGCAGTAAAGAGTGCGGCCAGATAACGCGGTCCCTACACACAAGCGTTCTTTCCAAGGGCTGGCGTGAGCCGCGAGCCAGGCGCTGAGCCGAGCGGGGCCCGGGGACCTGCCCGAGACGACTTGGGCCGCCAGGTCGCCGGGAGGCTGGAGCTCGGACCGCGAAGGACCGTTCCCAGAGCGGCCGCCAGGGGGCGCGCGCACCCGGAGGCGTGGAACTTCGCGCTTTGTCCCCTCGCGCGGTCCGTCTCCTGGCGCCGCGGCGGGAAATCCGACGGGCTCCTCCCGGCCGCCGCCTCCTACTGCCCTCGCGCGCCTGCCCGGGTCGGCCCGCTGAGATGGAGGAGGACGAGGCGGCCGAGGAGCAGCAGCGATTCTCCTACCGACAGGTACAGGAAAGCCGGGCCCCGGCCGGGCGGGGGGAGGACGGCGTGGAGCTTCTTGGAGAGGGAAGGGCCCCGAGGCCGGGCGCCGCTCGGGGCGCGTCCCCCGGGGCGGAGGGCGCGCTCGGGCCGTCTGCGCCTGCGCCAGCTGGGCTGCCGCGGGGGGTGCTGGGAGGCGGTCTCCACGGTAACGCGGGTCCAAGTCGCGCGGCAGTCTCCCAGCTCAGGGGTGTTGTGGAAATGGGGTGTGAGCGTTTGAAGGGGAGTCAGGCCCAGCGCGGAGCCCGGCGCCCGGCACGTGGCCGCCGGGACGTGCGCGCTCCGTCCTGCGAACCTGGGTGCGACGCGGAGCCCATCCTTCCCGGGTGGGTCCCAGCCCCGGCTCCGCAGCCCGAGGGTCTCCCAGCTTTCCTGTATGCAGAATCCGAGTAACAGGAACCCCCCTCCCAGGGGCGCCCCGTCCTCTAATCAGCCCCGGGAGTTAGCACAGTGGGGCAGGGTCGTGAGAATCGTAAAGCCCTAAAGAGATAAAAAAGCAAGAACCAGGGCGGTATCCTCAAAGAGGGTGAGCTGCAAGAGAGCGGAGGAGCTCCGTGCGCGGGCGTTCCCTCCTGCCCGTGTTACATTTCAGCCTAATTTTACCCACCGCCTCCCTTTACTTTGAAAAGTGTTAAGATTTCGGGAAAAGTTGCCAGAATAGTCCGCTCGACAACCTTAGGCTCCTCACCTGGATTCACCAGTTGTTAACACTCTGCTGTGTTTGCTCTTTGCTCTCTTTTATTCTGACTCATTTGAGAGAGAATCACAGATACCTTGACCCTTGGCCTGTAAATTTTAATGCTTCATAGTATGCTCTCCCAACAACAAGGGTATTCGGCATAATCTCAGTGATCACACTCAGGACATTTAATATGGGTAAAATCCTATTATGTCACGTTCGGTCCATGTTTACCTTTTCCCAGTTGCTCCAAAGCTGTCCCCCCCCCCCCCACCATGGTCTGTTTTGTTTCACCCAGGATCCAGGCAAGGATCTTAAAGTGCATTTAGTAATCCTGTCTCTTTGATCTTCCCTGGACGGATTGTTCTCCATCCTCTTTGTCTTTCCCGGCATTGATGGTTTTGCAGAGTCCATTGATGGCAAAGCTGTAGCAGGAGATAATGTCTTCGAGAACGGAGCTGGCCTTTCTGTTTTTGTATTCTCAGCCCCGGGTCCAGAGCCTGGTTCTCCGTGCCCCATAAATGCTTGCTGAAGAGATGAGTCAGGCTGCAGAGATGGGCTGAGAAATTGGTGAGCAGGTCGAAGATCCCACCATTCATTCAACCAGCTGTTCTTGGCACGAGGTGGACAGTAGTGAACAAAGCAGACAGGGTCGTGCCCTTGAGGGATTTAGCGTCTAGGCTTCGCCTCGAAATGCAGTGATGTCTGCAGCATTGAAGAAGGCAGCTGGCTCCGTCCAGGAGGCGTACAGAAGGAGAAGGGACATTAAAAAAACTTTCTGGAATGTTTGGAGGCTTCCTGTCCTGTTCCCCTAATCCCACCCGCCACACGTACCTAGAAAAGATGACCTTGGAGGGTCTTTTTTTTTTTAATGTTTATTTATTTTTGAGAGAGAGAGAGAGAGAGAGAGAGAGACAGCATGCGTGGGGGAGGGGCAGAGAGGGAGACAGAATCGGAAGCAGAGAGAGAGAGAGAGAGAGAGAGAGACACACAGCATGCGTGGGGGAGGGGCAGAGAGGGAGACAGAATCGGAAGCAGGCTCCAGGCTCTGAGCTGTCAGCACAGAGCCCGATGTGGGGCTCAAACTCACAAACTTGCAAGATCATGACCTGAGCTGAAGTCAGATGCTCAACCAAATGAGCCACCCAGGTGCCCCGACCTTGGAGGGTCTTTATCCCTTCCCCAGGTCATGGTCCCTTTGTCTCCGCCTGCCAAAGGCCTCAGCGTACCTAATCTTGTGACATCTGAAACTAAGGTCCTGGACCTGTGTTTCTGCAGTTCCTCCTCATCATGTCTCAGCTGTGAACACCTGCTGGGAGAGCTGATGCTGTCTTGGCTTCAGCTGTCCCCGTGTCCAGGCTGTCCCCGTGTCCAGTTCGGTTCTGCCTCCACCATAGAGAAGGAGCTCGCCCAGGTGCTCAATAAGTCTGATGACATGAGACTGAGATCTTGGCTTAACTTTGTTTTGCCTCTTTGCTCCTCTGCATGGGAGAGAGAGGTTATTCAGTATCTAAAAGGGTTGCTAAGGAGCAGTGAGGGTCCTGGCGAGGCGGTCTAGCTCGCCAACAAATCAAAGGAGGCTCAGACGTGCCCTCACAGGCCTTTCCCTGCCTGTCCTGAGCGTCTGTCTGTCCTTTGCCACATGCAGGCCCGGGGCAGCGGAGACTTGCAGCAGAGGATGGCATCCTTTTGCCTTTCACTTGATTAACCCCTGTCTGGTTTTTCATTGTCCCTCAAACACCTGGCATGCGCCTTCGCTCTGCAGGAACGTGGACTCCCCGAGTCAAGTCATGCAGATACCTTGCAAGTGCAGGTCTGACTTTTTCCCCCACTGACCTGCCATTGTAATTCCTTATCTTTACTTGACCTAAATCATAACCATTAACTAGGAAGTAATGTTTCTACAAGTCACACTCCAGAGGGCCTCATTAATTTATTAGTACACTTGAAAAGTCACTCAGCCATTATGGAAAGTGCTGGAGGAATGAGGCTGAGCAGACCCTCTGCTTGGTCTTAATTTTCTAAGATGTGCAAAGCTCTTCTCTGCAACCTTACCCATGAAGTATTTTGATTTTCGCTTCAGAGGCTAAAAGCAGCCCTTCACTACACTGTTGGGTGTCTTTGCGAGGAAGTTGCGTCCGACAAAGAGATTCAGTTCAGCAAACAAACCATCGCGGCGATCTCGGAGCTGACTTTCCGCCAGTGCGGTATGAAGCCATGGCTTTCCTCTAGATGTGTAGACATCCCGGAAGTTGCTGTTGCCCGGGACAGCCGTGCTTTTGGGTGCCCTGGCTGGTCTCACCAACAGACGGAGAACACGATCATCAGGCACTATTCGTGACACACCTCTTGGCCGTAAAATTCAGATATTTTATGAAAAGGACTTTTTTCCCCCTGTTACCTAACACTGGGCATTAACACCTTTATTTTATTGTTTCAAACTGCCTGGAGCATTAGACATTACATTTTTTTTACCTCATTGCTTTATAACACTTTTATGTCACCCGTGCCATGGTTTCGTTGACAGGTGGGCTGAGGACATTGGTATCTGCTTGACGTTAGAGCAAATTAATGTCCTCTCAAGCCCTAAGTTGTAGCAAAATTTAAGGGTAAGGGCTAGTTCCATGGAAAGTGAGGTGTAGCCCGAATACCCCAATTATGACAAGGAGGCCAGAACGAATAAAGCGGCTGCGAAAGGGCTTGTATTAGTCACTGTGCTGCGGGAGCCCAGGTCCCCTTCCCCTCCTTCTGAGATGGGATTGCGATCAGTATTAGCTAAAGCACGTCTTTTTCTCTTTCAGAAAATTTTGCCAGAGACCTTGAGATGTTTGCAAGGTGGGTACAGAGCTTGATTCTCTGCTGCTGTGTGCAGTTACGTCCCGTTCATGCTGCCCGTTCACACTCCACCTGCCTCTGTATTTCAGGCGAGCTCTAGTCTTTTGTGCGCGTGGGGTTTCGGGAGGCTTCTCTCTGCTCATGATTCTGCAGGAATGTCACCTCTGCTTTAGTCATGTCCCTTCAGGCTTGATCGGGCTGCTTTTTGTTTTTCCCCCTGATGTCTTCCAAGCACGTTTTGTGTGCGAGAACCAGATGTGAAGCACGGCCCCGGACGGTGAATGTGCGGGGCGCACGTGTGCCTCTGCGGAGCGTTTCCGAGGGACGCTGTGCGGGGGACCCGGCACCCGCCACCCCCGCCCCGTCAGCCTGCACTCGCCGCCTTTGTCACCAGTGACACACACGCTCCCTGAAAAAGTGGGGGACTGGCTCTCGGCTGGCTTTAGCTTTTACGGGTGATTTACGCTCCTCTCTTCAATTAGGACCTCAGGTAATTGAAAACAATTGGCAAGGAATTGCTTTTATGAGGCAGTTTGAATGACGGAGGCTGGAAAGGGCTAGAGCTCTCCGATTTGCTGGCACTTCTGAGTTGGTGCCAGCCTCTCCCGCACCCCGTGCTTTTCACCTTGCTCCTCTTAGCTCCGTGTCGCTCGGGCGAACATTTTGAATGAATTAAAGCAAGAGGTTCTCAGAGGGCAGACTCTAAATCTTCCCCATCCCTACGTGTAGGAGTCCCTAAAAACCGCTTAGCATCTTCGGCTTGGCCACCAGGGCTCAGATCACATTATGGGATACTAATAGCTCGTGTGGTTTATTCTTTGTTAATTCGGGTGGTGGCCCCTTTCATGGCGCCCATTATCTCCCCTGCCCGCAGCCCCCTCGTCTCCTGTGAAACCCATGGATCACCTTTCCTTGCCATTTCTTTCCTTTTTTTTTTTTTTTAAATACAACTTCTTTTTATTACAAAGCGTGGCACAAAAACATAAGTAAGCAAATGAGTATCTAATTTGAACATGAAGTTTGTTGATACAGAGCAGGGTTTCTCGGCCTCAGCACCATTGACAGTTTGGACCAGATCATTCTGGGTTGCGGTGGGGGCTGTCCTGTGTGTTGTGGGTGTCTGTTGGCTTCTCTGGCCTCTCCCTGGTAGATGCCAGTAGCGTGCCGCCCGTGGTGACTTTTCTTGCCATTTCTGTGTTGGCTGTGGGAAAAGACCATGAACGTTTTTAGATGCTTCTATAAAAATACCAGAAATAAAAATGAAATTGGAAATATTTAGCATTGTAGCACATTGGGCTTCCAGGCACTCTGTGTTTTCATCATCATGTCAGGAGGTTGCTTTCCGGGGTGCCTGGCTGGTTCAGTCGGTGGAACGCACAACTCTTGATCTCGGGGTTGTGAGCTTGAGCCCCACATTGGGTGTAGGGTTTACTTAAAATGAAGCTCTTAATAAAAAAAAAATGTTGGGGGAGGGACTCCCTAACTCTGACTGTGCTTTAAAAGAAAAAAAAAAAAAGAGGTTGATTTTCCTTTGCTGGTACTTGGTGAAGGTGGGGAGAGTGTTGTGTTGGTCACTCAGACCGTGAGCTCCCCAGGGAAGGACATCATCTAAGTCGAGGGGTCTGTGCGAAGGCTCTCACGCTGCTCTGGTCTGAGCGTGACAGAGACGTACTGACCAGGAGATGCCTCACCTTCCGCGGGTCCGGGAGTGTCCGCAGTGCCCTGCACACTCCTGCCACCCCTGAGCCGACACAAGTGCAGATTTTCTTTGAAGACTCGGCCTTTGTCTTAATTTCACAGTGATCTTTGGAATATTTTACTTTGCTGTCATATAAAAAACAAACAAACCTGTTTTAAAGTTTATCACAGGATGAAATTGATCTTCCCAGAAGGTCCGCTTTGTTTATCCTGTGGCTTTGTGTCTTCTCTGTGGCCACTGTCTTCTCGAACTGTGAGCCCGACAAGGAGTCCGAAGGTCTGTTTCAGGCCAGCTTAAATAGTCTAAATAGGCCGGCTGGGAACTTAACCAGTATTTATAACATTGCTTCTATGAGAAAATGTGTCTAAATTTGAAATAATTTGTAAACTTTGGAAGGTTATCTCACAGTTTAAGTTGTGAGTTTCCTTTATTTAACTTTGCAATCTCTAGTCACCTAATACTGTTAATGTGTTAAAGATGTAACATCTTGAAGAAGATGGACACTGGACAGTGAATAAATTGTAGGAACATTTTGGGAATAGTCTTTAAAACCTGTGTTGCTAAAAGTGTCCTGTGAAAAATCGCTTTGTAATCTTCCCTGGAGTAACTTTCTGGAGTCAGAGGTTTGATTTAGGAGAGTCTCTGATGTGCCGCGGCTGCCGTCGGGTACACCTGCCCCCCCATTTAGGGAAGTGTTAACGGTGAAACATGGTGTCACAGTACCAGATAACAGGCGGAGTGGTGGGGGGCTCTGCCGTTTCCGACACGCTTCCCTGTGAGCAGATCAACTAACCTTACTCTGTCAACAGCTTCCTTCTACTTATTCCTCTCGTGGCACTTTGGGAAGAATGTGAAAACCAACGGAGCGGCCCGAGAGTGTGGCTGAGGGCCACACTGTGTCCGTGGCACCTAACAGCCTCCATCCCGCACGTCTGTGCGCCGCCTTCATCCTTTGAGGCTGCTCTGAAGTCACCTTCTGACTCCTCCCTACTGTCCCGGTGCTGGCAGATGGCTAACGAGAAGTTGTCTCCTTTTTTTCAAAAAAAATTTTTTTAATGTTTATTTTGAGAGAGAGACAGAGAGAGAGCAAGTGGGGTAGGGGCAGAGAGAGAGGGAGACACAGAATCCAAAGCAGGCTCCAGGCTCCGAGCTGTCAGCATAGAGCGCGACGCGGGGCTGGAACCCATAAACCATGTGATCATGACCTGAGCCGAAGTCAGACGCTTAACCAGCTGAGCCACCCAGGCGCCCCAGAAGTTGCCTCCTGCAGTGGATACTATCGGCGGAGGCAGATATCGTCAGTCGTGATGAGAGGACACATGATGTTTGCACATTTAGCAGGATGAGAAGGTTTAATTCGGCCAATTACAGAGTAGAATTTCCGTGTGAGTTTACCGTTAGCGGAACAGGTATTCGTGGGGACGCTCTATGTGCCGGCCCCTTCATTGGTTGTTCAGGACACCGGCCTGCTTGTTCCTGTGTACAATGTTTCTCATTTTTGGAGAAAGTTAGAAATGGCAAGAAAGGGTGTAATTAGAGTAACAGATGATGGACTAGAGCTTATCGGACTTACCAGCTTGACCTATCAAAGCCAGGATCAGAGGACTGGAATGAGAGTAGCAGTCCAGGTTGTGAGCAAGATACAGACTCCAGGTTAGAGGATGTTCTTTGTTCTAGCGAGGCTATTGTCGGGGGAGCGCAGTACGTCCCTGGTGGGGAGTGGGGCGTTAGGGGACATCCGTGTGAGCTTTTTCCTGTGGTTTCGTCCTTGGAGAGGAACCTCAGGAACTTGTGTCTTTGTCCTTCCACTTAATGTCTATTTAAGGGTAGGCAATCTTTGTGTCGTGAGACTGTGCCGCTTTCTCTTTCTCAACACGTGCTGCTTGCTCTTTCTGTGGTGGTCACCGTGACGGTCATGCCCAAGCAAGTCCCTGCTCGGGCAGAAGGCGGACAGATGGGCCTTTGCTTTCCTTGGTCTCTTTATTTAATTGGTATCTTGGCTAAGTCACTTCACTCGTCTTTATGTCATTGTTGCTTAATGAATTCGATCTAAAAAGATGGGCTAATTTAGAGATCCTTGCCTGTTCGGACTCTGACCATGAACTTTTGGGTTTCATCAAAACTTGAAATGAGACTAAACATTTTGGTGGATTGTTCCTGCCCTTTCTACAGACATGCGAAAAGAAGCACAATTAACACGGAAGATGTGAAGCTCTTAGCCAGGAGGAGTAATTCACTGGTGAGAGATGAATTTCTTTCCTCACTCCCCTTTCCCATCCGAATACATTATTCCCAATTAATCACTTGCAGCCATGAAGTGATTCCCCAGGGCACCTTGCATTAAAAACGAGAGACGGTCGAACCATTCAGACCTGCCCGTAATTTATAGTCTCTCTTTCTTCCTGATGGATCACACTAAGCCAATTTGGAATTTTCTAATCAGCACTCTCTGGGTTTCATAATTTGCCTTTTTCGTAACATCTCAAAACTTTGGCCCTGTGTCTCATTTACAGCATGATATCAGAGACAGGCCATGGGCTAGTGTGTAGGGATGGTTCCATTACGGTGGCCACAGCCTAATGGGCCATGTATGGGAGGAGGGTCCTAACAGCTGGGACGGCAGAAAACTGAGCGGGTTCTCTGTCTTTTCTTTCTATTTTTCTTTTTTTAAATGTTTATTTATTTTTGAGAGACAGAGACACAGAGCGTGAGCAGGGGATGGTCAGAGAGAGAGGGAGACACAGAATCCGAAGCAGGCTCCAGGCTCTGAGCTGTCAGCACAGAGCCTGATGCGGGGCTCGAACCCACGAGCTGTGAGATCATGACCTGAGCTGAAGTCGGCCGCTTAACCGACTGAGCCACCCAGGCGCCCCTTTGTCTTTTCAAAGAAATCTAGAAGTCCTCTGGGCCAAGCCCTCATTTTACAGATGATGCTGGGATGACCCCAGGCCAGCGGCCCCATGGTGGATCCAGGGCATCTGTGAGGGGTTACGGCCTAGTTGAATCCTAGCAGTAAAAACACTTGACGTCCCCGTAACGTGCGCTCCACCAGGGCAGGGATTTCTATCTGTGCTCCACCTGCCGTGCCTAGAATAGAGCCTGGCGCTCAGCAGGTGCTCGGCAGGTAGTTGTCGAATGGGTTTGTACAGTGGTTGACAGTTTACAGGGGGCTTTTAGCTGTTATCTTACATATATTATTTAAACCTCACGGCCACCCTCTGAGGGTTTTTAAGGACGGGACTTATGGGGCGCCTGGGTGGCTCAGTCTTGGTTAAGCGTCCGACTTTGGCTCAGGCCATGATCTCATGGTTCGTGGGTTCAAGCCCCGCATCGGGCTCTGTGCTGACAGCTCGGAGCCTGGAGCCTGCTTCGGATTCTGTGTCTCCCTCTCTCTCTACCCCTCCCCCATTCATGCTCTGCTTCTTTCTGTCTCAATAATAAATAAACATAAAAAAAAAAAAGAACAGGATTTATTAGCCCGGTTTTACAGGGGAGGCAGCTGGAGTTCGGTAACTTCCCAGAGCCGAGTAGGAAGCTCTCGGACAGCTGAGCCCCAACCTCCTAGCCTGGAATTAGCGCTGCTTCCATCGGGCTCTCTTTCCCGCTCTGCTCTTCTAATGTCCTCTCTTTAAAGCTTAAATCAAGGTTAAAGATGACGCGATCCCATGGGAAAATAGCGAGGGGGCCGCTGGTGCTGCGTCAGTGGGGAAGATGCTCCTCTCTGCCCATAAAGTCGGGCACGTCAGAGCTGTCCGTGGTCTGTTTTGGTGGGCAGTTTCTACCTTTTGCAAAGGACTGGTCAGTGCCAGTCACCTTAGAATATTAATTGGGAAGTTATCTGTTTACTGCACATTTGTTTACTTACAAATACCGTTTTTATTTTGGACTCTTCATTTTTTTTTTTTCATCTGACAGGGTTGCAGCTAAATGTATGCATTTGCCGAAATCCTCCTGGAGGGCAGGGACCCTGGGTTCTGCACCTTCTACCCCTACTATCTGGTGCATAGTATCACTCAGTAATGTTAGTTGTATACATTTAGGGGGGTGTTGGCTGTACTGGAGCTGGTGCAGGGTATATTTAGCACTGGTGTGCCTTCTGCAAGTTCCACGTTTTTTTTTTTTAATGGTTGTTTGTTTATTTTGGGGTGCGGAGGGACAGAAGGAGAGAGAGAGAGAATCCGAAGCAGGCAGCAGGCTCCGTGCTAAGTGGAGGGGTTCGATCCCACAACCGTGAGATCGAGACCTGAGCCCAAGTCAAGAGTCGGACACTCAACCGACTGAGCCACCCAGGCGCCCCAAGTTCCACGTTTTAACTCTTCTATTATTCAAGGAGCTCCTTCCTACCTGTTTGGTAGGAGTGTGGGCAGTAATCGGTTGATTTTTGTAGTTGATTACTTCTCCCAGAAAAAATTAGAAGTTCTGTTTCACTCTAAGGAATGTGACCCAGGCTTTTCCACCCAAATTCTTAGGGTGGGAGTGGTTGGAAGGGGTGTAGGTTCCCACCACCTCCCGCAGGCTTATAAAATGGTACAACCTGATAAAAATGTATTCCTTCCTTCCTTCCTTCCTTGCTTCCTTCTTTCCTTCCTTCCCTCCCTCCCTCTCTTTCTTTCTTTCTTTCTTTCAGCTAAAATACATCACAGAGAAAAACGAAGAGCTCGCTCAGTTTAACTCGGAACAAAGAGCAAAAAAGAAGAAGAAGTTAGAGGAAGAAAACAAAAAATCAGTGGAGCCAGCAGAGGCCGCAGCAGCAGAAAGGAACACTTCGACTCTGTAGCCGCCACTGGCAAAGGCAGCCTTCAGCAGGGACGGTTGCCAAGAACCTGCATTGCCACCAAGGGATTTTCTAAGGGATCAGTAGAGATTAAAAAAAAAAAAAAGGCTAAGAGGCTTGCTGTGCTGCATCGTCAGAGTCATGGGCTGCCAGAGCTGGTGTCAGAGAGACTGGAAACTCTCCAGCAAGATACTCCCATCCTTCACCCGCCACTAACATGGGATGGTTTGAGCGGCAAAGATTGGAAATTCTATCTGTTGCTAATAAAATTGTGTCAGCAGTTGAAATGTAGTCGATTTTTTCAAGAAAAAATGATAGTTATTTCTTTATTCTTCTGTGTAATTTTTCAGGCTGACAGTCCCAGAAAGATGAATAAAGCTCTATTTAGTTCTTTTGACCGCCAATACAGCTTTTAAACCTGGGTCACTTGTGACCACAAGGTAAATGTGATGTTTGGAAATTGTCCGTGTTACTTTTTAAAGATGATTTTCTCCAAAGCACACTTGATGCAACCTTTCTCTTGGTTAGTTTGTAATTTAACTATGGTTCTGTGGCCAGAAGTTTTGCTGGAGAGGAAAACCTGGGCTCTTCCCAAACACTTCAGTGTGTCTTGCTCTCGTTCAGTCTGTGACGGCTGGTCCTCCCAAGAGCTCAGTTCTGTCTTCTCTCGGGGGTGTCTGGGAGGCCCAGGGTATGCATTTCCCCTCTCGGGGGAAGAGGGTTCGGAAGCAGGGGGGACAGCGTTTGCAGAGCCGCATTCTGTGCACCCGGCTGCCCCTTCCCATAGTACCTCACTGCATTTTCACAGCCTTATCAGTGTGGATCTCATTATCCCCATTTTACTGACGTGCAGACTGAGGTTCAAGGAGGTTAACTTGCTGCCCAGCTCTACAGATCAGAGACAGTATTCACACTGGGGGTGCTGACTAAAGAGGGGGCAGGAGAGGTCAGGACACGCATTCTGGATAGAATTTATACCACCCATGCCCAAATATGATGAGCAAAAGACACCCCAAAGTTTGGCTCTCTCAGGGTGGTCATGAGCTGTGGTCACAGGAAAGCAATGAAATCAAGCTTCTCAGCATCAGGCCCTGCAAAGGACGAATCCTTCCTCTCTGGAAATGACTGTGTGTCACGTCAGAGAAAGGAAAGGGACTCCTAAAGCGTTCCATCCTTAAGTCACATTCCCACCCAGATCCGTGTGTGAGCAGCTTCGTTTCCGGATAAGCTGGATAAGTTCCGTCCAGAACTGCGCGCCGGGAGAGGTTAGCGGACGCCGTGGACTTTCCAGAAGTCCACAGACTTAGATTTGCATCCTGGTTTTGCAACTCTGGTGGCCGTGTGACTTTCTGTAGCTTTGTGTTCTCGGTGCAGTGGGGTCCCCAGCACCTTGCAGCGAGGTCGTATGTGACAGGAAGAGGAAGCGGGGAGCACTGTTACTGTGGGTCTCGTGTTTGTGGATTTCTGTAGCTCTCGGGACCCTCAACGATTGGAAGCAGTGAACTCTGCGCCACGGGCGTCCTGTCCCCGGTTACAGGCTTGGCGGGGGCACCCTGGCACTGCCGTGGGTGTTTTGATGTGAAATTCTCTAGCCAGATTGTAAAATGGACTTGATGTTCATGTAATCTCTTGGTTTATTTGGCACTTTTAATGTGTGACCTGCTTATACTGCAGGTGAGTACATTTTTCAGGGCTCACGACACAGGAGTGGTCAGACTTCGTAAGGAAGCACTGACTCCATTTCCTCTTCCCCGCTGCAGGCTCTTGTTTACTCTGGAATATCCAAATTGATGCCGATCATCCTGTGCGAGGCCATCTTTGGGGACAGATGGCAGAAGGGAGTGGCAGAGGGCCCTGTTTTTGTGGGCCGGCCTCCTCGTGTCCCGGGAGCCCATCTGAACTTTTAACCTATTAGCCATTTACCAGATGATGAACCTGGAAAGAGGCTCATGTCTTTGTGATGAAGGTGTCCTTGAAACACAGATGGAGGCAATCTACATTTACAGTATTTGTTGTCTCCCTTGTTAACACCAGTTCCTCGAAGAGCTCGAAATAAAAGGCCTTGTGTTGATCTGTTATTCCCGAAATTAAGTGGAGCCGGGGACCTTGGAAAGCATCCCTTTCTGCACACAGCAGCCCCTGGAACGCGCCGGGAAAGGTCGGCACTGGCTCGTACGCAGCTCATACCTAGATGTCCCAGAAGGGTTAGATCGGGACACTTCTTCCCTTTACTGAATTGTGGAATTTATAAAGAGCCCTAGGGGTCATTTAGCCCAATCTCCTCACCAACGAGGAACGCTCACAGCATTCTCCAGGGACAGAGCCCTTCTGGTTAGGGGATACTCACACGTTTCCTCCATATACAGAGAAAAGTCTTTTCTAACCTCTTTAAAAAATTTTTAATGTTTTTATTCATTTTTGAGAGACAGAGCGTGAGTGGGGGTGGGGCATAGAGAGAGAGAGAGAGAGGGAGACAGAAAATTCGAAGCAGGCTCCAGGCTCTGAGCTGTCGGCACAGAGCTCGACGTGGGGCTTGGACTCAAAACTGCGAGATCACGACCCGAGCCGAAGATGGACACCTAACCGACGGAGCCCCCCAGGCGCCCCTTTTCTAACTTCCATCTGGGTCCTGTTCTGCCCTTTAGAATGAGCTGTCTTTGTTTCTCAAGTTCTTCCAAATAATTCAGTACTACGTTCCTTTTTTTTTTTTTTTTTTTACTTTTCTTGTTTGTTTGTTTATGTTTAAGTAGGC
The DNA here is from genome assembly GCA_028646485.1 of Cryptoprocta ferox. NCBI lineage: Eukaryota > Metazoa > Chordata > Mammalia > Carnivora > Eupleridae > Cryptoprocta > Cryptoprocta ferox. The sequence continues at coordinate 94,322,291 of CM053570.1, read as the reverse complement.
TCCATGCCTGATGTCGGGCTCGAACTCAGGACCCTGAGCATCAGAGTCCCATGCTCTACTGATGGAGCCCGCCACGAGACCCCGGTACCCAGTCCATTTACTCAGAGCCCCCATTCTACAGCTTTTCAGCAACATACTTGTACAACACGATAGATTATCAGCTCCCTGCGGACAGGCTTTGGGCTGGAGAAGGGCGGTCACCCGGTGCCTTGGGTAGCGCAGGGCACGCGGCGGGGACCCTGGAGTGTAAGATGTGCCGGTGGCGTAAGCAGGAGCCCTTGCTCAGGCTGCGTGGCTCTGGTCAGGGGGCTCCCACACGTGGCGTGTGGCTCTTCTCTGCCGTGGGAGCAAGAAGGACTGAGATCTTCTGAATGGCGGTTCCGAACACGAGTGCCCGCTGTGCGATCCGCTTGTGCGGGGTGTGTTATTTGGTCCTCACAACGGCTCCATGACGCGGGCAGCAGGCGCTATTTTGCATCCCCATTTCCCAGATGAGGAAACTGGGGCCACAGAGAGGCTGATTAAATAGAGGACACTTGTGGGGAAGAGCACTGGGTGTTATATGGAAACCAACCTGACAATAAACTATAAAGTTAAAAAAATAAAAAAAAATAGAAGACACATCCCCCCCCATAAATTAAATAAATAAATAGATAAATAAATAGCAAAGCCAGGGTTTTTTAGTCTTCGGCCCTCACCTTGAAAACACATTGACGCCTCCTTGGAAACAGCCAGTACTAAGATGATGCGTAGCCTTCCTCCCCCTGCCCCACGTGGTCCTCCCTGGTGCACTTAGTGTCACCCCGAAAGTGTGCTTTCATTTGTAGGCTGTGTGTCCTGCCCCCTGGCTGGGCTCTAACAGCGCTGCTGGGGTGGTGTGGGCTGAGTCCTTTGTCATTCTGTGTACACACTAGGTGCTCAGAGTGTTTAATGAGTCCGTCGAGTAAAGGCTGCAAAATAGGGGCCCCTGAGTGGCTCAGTTGGTTGAGTGCCTGACTTTGGCTCAGGTCCTGATCTCATGGTTTGTGAGTTCGAGCCCTGTATTGGGTTCTCTGCTGTCAGTGCAGAGCCTGCTTGGGATTTTCTCTTTCTCCCTCTCTCTCTGCCTCTCCCCTGCTCTCACTCCCTCTCTCAAAACTGAATAAACATGAAAATAAAATCTGCAAAATAGCTCAGGGTTTAAGAAACTGGCCCAGGGCGCCTGGGTGGCTCAGTCGGTTAAGCGCCCGACTTCGGCTCAGGTTATGATCTCGCAGTTCGTGAGTTTAAGCCCCGCGTTGGGCTCTGTGCTGACAGCTCGGAGCCTGGAGCCTGCTTTGGATTCTGTGTCTCCCTCTCTCTCTGCCCCTCCCCTGCTCACACACTCTCTCTCTCTCTCAAAAATAAACATAAAAAAAAAAAAAGAAAGAAACTGGCCGAGCTGCTGTGAATTTTTCATCTGTAAGAATCTCTCAATTTTTAATCCATTTATGGGACTTAGGCAAAGAAATTAGTACAGAAAAAAATATGAGCCAGGACTCCTCAGGTCATGGCGGTTTTACCCAGACCCTTTCAAATCCTGTGATGAAATGGAACTTCACATGGAGACTTCCCCCGTGGGGACCCAGGACTGTGGACGCCGAGAACCTTAGTGCTCCCTGCTGGAGAGAGCAGTGGAGTCCGTGCTCCTGCTGCATTACGGCCTTGCTGTGGCTGCTGGCCGCGTTTAGCAGCTCTGCAGCCCGGGTCTCAGTTTACCGGTCGTCCTGGGTGGGTGAAGAGGGCCTTTGCTCGTGTGATGCTGAAACTGGGACCAGTGAAGGGAAGCGGTTGGGGTGGGGGGAGGTGTGGCACAGAGGAGGACTCCCAGCCAAGGAAAGCGGGTCAAGTGCAGGTCATTCAGTAAGAAGTATGCTTTACACCCCACACACGTGCAAAGGAGCGCTCCTGGCTCCACGTGATGCACTCTGATTTGTGTTTCAGGAAAAAGTGCGAATTTATGACCACGAGTGGGGGGCACCAGCCTGAACCCCAGTGGCCTGAGCCGGGCCCCTGCAGCGCCAGCATCCCCGGGCCGCTCCGTGGGATCTCAGCTCCTCCGGGAACCTATTGCATCAGAATCTGCACTTTGGGGACGGGAAGCAAAAATAAGATAAAAACAGAGGGGGAGTCAAACCATAAGAGACTCTTAAATGCAGAGAACAAACTGAGGATTGCTGGAGGGGAGGATGGAGGGTTGGGTGGGGGGATGGGCATTAGGGATGGGCATTAGGAGGGCACTTGTTGGGATGAGCACCCGGTGTCATGTACGTGATGAATCACTGAATTCTATTCCTGAAACCATTGTTACATTATGTGTTGACTTAGATTTAAATTTTTAAAAATTCTAAAATAAAAAAAAAAATAATCAGCACTTTCGTGTCCGTTTTCACAGGGTGATTCGGGTGCGGGGCAGTTTGAGGGGGCCTTGGTGGGAGGACCCTGCCTCTGGCCTGCCGGGTGCTCCGGGTGCTGGAACAGCCGCTTGGGGCCTCCTGGCCTGCGATCTGAGTGCCTCCCTGCACCCTCGGCACCCCCTTGTCTCTGCGGCCCGGAGCAGGTTCCGACCGGCCTTACGTGGGCAGAATTTCAGATTTTAAGCTCCTCACCCTCGGCCAATTTTATATGGTGTTGAATCACTCGGGTTCGCTCTGCCCTCGGCAGGATGCTGAGGACGCAGATCTCCTCCGAACCCCGGGCAATGTCAGGGGCTTTAATGAAGGGGTTAACTCTTATCCAAAGGCTCTTTTGTGAGCTCTGATGGCTTAGGCCTGGGTGTGGGGGAGGGGGCAGGGGGGACACGGTGCAGGCTTTTGACAGGTGTTCACAAAAATACAGCTGCAGGTTGAGCTTAAAATATCCCCCTCCCCCCGCCCCCCAAAGAAGAGACCCAAGTGCACAAAACACTGGTTTCAGGTCTGCCAAGGATGCGGAGCCACAGAGCTGGAGAGACGTGGCCGTCAGGCTGCAGGATGCCGCCGCCCCCTGCCTGCTTCTGCTCTCCGGGGCCACTGCTGTCCTGCCCCCCGGAGGGTGGCCTCGCCGGACACGACCGCAGCGTGAGCAGTCTCTGACCGGGCGGCGCGATAGCCGGCTTTCTGGCCCTTTCCTTGGCAACTTCGGCCATGCCTGTGGATCCCCGGCCTCTCCACGGCCGAGCGTGCCCAGGACAGACGGCAGGGCCGACCTTTGTGACATGATATCCCTGTACTGGGACGAAAGCGCTGAAACTCCATGGGGGCTTCTCCAGGCCGAGATCTCCGTCCGTGAAACTTCGAAACATTAAGTGAGCGTCCCAGTCTATTGCGGCGCAATCACGGAGCCGTCGCGGCCTGCCTTAGTCACACCAGCTTCTAGAATCTTAATTTATATCCGCACGGGATGCTTCTCCCTGGCTCCGATTAATTGACATCATTACGTTTTCCGTTGTGGGCGTTTGTAACTTTGTGAGATGATTTATTTTTCTTTTTTCTTTCCATTTTGAAAAAGTTCCAAGAAAGAGTACATAAAGTTGGCCATTAAAAATGGATTTTTCTCTAAAATTACCAGATGAGTTTCAGACAAGTCATTTATCATCAGGTTACTCCTAGAAGCTTCCTGAACGAGCAGAATATCATGTCTCCATCTGATCTGTCTCAGAGAATAATTTGTGGACATCCAGGAGTCAGACCAGTGACTGGTTGGCAGGGAAAATGACAGATTTCCCCAACTCTTCTTCTTCTTCTTCTTCTTTTTTTTTTTTTTACATTTACTTATTTATTTATTTTTGAGAGACAGAGAGAGACGAGACAGAGTGTGAACAGGGGAGGGGCAGAGAGAGAAAGAGATACAGAATCTGAAGCAGGCTCCAGGCTCTGAGCTGTCAGTACAGAGCCCGATGCGGGGCTCGAACCCACGAACCGTGAGATCATGACCTGAGCCGAAGTCGGACGCTACACCGACTGAGCCACCCAGGCGCCCCCCAACTCTTCTAATGAAAGACCTCAGCAAAGATCATGGGCAAAAGAGGCCATTTTTTTCTTCCTGACTGAAAATCCTTAACTTTTCCTTCTCTAATTAGAACAATTTTGTGAGGATGTTCTCTTAACTTTTTCTTCCTTTAAACGAAAGGTGTTTTATTCTTCTGAAGCATCTTTTTTTTTTTTTTTTTAATGCTGGCTGAGCCAGATGGTTGATTTTTCTTTCCTTTGTCCTCTGCTTCTTTTTAAAAACATTTGCAGGAAGCCATAGAAATGAAGGAAAACAGCCGCTTGACTTTCCTGGCCTGTGGTATGAGTGGGTCACCCAGCCTGATGCCTTGTAGGACACTGGAGGGGAAGCCACAGGCGGCCAAAGGCAGGAAGTCCTGCCCCCTCAACAGTCCCTGCAGGAGAAGACACCTTGCAAGGATTACTTCTGGAAGACCTTCTCCTCCTGTAAATAAAACACCCCTGATTTTTTTTTCTAATGTTTTATTTAGTTTTGAGAAAGAGAGACAGCGTGAGCAGGGGAGGGTCAGAGAGAGAGGGAGACACAGAATTCGAAGCAGGCTCCAGGCTCTGAGCTGTCAGCACAGAGCGCGACGCGGGGCTCGAACTCACAAACCACGAGGTCATGACCTGAGCCCAAGTCGGATATCGACTGAGCCACCCAGGCGCCCCATGTTTGCGGCTCTTGAATGACAGACTCTAAGGAAAACTTCCAGGGTAAAGGTTTAAAAAAATTTTTAATATATATATATTTTTAATATTTTTAATAGTTTATATATTTATTTAGAGAGAGCGAGCATGTGGGGGGGAGGGGCAGAGAACGAGGGAGAGAGAGAGAGAATCCCAAGCAGGCTCCACTTCGTCAGCATGGAGCCTGATGTGGGGCTCGAACTCATAAACCATGAGATTATGACCTAAGCCGAAGTCAGACACTTAACTGACTGAGCCACCCAGGTGCTTCTTAAATATATATATTTAAATGTTTATTCATTTTTGAAAGAGAGAGTGTGAGTGAGGGAGGGGCAGAGAGAGAGGGAGACCCAGAATCCGAAGCAGGCTCCAGGCTCTGAGCTGTCGGCACAGAGCCTGATGTCAGGCTTGAACCCATGGACTGTGAGATCATGACCTGAGCTGAAACCAACAGTCAACACTCAAGACACTCAACCGACTGAGCCACCCAGGGGTCCCGGGGTGGAGGTTTTTAGATGCTAAACTTTAAAGCTTCGAGACTCATACCTGGAGTTACAGGAAGTTTCTGAGGGTCGGGCCTAATGAGAGGAAAATCGGCAAAAGTTGGCCGGAGGAGCACTGGACTCTTCTCTCGTCCGGACACCAGGGGAGCAGACACGGAGTATGACTGCTGACCGTTCCGTTCTGTTTTCTGCAGAGCTGAGCTCATATTCATAATTACTAGCTGAGTAAAGTACAATGTGATGGAGAAGCCTTAATAGCATCCACATTTCCAAACACAGCAGCTTTAAGAGACCAGTAATTGGGTCAGTGCACTGGTGGAAGATGGCGGCCCGAAAGGCCAGCTCACCTTCAGAACTTTGTCTTTTAAGATTTTTCTAGAAGAGAGGTGGGCTCATTGTTTTTCAGTTTCGACTAGGGTCATACCTCCGCAGTCCTTAAGATTGGAGACTTATAACTTTGAACTAAGTAATATCTGAAGGATAATGAGGCTATACTAATGGGTCTGGCAGGAAATCCATCAAGTTTAAGCTTACCTTAGTTCAGGGGACTTAATGTTAACTGGCATCGACTGCATGTTAGACTAGATTAATATGCTCATGATGAATACATTAGGGTAAAATGGGTAAATTAGGATAATTTTCTACCATCAGGTTTTGGGTAGACGTTTCTCAAAGTATGCGTTCTTGTAGTTCAGTATAGACAAGTTCAATGTCTAGATGGGGTCACCAGCACCTGGGCAACTTGTAATTCATTCTCTTGCATTTATTTCTAATATTTGGCATCAGAACGGATCCTCAACTGCTGAGGAAGAATTGAGTGTGACATAGCATTCAACACAAATCCTTCATAGTATCTGTATTTTGGGGCTGATGGCAAACCATTCCCACCTTTAGGAAACTCAGACCAGTAAGCTCATTGGAGACCCTTAAGCAACTTGATTTAACAGCACCTGCTGAAGGGATCACCCACATCTTAATAGCAGCTTCTTCAGTAGATATGGATCCCATTTTTTATTAAAAATTTTTTTTTTAATGTTTAGTCATTTTTGAGAGACAGAGACAGAATCTGAAGTAGGCTCCAGGCTCTGAGCTGTTAGCACAGAGCCCAATGCAGGGCTTGAACTCGCTGACTGCAAGATCATGACCTGAGCTGAAGTCAGATGCTTAATCGACTGAGCCACCCAGGCGCCCCTGGATTCCATTTTTTAAAAAATTATTTATTTATTAGGTGACCTTTTTGCCCCACGTGGGGCCTAAACTCATGACTCTGAGGTCAAGAGTCACATGCTCTTCTGACTGAGCCAGCCAGGAGCCCCTGCGTTCCATTTTGAACAAATCAGAAGAGGAAAAGTCATGTAGGTATTAAAAAGAAAATTTTGGGGGCACCTGGGTGGCTCAGTCAGTTAAGTATCTGACTTCACCTCAGGTCATGATCTCACAGTCCGTGGGTTTGAGGCCCATATTGGGCTCTGCCGACAGCTCAGAGCCTGGAGCCTGCTTCGGATTCTGTGTCTCCCTCTCTCTCTGCCCCTCCCCTGCTCACACACACACACACACACTCTCTCTCTCTCTCTCTCAAAAATAAATAAACATTAAAATTTTTTTTTAAAAATAAGAAAATTTTTGGTTTCTAGACTTCTCAGAAAGGTAGAGGCAAAGGATGTGTGGGCTACCCACTCCTTCTAGCTTGTCATAACCCTAATAAAATTCATGCTAATTTATCTTTTCCAGTCACAATTAGTTAAGTGACCAAAAAATACATGTGCTTGTCTTATTAAAATAATTGTAAACTGGCAGAAAAGCTAAATTTGGTGTGTGTGTGTGTGTGTGTGTGTGTTTTGGTGATAGTTCGTAGAACATGGCATTGGGAAATGCTGAGGAAAACCCAGTATCGATGCATTAACCTGTTGGTTCACTTCCTTGTAACTGCAAAGCGTGTCCCGATTTGGTTTGAGCAAATAGCGAACTTGAAGGTTCTGCAAACTGAAAAGTCGATGCACTTCCCAGCAGTGAGTCTGTCCCCGTCACTGGCGGCCTTCGAGCAGGACAGAAGACCCCAGGGTCAGAGGACTCAGGCAACAGTGGCTGGGTGTTCAGACTAGACCATTTACAAGGTCCTTTAAAAACTTCAAGTAATACAAGACACAGCCAAGACAGTTTAAGGCAAAACTGTACAAACAAAATAAAATGGAGAATAATCCTGAAGGCAAAAAATAAAAAATAAAATAAGTAAATAAAAAGAAAGAATTGAGTGGATGATTAGGAAATGAAATAGCTAAACAATCTGGTTAGTAAAGAAAAGGCACATTAATCATTTTTGTAATTAATGCAGGTTTTCTTTTCCAGGACTACTATTATTTTATCCTTTTCTCTCTGGAAAATGAAAAACCCATTAGTTTTTTTTCCCTTTTGCTTTTCCCCAGAAATTAAAGGTTGGTAAGTGGTAATTAGCATAACTCCTGTCAAAGCCAATTGCCTAATGGGGACCGACATTTGACTTGAGTTGAAAGAATGGGATATGGCTAATGCGGAGTTCATTAGTCCCAGCTGCTTCCTTTGACATTCTTTTCTCCTCCTGGAAGAACGGGCTGCCCTCCCCTCTCTCTCCTATTTTTAGACGTATTGCTGTGCTGCTACGTTTCTATTCTAGAAGGGCTGGTGGCACCGTGGCGCAGGGAAGGTAAGTGGCACCAGGGGCAACGTAATGTGTTTGCAGCCGCGCGCTCCCCGCATCTGGGTCCGAGTTTGCAGACTCAGGTCTTTGCCCCGTAGACAGGAGCCCCCTCACACAGCCCTGTCTTTGCTCCTGCCCCCCTCTCTCCCTGCCCCTGGGGAGATGGAAGGGGACCTGTTCTCTGTAGTCTACGATGTGGTAGGTCCTATGCGCCTCCTCATATTTCATTTAACCCTTTCACCCGGCGGCTAGGCTCACTCAGCACACAGCACTTTGCCTATTATCCTGTGCGGCCGAGAGGCTTGGTGGATCGGTCTCAGGCAGAGCGTGCCAACACGCAGGCCAGCCAACCGACGCTCTGCGGTGTATGAGACATCGTTCAAGAAAACATTTTTAGTTCAGGAGGGCAAAGATGGAGATGGTGCTGGAATTGGTGAGCGGAGGGTCCATTCTGTCCCTGGAGTCCAGGCTTCCTTAGACTACTGGCACTCTGCCTGTGGTCAGGAATCTTCTGGCAATTATGCTGTGGACACATGAGGTCTTTTCTGATTTGAGTTGACTCCAACTTACTATGTTGGTGTAACACGACCAGTGACCCGGAGGGGGAATAGAAAAGAGCAGGTGGGGCGCCTGGGTGCTGACAGCTCAGAACCTGGAGCCTGCTTCCAATTCTGTGGTCCCCCTCTCTCTGCCCTTCCCCGACTCACACTCTCTCTCTCAAAAATAAGCAAACACTAAAAAAAAATTTAAGAAAAGAGCATGTGGACCTAAGAGAAAACACGTGAAAGTGGGAAGAGCACTGGAATTAGAACCAGGATCCCGGGCCTCCAATTAGCCTTGTGACGTGGGGCAAACCTCTGAACCTCGCTGAGCGCAACTTTGCTACGTGCGAGAGGACGAGTCACGCCCTGACCGTCTCACTCGGTTTTGTGCGGCTCCGTGTCTAAGTGCTAACCCAGAGCAACTGCTAGAAGAATCCCCGGCTGGCATTAGTGCCCCTCCAGGGGCATTCCGAAGACCTGTGGGGATGTTTTCAATCATCTCCATTGCCCACAGATCGCCACTGGCATCGAGCGGGTGGGGGTAGGTGGTGGGATGCCCGTTCTCTGTGTCATGTCCTGGACGATTCCACAGAATGAAGATGTGGCCCGTGGGCTGATGGCTTCTGAATGTCATGCTGGACATTTACAGGGATGAAAAGCTGCTCCAAATTAGATGATAAAACTCAAAGAAAGAGAACCAGGATGTATATAAACCAGAAACCTCTGCCCTGCACCCAGAGAGACTCACAGCCATATCACACTGAGATCGATTTAATGACCTTTCATACCCCCTGCTGATAGAACATATTAGAAAAGTGGAAACACTTTCACAGTGGTAACAGAAATAATTTCACAATGAGAAGTGGCGAAGTAGACTCTCCGCACGTCCCTATGGTCTGCAGACTTAATATGCGCCCTTACACAAACCAAAAACTTCATTCACTTGAGAAACAAGTTTGTGGCCACAAATCAACTCTAGTAAGTCACCTTCTTGACCATTATCTGTGTTTTCAATTCTGCAGTTGTAGTTTCTGCAAAAGGACAGTGAGTCTGAAATACAATAGTTTCTTTTCACTGCCCTTCATGGTTACTTTCCAACAGAGAACATGAGAACAGGTAATTAGACGTGGTGGGGGTACTGTTGGTGCAGCTTTGCCATTCAAAAAATGCAAGGGCGTGAGCTGAGATGTGGCAGCACTTTTCTGGAAGGGACCGGAGGCTAGTCTTCCAGCCTGTTCCAGAACGTGCTGTCAGGCAGGGGGTACAGTATTAAGGCAGCGGCTACAGAAATCGGGCTGAAGGTATATACTGAGAATAAGAACAAGGCCACAGGGTTTCCGGCTGCGGCTAGGTGGGATCTCGTCTGGCTCGCTTTGGCTCCTGCCGTGCTCCGGGCCGCAAACTCTTCCTGGCCGACAGGCTCCGGAGGGAACGCAGGCTCTGCACCTGCTGGAGGCGCAGGCTGAGCTCCCGATGACAGGCCTGCTGCGCGGTCACCGTCTTCTCCATGTCCCAGCTCAAAGCAGCAGCCAGCGCTCCAGGGTCTTCCTTGGCAACCCACTGCGGCGAGAATGAGAGCCACTGAGAACGCGACCTCTGCTCCCCTCACCTGCTGCTCTCTCGCTCCCGGGATTTTCTTTAGGGACCTGAGCTCGGGCAGCACCAACCTATGTTAAGTCTTTGGCTGAAACGCCAGAATCCTTTCACACTCCATGGCCACGGGCCTTTCCTTACCCTCCAACGCCGACAGGCAAGGCCCTCTGGAAAGAAGTTTCGTGGGAGCAACTTGTAAAGTCCTCCGCTTAGGGGAAATCTGGGCCGGGCGCGCATCGAGAGGTCGCCCACTTCTAGCTACACGGGGGACGTGGCTGGGACAGGACAAGGATGAAGAGGCAGCGGCGCCCACGCGGACGGATCCGGAGTCAGGCTTCTAGGTCCCTGGCCGTCGAGCCAGCACAAGACGGCCCTCCAGGTGCGCCTTTCACTAGGATACTTTATGTGCCTCGACAGACGACATGACGAACGTCCCTCAGGGGCCGACAGAGAAGCCTGAGCCCCGCCGCTCCTCCCTGTCCGGTTCGGACATTCTCTTCCCCACAAAGGACCCGGGAATAAGGTGTGACGATCTGCGGGAGTCCACCCGCTTGTTCAAGCCATTCTGATAGAGATTAAGTGAGATGTTTTGCAGAGAAGAGGCAAACGGGGCAGCGAGGAGCCAGGGTCTGCAGAGGCGAGCAGCGGTCCCGTACGCACCTCTGCAGGGCGGTGCTGCACCCCCAGGGGGAGGGGCCCTCTGCAGCTCAGGGTCCCCCGTTCTCGCCCACCTCCAAATCCTGACTGGACAGGCTCAGCTCTGGAGCAGGCTTCTCCTGCAGCACGGTAAGCAGCCGGCTCCTGAGTGCGACTTCGGGGGAGCCCTCTCTGTTACCGCCCGTGTCGACTGCATCCGTCTGGTCACGGCCGGTTTGGGACTCTGCAAAGCAGACACGAGGAGGAGGTGGCACACTGGGCAAACATACAGCCACACAAACAACTGGAGGGTCATCAGTCAGGCAAGGGAGAAGCACGCTGGGGCGCCCGCTCGGCTGGCTCAGTCGTTTAAGCAACCGACTCTTGATTTCAGCTCAGGTCATGATCTCGCGGTTCGTGGGATCGACCCCTGCATCAGGCTCTGCGCTGACAGCGTGGAGCCTGCTTGGGATTCTCACTCTTCCTCTCCCTCTCTGCCCCTCCCCTGCCTGCATGCGCCTTCTCTCTCTTCCAAAATATATAAACATTAAAAAAAAGAGAGGAGCACGTCATTTCAAGATGCCAGCAGGTATGGTGTCACTCTTTTTTGGCCACATTATAAATATGGGCTCTCTCCCCAAGAAAGGCTCTCCAGGCCCTCCATTCTCAGGGTGACTCCCCCGGCCAGTGAGTCCTACCTTGCTGCTTTGACAGGACGCTGCCCTCCTTCTCCAAAGCCTGGAGGTAAAGCTCCAAGAGCTGCTTGGACTGACGGGCCTCCTCCCTCTGGTCCAGGACCTGCTGGAGGGTGTTCTGGAGCCCCTGGACGGTAGCGCGGCTCTGGCCTACTTCCTGAGCCAGGTCCGAACACGGAGCGTCAATGAGCACCTAACACACAAACACAGAGACTTTAACGAACCTAAAAAAGACACCATGGCCCCGACCCGTCCACGGCAGGCTCCCTCCTTCCGTCAGCTCTCGGTGTAATTGCCACCTCTTGGGAACCTGCCAGTGTGTGTCAACTGCGCTTCTGGGACTTTATTCTACGGACAAGCATGCTTGCAAAATGACACGGAGCTTCTAGTAGCACTGTCTGGAAGAGCAAGACTGATGACAACCCAGATGTCCACCAGTGGGGAAGACTCCTGATTAAGTCATGCACATGAGCAAAACGGAATACTACGCGGTGGTACAAAAGAGAACGGCAATGTCTTTTACGAACGGATCTGGAATATTCTCCAAACGTTTCTTTAAAAAAAGAGTAGAGAAGCGCCTGGGTGTCTCAGTCGGTTAAGCCTCCGACTTCGGCTCAGGTCATGATCTCATGTTCGTGGGTTCGAGCCCTGCTTCAGGCTCTGTGCTGACAGCTCAGAGCCTGAAGCCTGCTTCAGATTCTGTGTCTCCCTCTCTCTGCCCCTCCCCCCCTTATGCTCTGTCTCAAAAATAAAAAATAAAACATAAAAAAAAAAAAAAAAGAGTAGACAGGGGCGCCTGGGTGTCTCAGTCGGTTGAGCGTTTGGCTTGGGCTCAGGTCATGATCTCGCGGTTCGTGGGTTCAGGCCCTGCGTAGGGCTCTGTGCTGACAGCTCAGAGCCTGGAGCCTGCTTCGGATTCTGTGTCTCCCTTTCTCTCTGCCCCTCCCCTGCTCACACACTCTCTCTCTCTCTCTCAAAAATAAACAAAACATTAAAAAAAAAAGCAGATATGCTTCCATTGGTGGAGTATAGGGGAGGAGAAAATATGTTTGTATTTGCTGGTATATAAAACATCTCCAGAATGGGAAATTGAAGAGCTTGATTATCTCTGGGAAGGGAAACCTGGTGGCTAAGGGGCAGGAGTCAGATTTTTCCTGTATGTCCTTTAGGTTTTTTTTCCAAACAGCTTTATTGAGATATAACCCACATACTGTACGATGCACCTATATGAAGTGCAGAGCTAGGTGGGTTCTAGAACATTCACAGACTGGTGCAGGCAGTAAAAAAAAAAAAAAAAAAAAAAACCCCTAAAAGAACGACACCCATTAGCAGTCACTCCTATTTCTCCTCAAAGCTTCCCCAACCCCAGCCCTAGGCGGCCGCTCGCCTAGCTTCTCTCTCTATGGATTTGCATATTCTGGCCATTTCATATAAAGGCAGCTACAAGATCCGTGGCCTTTCATGTCTGGCTTCTTCACTTTGCATAACATCTTGAAGCCGTATCCACGCTACAGCATGTGTGGATCCTTCACTCCTCTTAAGTCGCGTGGATGCCACATTTATTTATCTGTTCATCAGTTCACGGACACCTGGGTTGTTCTCACTTGTTGGCTACCAGTGTATCCTTTTATACCTCTTGGATTTGAGCCACAGGAAATGTATTTATTTATTTATTTAAATTTTTTTTTTAATGTTTTATTTATTTTATTTTTGAGAGACAGACAGACAGAGTGCGAGCAGGGGGCGGGGCAGAGACAGAGGGAGACACAGCATCCGAAGCAGGCTCCAGGCTCCGAGCTGTCAGCACAGAGCCCGATGTGGGACTCAAACCCATGAACCGTGAGATCATGACCTGAGCCAAAGTCAGACAATTAACCGACTGAGCCACCCAGGAGCCCGTGAGTTTATTTATTTTTATTTGAATATGTAAGTTTCTAAGTTTAAATAATTACCAAAAGAGCCACCCCTTGAAGGGGCCTCCCCTGATCTCCCAATCTAGACCAGTCTCAGCACACTGCCCCACCTGCTACATGTAATGTGCTTCCTGCTTTATCTGCCTCCCCCATCAGAAGTCGAGCTCCTTCCATCAGAATTCTGTGTCTGGCATGTTCACCACCGTACCCCCCAGACAGAGCCATATCAGGCACAGGGTAGGTGCTCAATAAGTATTTTTTTTGAATTAACAATACTATTTTTGTCCCAATTTTACTGGACAGGAAACGGAGGCAGAGAGGCTAAGTTACAGGCTCAAAGTCATAGTGATGGAGCTGGGATTTAATTCAGCTCCTCCGACTCCACATTCTTTGACGGTACCTCCTTAACTCCCCCGGGGAGAGTAAGTGGGTCTAGATGGGGCCTGGGCATCTGTATTTTCTACTCTAGGTGCAAGAATTAGAAAATGAAGAGTCTTGGTTGTTGTCAAAGCATTGTTTAAAAATTAGGAAATAGGGGCGCCTGGGTGGCTCAGTCGGTTACGTGTCCGACTTCGGCTGAGGTCATGATCTCACAGTTCGTGGGTTCGAGCCCTGCGTCGGGCTCTGTGCTGACCGCTCAGAGCCTGGAGCCTGCTTCGGATTCTGTGTCTCCCTCTCTCTCTGCTCCTCCCCTGCTTGTGCTGTGTGTGTGTGTGTCTCCCTCTCTCTCTCAAAAACAAATAAACGTTAAAAAAAAAGATCTTGATAAAAATTAAGAAATAATGGGATTATTATGGCAAGACACACGGAAAGTAAGGGGCTGGGGGCTGTGGAGGAGGAAGGCTTACCTGGAGGTCTTCCTCGGACAGGAGGATGATGCTGGACAGATCTTCTTTCAGCTGCCTGGCCACGTTCCTCCACCTCAGCCCCGCTCCACTGTCCGTTTCGTCTACATCGAAGGACTCTTGGGAAATCCAAGCTGTACCTCCATCTGATGTAGGGGAGAAAAAGCCAGGCACAGTCCGGTTAACCTGACGTGCTGCTTTCACCTCCTCCACCAACACACAGACCTCGAGTAGATCCGGACATCCTTCCCACCGCTCACGCAGAGTAAGTTCAGTGGTGAGGGACGCGCCTTCTCTCAAGGATTCACGGGAAAGCCAATCCCTGTCTAGGACCTACATTTCCCTTTCTCCTCCACCTTCGCTCACTTCTGTGTGAATCTGCTCTGTATCCTTTTTCTTTTTTAATTTTCTTTATGTTTATTATTGAGAAACAGAGCATGAGTAGGGGAGGGGCAGAGAGAGAGGGAGACACAGAATCCAAAGCAGGGTCCAGGCTCTGAACTGTCAGCACAGGGCCTGACGCGGGGCTCGAACCCACAAACCGTGAGACCATGACCTGAGCCGAAGTCGGACGCTTAACTGACTGAGCCACCCAGGCGCCCCTGTATCCTTTTTCTGCAAAGAAGCCACTTAAACCTGACTCCTGGTCATGCAGACCCAGGATTCTACCGCACTCCCCTTGAGGTGAGTTTTTGTGTCTCGGCAAATGCCGGCTGCACAGATGCTTAACCAGACAAACAGCAACCAGGGCCTGTGCCGCCAGATGAATGGCGGCGGATGTTGTAGTTGCAGAGGTCACTTGTAAATGGCCAGAGTTTCTTACCTGAATTGTTGTACGCCCACTTCTCGTTACTGGCCAACGCGACAAACTTAGTATTGGAAGGCAGACACAGGAAGTAATCATCGTCATCCACTATGGTGCCGTCCTCTGCCAGGACGAGGGTGATTGGTGCCAGGGACTTATCAATGGCCAGAATGTCACAGGCTGAGAGGAATAACATATTCGGCAATTGACAAGTATCCATAAGGAAATTACATCTGTCCCTGTCCTCCCAACACACATGCTCTCAGAGAGCAGCAGAACTCCTGGTAGGTTAACAGTAACTACAGTTAACGCCCACAACTACTAGCACTAATGTAACACTTCCCACATGCCTGGTACTGTTCTAAGTGCTTTCTGTATACAGTATTTAATCTCCTAACAATCCTGTAGGGTAGGTACTAGTCTTATTCCCATTTTACAGTCAAGGTCAAGCCCAAGGCTCAGAGAGTTTAAGGAACTTGTCTGAGGTCACACAGTAAGTGGCTGGGCTGAGATTTAAACCCACAGTCTGACTCCTGACAATGTTTCCTCCGGCTGCTTTCCACCCACATTAGGAACACTCGCATCTTTACGTGGATGAAAAACAAGTCTGATAGGATTTCTTGCGAGCAAGCAGTCTTTCATTCATTTATTCAGTGATCATCTTAAATTCTCCTGCGTCAAACGTCAAAAAAAAAAAAAAAAGGAAAGAATAGCAAAAAAAGGAATTTTTTTTTTTTTGTTCCGTGCAGCGTTGTAATGTGCAGCTTTCTAACCTATAGGAAGGGACAAGAGAAGCATCAGTAGCTTCTCCTCGTTATTGTCAAGGGGCAACAAGGCTTGTCGGGCGCAGATGTGTCCCATTGCATTTGGTGCTGGCGATGCCTGCAGGGGGAACGGCATGAGCAGAAGCAGAGACTACACATATGGTTGGGCAATGTCACCCAGCACCCAAATGGAACAGCAGGCCTTGCAGAGGCTGAGCTCCAAACACAAGCGCTTACACAAGTCTCTGTGCCAAGTGTATCCAGCAGGTGCATTCAAGGGGCACTAAAACTCACATACCCTGACGCCAAGGACAAATATGTGAGCACTGATAGGGCAAAAGCCACGTCACTAAAGCATTTATAAGGCTTCGGCTGCTCCTGGGTCTCGGAAAGATTTCTGTCTGGTATCTTTTCGGGCTTGGGGACTCGGAGAGGAAGCACTGAACACTGACACACGCTGACTGGGGATGACTCACACGTTTAACCTGGAGAACTTCCGTCGATAAACAATTTATTACTACTGGCTCCTAATACTTTCAGGTGGTGTAAATACAACAATCCTGTAAAGCGCGGCTGGAAATATTAGACCCATTTTGCCGATGAGAAAACTGAGGGTCGAGAGCTGGTTAAGTACAAGGTCAAGCAGCTAGTTCAGTGTGGGGCCGGGGCTCGGAACTTCCGTCACTCACGGCACCCGCTCCTTATCTGGAACTCCATCCAGAACGGTCGGAAGCAGCTCCCTCTACGCCGCACCCGTGCCTGCCAGAGCTGACGGTGGAAAGGCGCTCGCACCCCGGCCGTGGGCACCAGCGTCACCGTAGGAAGCCCGGGGGCAGGCAGGCCCCGGGCTGGGTCGGCTCCAAGGTCTGAGTGATTCTAGGCAAGGCACCTAAGTCGAGTCGGTTTCAGTTTGCATATTTCTTCCCGTCTACCTTCCCACCAAATGAGGCTCGCACGAGATAATCGCCTTGAAACTTGCCCGTCGCTAGGCCCACGTGAGTTCTTTCCGTCCCAAGTCGCTCCTGCTGACCCCGCTTTGCCCCTGCCCGACCCGCAGCCCCCGCCCCGGCCACCACGGCCTCCGCCCGGGTCCCGCGCCAACCCTTGCTCTTCAGCTCCTCCAGGCAGGAGGCCGCCACGCCATGCTGCTCGCGGCTGTGGTTGCGGCGCAGCAGACAGGGCTTCAGAGCCCGGATCTCAGTCTCGGCGTCCCCGACCACCTCCATCTTCTTCAGGGTGGGACTCGACTGACTCGGGGAAGTCAGGGAGGCTCCGCGCCGCGCCTCCCCTCTCCCGCAGCTTGCCGGGGGTTGTAGTTCTTTCTGCGGCAAATCACGCGTGGGACCAAGGTACGCCGGGAAGTGTAGTTTTAGTTGCCGCTAATCCCGTGTGGCTCCGGGGACATGCCGGGAGCTGTAGTCTCTGGGCTCGAAGCTAACTTCGTTACGTCGCTCAATTCGGCCTAGAGGAGTGTTTTTCTACCTTATATTTAGGAGTTTCAGTGGCAGGATCAAAATGAAGTTAATATGGATTTATTTTGCATTAGGAAAGACACGCATATATATTCCTTGGATTGTTAGAGCACTCTTATTTACATATATAGGCGTCTAACCTTAACCCTCAAATGAAACCGTCTGTCGTCCTACTGTGTTGGTTTTCCTTTCCAAACTGAAAAGATCTGTACGATGTCCCAACCCTCAGGGTAATCTGAAGGAAGTTAATTTAAAAAGTTGATGAGTGTAGTTTTCAGTCCTGCTGAAAGGATAATATACTCGAATATTTCCACCAGTTTGATTCCTGGCTTCAGCTGTGCAAATTGGGTTGGGATCACGGAACGAAATGCTTACATAACTAGATTAAACATGAAGGTCTCAAATAAATCAGGCGGGAAAGGGAAAATGTGAACCACATCACTGTTTGAAATTGTCCAGATGCTGCTTGGCAATAAATTCATCCTTGTTCTAATACTCTGAAAAACCTTTAACAGTAAAATAATAAAAAATTTAAAAAGGTTCCTCACTTGAAGTGGGGGGGCATTTTCTGTACACAATAAATAGCTCATATTCATCCGGAGTCTTTTTGATATTTTGTTTATAAGAAAATAAGATATCTCATTAGCAAAGGGTAGGCATTTAAAACAGTGTTTTGGTACAACCCTTTTAAGTACTCGTAATCAGTCAAAGCACAACTGCAATATGAACTGACTGATAGTTATATGCAATCTTTTCGTGTAATTTTACATGTAGCTTAAAATCTAACAACTCAACCACTATAAAGTAAGAATGCAGAAGTCTCTCCTCTCCAAAATCTCCCTTCTGTGTCTTCCTAAAAGATCTGCAAACTGTTATCAGACTCCTATCTCCAAGATGCTGTAATTGTGTGTGTGCTTGTGTGTGTGTGTGTGTGTGTGTGTGTGTGTGTGTGTGTGTGTGTTTGGCCTGAATTTAGGAGGAGGAGTTGAGTCTTGGACCTTCTTATTACTAGCGGCTACCAAAGTGCCTGGCAAATAGTAGGCTCTCAACAAATGGTACTCAACGGAACCACCAATTAATTAGTTTCCAAGGATCTTCCCATTCATTCATTTATTAAAGACTTAGCAAGTCTCTGCCTGTGCCCAAGGCACTGTGGGGACGGTCAGAGATTTAATTCAATGAGAATAATACACAGATAAAACTGCAAAAAAGACGGACATAGGATCTTCCTGGCCAGCAGAGACGTAACTGCAATTGTGGGAGGTGACCCAGACGTGGGAGTTCCCCCTCTTCCCTCTGAGCCCGCCATCGACAGGCTCGGTTCCGGCTACTTTGGTCTGGGCGGGCGAGCGAGGGCGAGGGCGCTTGGGAGACGCCTCGCCCAGCGGCGATAGATTAGTCAGGCCTCGGAAAGATGGCGTCCTCGGAGCAGGCAGAGCAGCCGAGCCAGGTAAGGGGAGTGGGACTGCCCCGCCGTAGTGGCGGGGACCCCGGCTGGAGGGGGCGCTCGGCGTGCTGCTGGGAGTTGAGCGGGGGCCTTGAGCCTCCCCAGCCGGGGGCCCCGACCTCTTGCCCTCTCCCGGGCCCCGCCCCTCCCCAGGTCCTCGCCGCCCGGCCCCTCCCCCGGTGACCCCTCTCGGACCACACTCCCTAGCTGAGGCTCGGGGGCGCCCGCGGGCCCCCACTTCCCGCCTGCGGACCCCTCGAGTCCCACTTGCGCTTGGCCGGGACGGTGGCGGGACCCTTGAGAAGCCTCCAGCCTTGAGCTGCGAGGGCCCCTCCTTGAGGAGAGAGGGGTGAGAAGCTCGGTTGTCCCCTCCCAGGAGGGCCCTGGCTCCACCGTGATTCCCACTGTCCCACGGCCTCAGCCCCTCGAGGTGGCACCGCTGCCAGCCTCTTCGTCACCTTTGCGCTTTCCCTGCCAGTGGAGGGTCAGAAACGTCCTCGGACCCTCTCAGTACGTTGGTAGGAAGGGGACTCACTGTAAACAGACGCCACCAAGCTTTGGGCTGAGGATCCGTCCTTGCTTCCCAGAGTTTGGTTTTCTCGGCCAAAGGGCTCCCTTCTAGCTTTTCAGCCACAGATTCAGCCAAATCGCACTCCATTAAGGGGACCCTGGGGACCAGTGTTCAGGCCGTCAGGAAGCAGTGCACGAGAAGGCCTATGCATGGGTTTGAAATCCGAAGGTGGGGTGGGCTGGGGCGGGGAGGACGGGGGTGAGCGGTACCTTGCATTTACTGAGGCTGTGCTATCACGCTGGGGACAAATTAACGTTTATTATCTTGTGTGATGCTCGTTACAACCTTTATGAAATACAGGCTCTTAACCGCCATTTCACAGGAGTGGATACTAAAGGTCTGTAACATACCCCAGATCACGTGCCTGATCGGGGCTGCATTTTAAACCCAGATGTGTGTGACTCCACTGCTTAGCCACACATGCTTACATTTAGTTAGGATTAGACGGAGGAAGAAGAAAATGGTTTCAAGGTGGACTTCATCTCTCGCCTCCTTGAACACCTGTAGGCTTTTCACAGCCTAGCCGCATTTCACTTCCTTCCGAGGCAGAACACTAATGGTTCTTACTGTTTTATTCTTCAGGATAGGTCTGTTACAGGAATTGCACTTAGAGGAGTTGTGTGTTCCCCAGACCAGCTTCTGTTAGCAGAGCGAATGATTCAGAAAGAAGACGTCTGGATTGTAAAATATGGGAAATAACTTGGCCGATTCTGGCCTTCTCAATGTCAGAAATTCTGGAGTGTGGGAGTGTCTGTGAGGAGGGGCCCTTCTTTCTGGCCTTGCCTCCCTTAGCTCCCTGAAGTGCTGAGGCTCCTCAACATGTGGCCTTTTCCAAACGGTTACATGTTAGGGATGCCCACAGCCTGGGATTAAAGGGTGTCTTCATTCCCTGATTCTTCTAGGACTTTTAGTTTGCCAGTGCTGTGAAGGTTACTAAAGAGCTTGCCACTTGGAGCCGTTGTAGTGCCCAAGGAGTCCTTTGGTTCGGGAAACTGCCCGCTCTGTACATGTGGAAGGGATCCCCAGAGGGGTTTGGCCACACTGGTTGGGTTTTCAGCTCTGCTTCTCCTTTGCCCTCCTTTCCAAAGCTGGTAGGGAGGGGATTGCATCAGAACACGCTGGCAGTCTGGGGAAAATTTGAACTCCGTGCCAAAATCTGTCATTGTGCAACAATAAGCTGCAAATGCACACTTTTTAAGTGGACCAGCTTCTAGCGTTTGCTTGCCATTTCATTTTCAAGTCCTGATCGGCTTCGTTTCCCATTGCTCCAGTCAAAGCAGAGTGGAATTGAAAGAACAATTTGGATAATTCCTCCAAACCTGGTCTATAAGAAAGAACACATTATGCTTGTGGGGCTGAGTCAGTATTTGTGTCATAGAAAGTTTGTTGGTTGGCTTTGTGGCTTCAGTTTCTCGTTTTGAAAGATACAGGTGATAGCCAACCCCTCCTCCTTCCTTTGAGAGGCAGCAGTGGTGTGGGCTCCAAAGCCATCCTTATTGGCTTAGAATCGTAGTCCCACTACTTAGAGCTGGGTAATCTTGGACAAGTGACTGAACTTTTGTTTTTAGTTTATTTATTTTGAGAGAGAGAGAAAAAAAGAGCGCGTGCACGAGTGAGCATGCGTGGGGGAGGGGAGAGAGAGAGAGAGAGAGAGAGAGAGAGAGAGAGAATATGAATGAATCCTAAGCAGGCCCTGCGCTGTCAGCATGAAGCCAGACTTGGGGCCTGATCCCACAGACCTCAAGATCATGACTTGAGCCAAAACCCAGAGTTGGTTGCTTAACCGACAAAACTGCCCAGGTGCCCCCAAGATACTGAACTTCTTGGCTTTAGTTTCTCCATCTGCAGAATAGGAATAATACTAGTGCCTATCTCATAGGGTTTCTCTGAGGATTAATGTAGCTTATTTTAAAGGTTTTTTTTTTTTTTAAGTTTGAGAGAGAGAGCGTGCGAGAACTCCAGTGGGGGAGGGGCAGAGAGCGGGAGAGAGAGAGTCCCAAGCAGGCTCTGCATTGCCTGTGCAGAGCCCAACGTGGGGCTTGAACCCATGAACCATGAGATGATGACTGAGCTGAAGTTGGACGCTTAACCGACTAAGCTACCAGGTACCTCAATAAAATAACTTTAACTTTTTTTAATGTTTTATTTTATTTTTGAGAGGGACAGAGACAGAGACAGAGCATGAGTGGGGGAAGGGCAGAGAGAGAGAGGGAGACGCAGAATCCGAAGCAGGCTCCAGGCTCCGAGCTATCATCACAGAGCCTGACACGGGGCTCGAACCAACGAACCGTGAGATCATGACCTGAGCCAAAGTTGGATGCCCCACTGACTGAGCCATGCAGGCTCCCCTAAAATAACTTATTTTAGAACAGTGCCTGACATAGTGTTGTTATTATTATTGCATTCGTAAACTCTGAATTTTCACTCACAAACGAGAAATCTTTCTCCAAGTCCTATTACAATGTTTTTTGGGGGTACGCTCTTTCACATGTTGACTACCAGTCCACAAAAGTTGTTCTTTTATTTGTTCTGGAGTAACTGCTTTCATATTTGAAAGAATATGTCCTTTGTGACTTTTAGATATTCGTGACACACTTGCTTTTTTCATAATGGTAGTCTTTTTAGTCTTTCTTCCAGACAGTCTGTTGGAGTTAGAAATTACATTTATTGCTTCATATCCTTGTGTTTTCCCCATGTTACTCTGGTTTGCATGGTTGATCTCTTATGAGAAGCCATTCTAGTCTGTGCATGGTATGGCCTATAGAAATTTCTGTATTTCTCCACCAGTTGTCTTAAGAGCAGAGGCATGATTCAGCCCGATTGGTTAGTGGTTATTGCATGTTGAATATATTACGGAACATAGATTTCAAATCCGTTGAGATTCCCTGGTTACACTGTGTTTGGGATTGAGGAAATGCAGAAGCAGGGGAGGGAGAAGAACACAGCAAAGACGTTAAGGGGCGCAGGAGCATGGCCTCGTGTCCTGACAGTCTTTGAACTCCAGCACTGACTTGCTACTGGACTCACCACTCCACCTCTCTGAGTCTGTTTTCTCCTGTGCAAAGTAATAATTACCCTAACGGGTTGCTCTGAGGTTTGACTGAGCTCACAGATATAAAGTGTTTGGCGTATAGTAAGTCCTCAGTGAGTGTTAAGTTTCCTTCTCCCAAGTCTCTATGTGCAGTTCTGGAAGTCCACTGAACTCTTTTTTTTTTTTTTTTTTTTAATGTTTATTTATTTTTGAGAGAGTGTGAATGGGGGAGGAGCAGAGAGAGGCGGACAGAGGATCGGAAGCACAGAGCCCGATGTAAGGCTCGAACTCACAAACTGTGAGATCATGACCCCCAACTGAAGCCAGATCCTCAACGGACTGAGCCACCCAGGTGCTCCGGAAGTCTGCTGAACTCTTGAACAGGAGTAGTTCACATAAGCTATTTTCCCCCTTACCTTTTTAGTATTTTGAAAATTCTCCAACCTGTAGAAATGTTGAAAGAATAATACAGAGAACTCTGGTAAAACTTCCATAAAAACTTCAAGATATACTGTTTATGTTTTGTTGAATTTGCGTTATCTCTGTCTGTTTATATATATATTTTTAAAGATTTGAGAATGAGTTACAGAATTACAGTATTCTGTCCTAGAATAGTTCACCTTGTCTTTTTTTTTTTTTTAATGTTTTTATTTATTTTTGAGAGAGTGAGAGAGACAGCGTGAGCAGGGGAGGGTCAGAGAGAGAGGGAGACACAGAATCTGAAGACAGGCTCCAGGCTCTGAGCTGTCTGCCCAGAGCCCGACGCGGGGCTCAGACCCACAAACCATGAGATCATGACCTGAGCTGAAGTCGGACGCTTAACCCACTGAGCCCCCCAGGCGCCCCTAGTTCACCTTGTCTTAAGAGTAAGGTTATTCTCATATGTAACCATAATACCATTATCACACAAGAAATTTAGTATTGATAAAATATCATTATTTAAAGGGTGCCTGGGTGGCTCAGTCAGTTGAGCATCTGACTCTTGATCTCAGCTCAGGTCTTGATCTCAGGGCTGTGAGTTCAAGTCCCATGCCTAGTGTAGAGCCCACGTAAAAAATAAAAATCATTATTGAGGTGCCTGGGTGGCTCAGTTGGTTAAGTCTCTGACTTCGCTCAGGTCAGTATCTCTTGGTTCATGGGTTCGAGCTTTGTATCTGGCTCTCTGCTGTCAGTACGGATCCTTTGTCACCCCCTCTTTCTGTATGTCCCCCACTCACATTTTCTCTCTCAAAAATAAACATTAAATAATTATTTAATAATATAGTCCACATTCAAATTCCCCCAATTAAGAAAAATATGAATCCAGTCAAGAAATAGGGATTGCATTGTCTCTTTAGTATGCTTTAGAATGATTCCCTAGTCTTTAAGTTTTTTATTTTTCATTTCTTTATTTTAAAAATATTTATCTTGAGAGAGAGAGAGAGAGAGGGAGAGGAGAAAGAAAGTGGGGGAGGGGTAAAGAGAGAAGGAGAGAGAGAGAGAGTCCCAGGCAAACTCCATGCTCAGCATGCATCCTGATGCAGGGCTCAATTTCACGACTGTGAGATCGTGACCTGAGCTGAAATCAAGAGTTGGATGCTTAACCCACTGAGCCACTCAGGTGTCCGCCCTTCCTTCCTTTCCTTCCTCCCTCCCTCCGTCCCTTCCTTCCTTGCTTCCTTCCTTCCTTCCTTCCTTCCTTCTTTCCTTCCTTCCGTATTGAGATACAGAGAGAGCGTGAGCAGGGGAGCAGCAGAGAGAGAGGGAGACACATAATCCAAACCACGCTTCAGGCTCAGAGCTGTCAGCACAGAGCCTGACATGGGGCTCAAACTCACAAACCATGAGATCATGACCTGAGCTAAAGTCGGCCGCTTAACTGACTGAGCCACCCAGGCGCCCCTCTTTTTTTTTTTTTTAACTGAAGTTGAGCATAGACCCAGAAAGCACACAAATTATATGTCCAGCTTGGGGAATTTTCAGAGTGAACACACTTGTGTGACCAGTACTTACATTAAGAAATCAAACATTACCAGGACCTCAGAAATCCACCCCCCCATAACCCTCCTGTCACTGTCCAACCCCCAGAGGTTGTCCCTAAACTGACTAAAAATCTGTAAATTCATTTAATAGCTTATTTGAGTGACAAAGTCCTTGTGGCCAAAAACTTTACTGTGGAATTCTAGTAGGTGTGTTGTCAGTTTAATGACTTTTGACAAATATGTGTACCTCTGTAACCACCACTACAATCAAGATCAAAACAGTTCTGTATGTTGCTTCCCAGTAAATCCTAGCCTTTGGCTTCAGGGAATTGGAACCGCTTTCTATCATTATCTATTATATTTGTCTTTTCTAAAATTACATATGAATGAACTCAAATGTATGTATTCTTTTGAGTCTCATTTCTTTTGCTCAGAGTAATGTTTGTGGAACTTATATTGTATCAGTAATTCATTAATTTTTAGTAATGTGTAGTATTCTGTAGTAATCTGTTGATGTGTTTACCAGTTTATGGATATCTGGATTCTATTAATTACCTATTGCTGCATAACAATATTACAGCAATTTTACACAAATTACCAAAAAGAGCACACATGTGTTATTTCAGTTTCTGTGAGTCAGGACACAGTTTAGCTGCGTTTCACAAGGCAAAAAATCAAGGTCTGCTGGGGTTGTGATCTTATCTAGGTCTTGACCGGGGAAGGATCTGCGCCCTAGCCTATGTGGCTGTTGGCAGCATTTAGTTCTTATGGCCTGCGGGCCCCTGGTTGACTGCCAGTAACAAACTGGCACCCTCCGTTTTTTGCCTCGGGGGTCTTCCTAGCACGGTCACTTGGCTTCCTCAAAGCCAGTAAGGAAGAGAGCCTCTTAGGAAAATGGACACTACAGTTTTACATAATGTAACCACATACATGTAATTACATGCATCCTGTCACCTTTGCCCTACCTTGTTGGCCTGAAGCAAGTCACAGGTCCTGCCTACACTCAAGGGGACCACACAGGGCATGAATACTAGGAGGTGGGATCATTGGAGTCACCTTAGCTTCTGTTCCCCCGTATGATTGGTTCTAGTTTGGGGCTACTACAAATACTCGTGTATTGTGGAGAGAGAGGTTTTCTTTTCTTTTCTTTCCTTTTTTTTTTTTTTTTTGTAAATGCTTATGAGTGGAATTGCTGAGTCATATGGTAAGTATATATATTTAGCCTTATAATAAACTGCCTAAGGGTTTTTGCAGAGTTGTACTATTTTTTCTTGTCACCAGCCTTCCAGTTTTCCTATATCTATACCAACACTTGGTATTGTCTGTCTTTTTAATTTTAGCTACTCTAGTGAGTGTGTAGGGGTGTTTCCTTGTGGTTTTAATTTTCATTTCTGTGATGACTAACAACATTAATCATCTTAGTAGAGGCTGGGATTCATTGTTTCAGCATCATCTCTTGAACAGATTACCCTTTCTCCATTGGATTACCTTGCCACTTTTGTAAAAAAATTAAAAGATTGTAAATATGTAGGTCAGTTTCTGGGTTCTATTTTGTTTCATTTATCTCTGTGGCTAGCCTAATGCAAATGAAATTCTGTCTTGATTGCTGTAGCTTATGGTAAATCTTAAGATCAGATAGTTTAAGTCTTTTGGTTTTATTGTTTTTCAGAATTGTTTTAGCTTAGGTCCATTGCATTTCCGTATAAATTTTAGAATCAGTTTAACAATTCTTACAAAAAAGCATCTTGGGATTTTTATTAGGGTTGTGTGGAATCTATAGATCAGTTTGGAGGAGAATTGACATCTTAGCAATATTGACCTTCCTATTCATTAACGTGATACATATCTCCATTTAGGTGGTCTCATTTTTTCCTCAGTGTTTTGTAGTTCTCAGTCTGTAGATCAGGTACACATTTTTTTTTTAAAAATTCTCTAAATATTTCATATTTTGGCATGCTATTTATGGATTTCATTTAAAAATCTGATTTTTCAATGTTGTATTTGGGAGAGAGAGACAGTGCACAAGTGGGGGAGGGACAGAGAGAGAGGGAGACAGAATCTGAAGCAGGCTCCAGGCTCCGAGCCATCAGCACAGAACCCGACATGGGGCTCGAACCCATGAGCTGTGAGATCATGACCTGAGCTGAAGTCAGATTGTTAACTGTCTGAGCCACCCAGCACCCCTAAAAATTTCTGGGTGGCTCAGTTGGTTAAGCGTCTGACTCTTAAGCTCAGGTCATGATCTTATGGTTTGCAAGATCGAGCCCAGCATCGGCTCTGCACTGACAACATGGAGCCTGCTTGAGATTCTCTGTCTCACTTGAGACACTCTTGAGACACTCACTCTTGGGCTTTCTCTCTCTCTCAAAAAGTAAAAAAATAAAAACATTAAAAAATTTTTCATTTTTAATTATTGAAAGCTAGTATATAGAGATAGAGTAAAATTGCAGTATTATTTATAGTAGACAAGATATGGAAGTAGCCCAACTGTCCATCAAAAGATTAACAGATAAAGAAGATGTGAGATATGTATACACACACACATACACACACACAGGAATATTATTCAGCCGTAAAAAGAAATGAAATCTTGCCCTTTACAACAGCATAGATAGAGCTAGAGAGTGTAATGCCAAGTGAAATAAGTCAGAGAAAGACAAATACCATGTGATTCTACTCATGTGTGGAATTTAAGAAATAAACAAGGAAAGGAAAAAAGAGAAACCAAGAAACAGACTCTTGACTGTAGAGAACAAACTGAAGGTTACCAGAATGGAGTTGGGTGGTGGGACGGGTGAAATAGGTGATGGGGATTAAAGAGTACACTTATGATAAAAAAAAAAAAATAATACATAAAATTGAGTTTTTATGTTGGCCTCGTATCTGCAACCTTGTTACACTCATAATTCTAATAGCTTTTTGGTACATTCTTTGTGATTTCTCACATCTGTAGATGATCTGTCATCTGCAAATGAAGACAGCTTTACATATTGTTTTTCAATTTATACGCTCTCTAGGAGTTCTAATACAATCTTAAGAGGAATACTGAGAATAGATATTCTTGCTTTATTCTTGATCTTAGGGGAAAATGCATTCAGTCTTCACGTTTAAATATATTAAGTATAAGTTTTTTTTAAAACTTTTTTCTTTTTTAAAGTTTATTTATTTTGAGAGAGAAAGTGCAAGCAGGGAGGGGCAGAGAGAGGGAGAAAGAGAATCCCAAGCAGATTCTGCTGTATCGGCTCAGAGCCCCATTTGGTGCTCGATCCCACTCATGACTTGAGCCGAAATCAAGAGTCAGATTCTTAGCCAACTGAGCCACCCAGGTGCCACGAGCTATAAGTTTTTGAAGGTGCCCTTTATCAAGTGGAGGAGATTCAACTTTTATATTTAATTTGTTGAGTGTTTTTGAAAAGATTATGTGTGTTTTGACTGTTATCAAGTGTTCTTTTTGCTATCTGTTGATGATATTTTCTTTATTAAGTATGGTGATTCATGTTGATTGATTTTTTTCTTTTTTCTTTTTTTAATTTTTTTTAACATTTATTTATTTTTGAGAGAGAGAGTGTGATCAGGGGAGGGGCAGAGAGAGAGAGAGAGAGAGAGACAGAATCTGAAGCAGGCTTCAGGCTCTGAGCTGTCAGCACAGAGCCCGTGAGGGGCTCGAACCCACGAACCATGAGGTATGACCTGAGCCGAAGTTGGACGCTTAACCAATTGAGCCACCCAGGCGCCCCTTGATTGATTTTTCAAATATTAAATTAACTTTCTATTTATTGGATAAATTCCACTTGGTTTTGATGTATTCTTTCTATATATTGCTGGATTTGGTTTGTCAGTATTTTCTGAAGTGTTTCTTCATTTATATTTAAGAGGGATATTGATTTATAGTTTTCTTTTGTGTGTGTCTGTGAAATCTTTGTCTAGTTTTGGTATCCAGGTCACGTTGGTAGAATGAGTTGGAAACTTTTACCTTTTTTTCTATTTTCTGAAATAGTTTGTACAAGATTGGTGTTACTTTTTCCTTAAATGTTTAAGAGAATTTACCAGTGAAACCACCTGGGCCTACAATTTTCTTTTTTAAACTTTTATTACATACTTAATTTCTTTTTTAATTAAATATTTTAAATTATAAGTTCTTTTTTTTTTAAGTTTATTTTGAGAGAATGAGAGAGAGAGAGAGAGAGAGAGAGAGAGAGCGCGCGAGCGAGCGCACATGAGCAGAGGCAGGAGCAGAGAGAGCGGGAGAGAGAATCCCAAGCAGGCTCAACACTGTCATCACAGCCTCACATGGGCTTGATCTCACAAACTGTGACCTGAACTGTTGGTGGCTCAACTGACTGAACCACCCAGGTGCCCTTCTCTTATGATCTTTTATGTATCTATAGATATGCAGTGATTTTCCTGATTTCATTTATAATATTGTAAATTAGTGTCTTCTGTATTTTTTATTGATTGGTTTAGATAGAGGCTATCAGTCTTAATACTCTTCCAAAAAACCAGCTTATATTTCATTGACTGTAATTTTTTATATTTCTTTCCTTTTTTGTTGTTTTAGAGAGAGCAAGCGTATGCACGCATGTGAGTGGGGAAGGAGCAGAGGGAGGGAGAGAGAGAATCTTTTTTTTTTTTTCATTTTAAGTTTATTTTTGAGAGAGAGAGAGAGAGAGAGCGAGCGTGAGCTTGCATGCAGGGGTGAGGGCCAGAGGGGGCGGGGGGAGAATCCCAAGCAGTCTCCATGCCCAGTGTGGATCAGCATCACATGATGCTGGGATCATGACCTGAGCTGAAATCAAGATCCCATGCTTAACCAACTGAGCCAGCCAGGTACCCCTATTTCTTTCCTTCTATTTTGGGTTTCATTTGCTCTTATTTTTCTAGCACATTTTTCTAAAGTTAGTACAGTACTAAAAACATTAAATTTGCTTCCCAGCACTGCTTTAGTTGCAGTCCACAAATTTAGATTATGTTGTGGTTTCATTTTTTGTACAGTTCAGAGTATTTTCTTACTTCCCCTGTAATTTCCTCTTTCACCCATATTTAGAAGTCTGTTTAATTTCCAAGCATTTGAGATTTTTTTTCCAGATTTTTTTTCTATTATTGATTTCTAGTTTAATCTCATGGTCAGAGAGCATACTCAGTTTGATTTCAACTCTTTTAAATTTGAGATTTGTTTTATGGTCTGCCCTGGTGAATTTTCCTTGTGAACATGAAAATAATGGATATTCTGCAGTTGTTGGATGGAGCATTCTAGTAATGTTAATTAGGCCAAGTTGGTTGATAGTGTTATTTAGGTCTTCTGTATCCTTACAGACTCTTTGATTACGGAGGGCTAAATTATTAAAGTCTCCAACTGTTAATTGTGGATTTGTCTATTTATAGCTTTTTAATTCTGTCTGATTTACTTCATGTATTTTGGAACTTCGTTATTGTGTGCATACCCACTCAGGATTATTATGTCTTCTTGAGTGACTCCTTTATTTTTGAACTGTCCCTGTTTATATTTGGTAATATCTGCTATTTTGAAGTTGTCTGAGATTAATATTGCTACTGCAGCTTCCTTATGACTCGTGTTTGTATGAGATATCTTCCATCCTTTGGCCTTTTAGCTATGTTTCTTTTCGTTAAAAGTAGTTTTCTACTAGATAGCATACGGCGGGGTCTTGCTTCCCCCCCCCCCACAAAATTTGACAAACTCTGCCTTCTAATTGGAGTGTTCCATTTATACTAGAGGTAAATATAAATATGGTTGGGTTTAAGCCTACCATCTTACAATTTTTTTCATCTGTTCTTTGATCCCTATTGTCTTCTCTTAGATTGAATTAAAAATATATTTTTTAAGAATTTATTTTTAAGTAATCTCTACACCTGATATGGGGCTCGAACCCACAACCCAGGATCAAGAGTTGCATGCTTTACCTACTGAGCCAACCAAGCTTCCCAGATTGAATTGTTTTTTAAGGATTTCATTTGATCTCTACTATTGGTTTAGCTGTATCTCTGTTTCTTTTGGTCAGTAATTGCTGTGAGGTTTACCATATGTTACGTAAGGTAGCCAGATCTTGCTTTCAAATGATAAATGAATTCACATGGAACGTAAGAACTGTATGACAGCGTGGTTCTGTTGCTTCTGTCATCCGTTATACTGTTAGTGTCCTAGATTTTACGTGTACCTATGTCATCAACCCTCCAGTGCATTTTGGAGAGACAAAGAGACAGCGTGAGTAGGGGAGGAGCAGAGAGAGAGGGAGACAGAGTCTGAAGCAGGGTCCAGGCTCTCAGCTGTCAGCTGTCAGCACAGAGCCTGACTCGGGGCTGAAATTCGCAAACTGTGAGATCATGACCTGCGCTGAAGTCGGATGCTTAACCGACTGAGCCACCCAGGTGCCTCTACCCTGCAGTGAATTTTAAGTTATCTTTTTAAAATTTTAAAAATTAAAATGGTAGAAATAAATAAGATAAAATTAATATATTTAAGATATCTTTGCTATTTACCAGCATATTTACCATTTCTGTCATTCTTTCGTGTATGCAGTTTTCATCTGGTATTGGTTTTCTTCTGCTTACAGGATTTTCTCTTAGCATTTCTTGTGGTATGGATAGACTGTTGACAAATTCTTCTGGCTTTTCTTTTTCTCTTAAAAAGCTTTTATTTTGTATTTTTTTTTTAAGTTTTGTTGTTTTAAATTTTAATTCAGGTATAGTTAACATGCAGTTTAGTGTTTCAGGTGCACAGTATAGTGATTCAACAATTCTGCACATTACAAAAAACATGGAATACTTCACAAATTTTTATGTCATCCCTGGACGGGGCCCTTGCTGATCTCTGTATTGTTTCAATTTTAGTGTATGTGCTGCTGAATCAAGAACATTTTATTTTGTATTTATTTTTAAAAGATATTTTTACTGAATGGGGCACCCAGGTGGCTCAGTCTGTTAAGCGTTAAGTGTCTGATTCTTGATTTCAGCTCAGGTCATTGCTCATGGTTCGTGGGTTTGAGTCCCTCATTCGGGCTCCATTCTGACAGCACAGAGCCTGCTTGGGATTCTCTCTCTCTCTCTCTCTCTCTCTCTCTCTCTCCCCCCCTCCCCCACCCCTCACTCCCCCTCTCTCTGCCCCTCCTGCTCCCCCACATGTGTACTCTCTGTCTCCCTCTCTTTCTCAAAAATAAATAAAAAAAAGTGAAAATCTCTTTTCACTACATATAGAATTCTAGGTTGACAGTTTTAATCCCTGTGGGCATTTTAAATTCCTTTTAAAAAATGTTTATTTATTTTTGCGAGAGAGGGGGGGGGAGGGGCAGAGAGCAATGGCGAGGGAGAGAATCCCAAGCAGGCTCCAAGCTGTCAGTGCAGAGCCCGACATGGGACTTGATCCCACAAAACATGAGATCATGACCTGAGCTGAAGTCAGATTCTTAACTGGCTGAGCTACCTAGGCGCTCGCACCTGTGGGCAATTTAAAGCTATGAGGCCATTGTAGTTTTTTAAATTAATTTTTAAAATTATTTATTTTTTAGTTTAGAGAATGCAAGTGCGGCAGAAGGGCATGAGGGAGAGAGAGAGTCTTAAGCAGGCTCCATGCTCAGTGCAGAGCCCCTGACACAGGGCTTGATCCCACAACCCTGGGATCATGACCTGAGCCAAAATCAAGAGTTAGATGCTCAACTGACTGAGCCACCCAGGCGCCCCATCACTGTAGTTTTTATTTGGCTTGTGTAGCTTCTGATCAGAAACCTGAGGTCATTCTTAATCTTGGTTAATATCCATAGGTGATGATTCTCTTTTTTCCAGCTGCTTGTAAGATTTCCCCCTTTTCATGGGTTTTTATTCTATTAAAAAAATTTTTTTTAAACATCACAAATAAGATTTTTTATTTGTCACCATTAAACATCTGAATTTTAAACAGATTCTTGGACTGGTGGCTCATATCCATCAGCTCGTTCAACTTTAGCACCGGTCTCATCCCCAGTAGCTTTTCCAGAACTACTACCTTCACCATGAAGCTCCATGAGCTTTCCCAATTCAAACTTGGGCTTCTTGAGCATTTTTACTTTTCTAACGAAGCATCATGGAGTGGATAAATAGACTGGCAAGCCTTCTCCGTGTCTTTTCTGATGCTGTCTGGAATCAACTTATTGACCACTTCTTTCAAGTCATTTGTCTGCACCTTTCGGGTCAAGATTTCCATCATCTTTTTCCGAATTTGGCGGACCTGTTGGTGCTGACCATAAGAGGTCTTCGGAATTTGATTGTTGCGTTTTTTAGTAAAACCGACACAAAAGAGACGAAGCAAATGCCCGTCGGTAGTCTTGATGTCACAGGAGCCTCAGTCATGGTCTGCCATTTTTTGACCATGGAGCACATTTTGTCCCAGGTAAGATCCACGCCATGGAAATTAGTCAGGCAGTTTTTGCCCTGAACGTCTTCACTAATCACCTTGAGTTTCCTACATGCAACTTCATCATTCTGCAGATCAGCAAAGGCTTACTTCAAACACACGACCCTTGAGGCCATCAGATGCGATTTTGGTTCCTTGAGTTCTCGTGACTAGTGTTTTTCCAATTATTTCTTATAGTAAACATTGCCAGTGCTTTTACATCATACCAATCTTTCTTTGAAAATGGATCAGCCACTTTCTTCTTGCCTCCCTTTTGCCACCTTTCGTAAGGCGCTTGTTCTTGCCGACTGCCATGGCGCTGCCGATGGAGCCAAAAGGACAGAAGT
Organism: Cryptoprocta ferox; assembly: GCA_028646485.1. NCBI lineage: Eukaryota > Metazoa > Chordata > Mammalia > Carnivora > Eupleridae > Cryptoprocta > Cryptoprocta ferox. Next base: position 94,289,436 of record CM053570.1, on the reverse strand, counting down.
CTAACTCGCCTATTAAAAATTTTTTAATATTTATTTATTTTTGAGAGATAAAGAGCGCTCACAAGCGGGTGAGGGGCAGGGAGAGAAGGAGACACAGAATGGGAAGCAGGCTCCAGGCTCTGAGCTGTCAGCGCAGAGACTGACGTGGGGCTCGAACCCACAAACTGTGAGATCATGACCTGAGCCGAAGTCCGGCGCTTAACCTACTGAGCCACCCAAGCGCCCCAGTCCTACTTTCTTTTTATGCAATATATTTCTCTCCCTGCTGTGATCCTGTTTTCCTTTGAATTTTCTTTTTATTGAGGTATAATTGACATACATTAGATTAGTTGCAGACATACAACATAATTACTCAATATATGTATTTTAGAAATTGCATTAGGGATGTCTGGGTGGCTCAGTTGGCTGAGTGTCGAGTCTTGATTTTGGCTTAGGTCACCATCCTAGGGTCATGGGCTCAAACCCTGCAACGCGCTCCACGTTGAGTGTGGAACCTGCTTAAGATTCCCTCTTTCTTTCTCTCTGCCTGTCTCCCCCACTCACTCCCTCTTTCTCTCTCTAAAGTAAATAAGATAAAAAATAAAATTGCATTAAATTCTTGAATAAAGTTATAACACCTGTCTCAATGTTTTCATGTCTGCAAATATTTTCTTTTTTTTTCTTTTTTCTTTTTTACTTTTTTTTTAAATCTTTATTTAATTTAGAGAGACAGAGACAGAGAGAGCGTGTGAACGGGAAAGGGACAGAGATAGAGGGAAACACAGAATCGGAAGGAAGCAGGCTTCAGGTTCTAGAGCTGTCAGCACAGAGCCCGACGTGGGGCTTGATCTCACGAACTGCAAGATCATGATCTGAGCTGAAGTCAGACGCTTAACTGACCCAGGTGCCCCTTCTTCTACTTTTTATTATTATGGATCACACTTTCCTGCTTCTTGACATCTGGTGAGACTATTGATTGGATGCTGGGTGCTGCGAATAGTACGTTGTTGAGGGTCTGGATTTTGTGGTCATACTTTAAAGCATGTTGAGATTCATTCTGGCGGATAGTTAAGTTACTTTTGTTCATTTTGATTCTGTCATGTCCTGTGTGTGTGTGTGTGTGTGTGTGCGTGTTTGTGTTTAAGATTTTATTTTTAAGCGATCTCTGCATCCAACATGAGGCTTGAACTCACAACCCCAAGATCAGGAGTCACATGCTCTACCGGTGTCCCCATCAAGTCCTGGTTTTAGGCTTTGTAAGGGTGGATCTAGGGTGGCCTTTACCCTAGGGAGAATCTGCCTTCTCCCTACCAGGATGTGGCCCTTCAGGTCGTCCTGAGTGCCTTGACTGAGCAGTGAGGACACGCCACTCCGGTGCTCATGACTCTGAGGTCTGTGGGGGCTCTGGGAGCCGTTCAGCCCACTGCTGCTTCATTGCTCTTCCCGAGCCTTGTGGAGGGGGATCGCTCTGCGTGTGCACACATTTTCATATTCAGCAAAGTTGTAAGGGAATTTCTGCCGATTTCTGGATCTCTCTTTTCTGCATGTCCCTCTCCTCTCTGGGACTCTGTCCTCCAACTTTCAGCTGCCTTAGCCTCCCTGAACCCTAATCTCTGTTTCCTCAACTCAGCAAGAGACTGCCATGCTCTGGTGGGGACCACCCCCCGCCCCCTCCTTCTTGGTCTGAAACTTGCCTCCCTGCAGAAAGCCAGGGTGATCCCAGGGACTCCTATCATTCATTTCTGTCCTGTCAGGAATCAGTGCAGTCCAGTGTCTGCAAACAGTGGTGTCATTTATTTTGTTTAGTGTTTTTAACTAGTGGGAGGTTAAGTCTGGTCTCAGTCACTCCATCACAGAGCAGAAGTCTGTTGGTTGATTTTGAGCAGAGGCGTGATAGGATATAACTTCTTTTCTCTCATCTGATCCTGAGTGTGAGGTGGTGGTATCATTCCCATTATTTCCAGGAAACTGAGGTTCAGAGAGGTTGAGCAGTACCCATAGTCTCTCAGTTTTTAGTGCCGAAGTTCATGCATGTGCCTCTGTGCCGGTGCCTCTCAAAAAATATTTGAATTGAACCTTACTCTTCTCTGCGTAGAACCGTGGGCCAGCCTGGCCTAGGGCACATCCAGAGTTACACAGCCACTTGGCAGGTGCGGGATGGGCACACCTACACCCGGCTGTTCTGCCAGTTGCTCAGACCTGAGCTGCGTGTGCGGTTGGTCATCTCTGGGCCTCAAGGTCAGCACTTGGGCACACCTTCTGGCTCGGGGAGGTCAGAGCCTGGGCAGGAGGAGTGAGAACACCGTTGTGCCTTTCAGACTGGGAGCACTTCTGTCTGCCACTGTGGTTTGTTTTCCTCCTTTTTTTTTTTTTAAACAGTTCTCAGGCTTTTGCTCTCCTTCCCTTCCTGCCTCCTGGGTTCCGGCTCCCGGGGCTCCTGACTGTGCATTCGCTGCCCTAGAGCCTGCCTCTTACACCTTCGCAGCGGACCTCAGCTGGCGGGGTTTCTAAGCCTATTATTATTTTTTAAAGCCAAGACCACCCTGTCAAGACTTCCAGGAGCAAGGTGGAATTTAATGTATAGGGACTTGTCTCAAGCCAGAAAATAGATTTGACCACCGAAAGGGGGTCGACGCGGGGGTGGGGGTCTGAGAAGCAGTGGCCTCTCCTAAGAGCTGGGCTCGTGAGGCTGACGGGCCTGCATGTGCGGGGGGACTGAGCTTCTGCCGGGCAGTCGGCCGCTCAGACCTTCGCCCTTCTTTGAGGCGACACCTAGAGCTGCATGTTAAAGGTGGGTGTCTGTGCTCCCCCGCAGCACAAGGAGCACAGTGGTCTGGATTCTCCAGGGGTCCTGTTGGGGCTTGAATGGGACAGTTCTTCATGCACTGCTGGACATAAAGCCTCCCAGGCCCCTGCTTCTAAGTGCCAGTGAGATTCCCTGGTCACTGTGACAGCCGTAAGGGGTGTGTGTGTGTGTGTGTGTGTGTGTGTGTTTAAGAGAGAAAGCACATGCACAAACTGGGCAGAGGGGGAGACAGAATCCCAACATGGGGTTCGACCCCATGACCCTGGGCTCGTGACCTGAGTTGAAACCAAGAGTTGGACACGCAACTGACTGAGCCACCCAGGTGCCCCACCTCCACACATTTTCAAATTCCTCTCTGGGGTGTGTGTGGGGGTGATTCTGCCCCGGGGCTGAGAACCACTGGACTGTGTGGCATTGCACTGGGAGCAGGCCAGGTTCGTGTTAAGTTGTTGGAGAAACGTTTCAGGGACGGACACGTGTCCTTGCTGTGGTCTTCTGCTTGCTTCTTTTGTGCGTGTTTGTGTGAAGTGATCCCTTTGTTTTAATGTCTTAAAATTAAACACCTGAGCTGTTAATTGGGTACGGGTGATATTTTAAGCATTGAAGATCAGCCTTCAGTAAGATGGTAAAGTGCCTGCCTTTAAGGAGTTTAAAATCTAGTGGGAATAGGTAGATAATAACTGGTGACCCAGTGAAGGATTTCGGGGGGTTTTACCAAAGGAAATCAATATGGAGAGTAGGAAGGGTGAAGGCTATTTTGGTCACCAAGAAACAGTTTTCTGAAGAACACTGAGATGAGAAATGGGGGATGGTCCATTTTAGACTGCAGGTATTTCAACACGAACTGGAGTATCATCTCGAATATCATCAGTATTGGGCAATTCCTAGATTGGTGAGAAGTCCTCTGTGAGTTCACTGATAAGGCCTGACGGACCTTAGTCCTACTGTGAGTTCGAACAGGGTGTGGGGAAATGTTGCACCTCTGAGCCTGAGCTTGGAGCCCTGGCTTTGGTGTGCTGAGACTCCAGAAGGCTCTGGAAGTCAAGACTTGTGGAATTTGGAGAGTGCCACCGTTCAGATTCGTTGATGGGTACACACACACATATGGGTTCTTAACTGCTTTGAATGTCCCTGGGAGAATCTATAAGGAACCAGCATCAGTGGTCAGCCCCCCAGGGAAGAGGGGAGTGTTGGAATGAGAGAGAAGCTTTCTTTTCAAAATAAAAAAAAATTTCTTTTTAATGTTTTTATTTGTTATTGAGAGACAGAGAGAGACAGAGCATGAGAGGAGAGGGGCAGAGAGAGGGAGAGACACAGAATCTGAAGGAGGCTCCAGGCTCTGAGCTGTCAGCATAAACCCTGACACGGGGCTCGAACTCACAAACTGTGAGATCATGACCTGAGCTGAAGTCAGATGCTTAACCAACTGAGCCACCCTGGCACCTCTAAACTTTTTAATATTCATTTACTTTTTAAGTGGAATACACTTCTGTGTCTCACAGTTTAGAAGGGTACAAAAGGGTAGATGATGAAAGAGACTTAGTACTCTAGACGGTTTTCCCTCTGGCAGATGCTAGCTATTCAGGAGGTGAACTCATTGTAAGGGAAGTTCCTTGGTGATCATGATTCATAGTGATTCCTTGTATTTTAAGAAGAAGAAAGCTGTGGGTTAAGTCAGAATGAGGCTTCCTAAACATTAAAGCTGTTTGAGTTAGTTTTGTTGAGTCACATAACCCACATTATTTGTTGGGGGGTAGCATTAAGAGTGTTGCTTAATGAAATGTGGTCTAAACAAAACTCGATCATTTTATTTTCTTTAAATAAAATTTTTTTAAGTTTATGTATTTTTAGAGAGAGAATGTGTGTGTACGCACATGCTTGCACTAGTAGGGAGGGGCGCAGAGAGAGAGAGAATCCCAAGCAGGCTCTCTCTGCACCAACGGTGCAGACCCATGTGGGGCTCAAAATTGCCAACTGTGAACTTATGACCTGAGCCAAAGTCAAAAGAGTCAGGACACTCAACCGACTGAGTCACCCAGGCGCCACCCGCCTCCCCACCCCCAGTTTTTTTTTAACGTAGGCCCCATGTCCAGTGCGGAGCCCCATGCGGGGCTCGAACTCAGGAAACTGTGAGATCATGACCTGCATCGAAACCAAGAGCCGGACACTTAACCGACTGAGCCACCCCGGTGCCCCCAAAACTCGATTATTTTAGGTAGAATCATTCAAATCCCTTTACTAACAGTTGTTAGCTGAGTCATCACAGTCATGTTATTTATCTCCTTTGCTTCTGTTTCCTCATCAGCAATAATTTCATACCTTTATTGTAGAATTACATGAAGAAAGAGGTAAATAAATGTTAGCACTTAGTATTTGCCAAATGGAGTGAAGGAAAGCCCTCAGGAAGATAATGAACTTTATAATCCATTTGGTTGAGTGAGAACCATTCTACTCTTTGTTCCCTTTCATTCATTCAGCAAATATCTGTGGAAGGCCTAACCTGTGCCTGATAACTGGCCTGGGCCCCAGGGATACAGTGATAAGCACCCACAGACAGATTCTGCCCCTGTGGAGTTCATAATCTGGTGTGCGACACAGACATCAGTCAGATAATCACACAAGTAAAATTGCAGTTCTCAGTCCTTGAAAGAGAGGTGGATGGCGTTAGGATATAATAGGGAGATTTCACCCTGTCGTGGATGTCAGAGAAGGAATGCTTCCCCAAGGAAGTGACTTAGCTGAGTTGAACTGTCAGGGGCTCGGGCAGGGATAGCATGTGCAAAAGCCCGTGTGTCTGTTGGGTAGAGCTGAGCAGTGTGGGTCACACAGACCTGAGTTGCAGTCAGTGGATGCGAGGCCTTATAGCCACACCGAGAAAGTTTTCTGTATTAGGGCTGCTGTTGTAGTTGTTTACTGGGGTGGGTGGGATCTGGTTATCACCATTTTGAAATGATATAGTCTGTTCGCAGTGTGGGAAACGAATTAGAAGAGATCAGCGTGGATGTGGGTAAACTGATGCGAAGGTATTGGAGTGGTCCAGGCAGAAGATTGTGGAAGCTTTGGCTCAAGTGATGACGGTAGAAGTGGAGAGACGTGGATGGACTGATTGCATGGATATTTAGGAAGGAATATCGGCAGGACTTGATAATGCACTAGCTCTGGTGAGTGGCGGAGAAAGAGCTGTCAAGAATGGCCTTTTGGACTCCAGTTTGTATATTGTGATGGGAGGTTGTGCCATTGGCTCAGACGGAATACTGGAAGAGGACACGTGAGGCAGAGGGAGAGGATTATGCATCCTGCTAAGGGACTTGTTGAGTCCAGAGGAAGCTGGGAGGTAGCTGGATGTAGCTCTGAATGCATGTTATCGCCGCTGCGAGCAGGGAGGGGGGAAACAGGAAGGGAAAGCGTGCTCAGGTTCCCGGAGACTTTCCCCTTGGTTTCGTGCAGGCTGACCTTGCCCTGGGACTTTGGATGAGGAGCTAGAGTCCTTCTCCCAGCCAGAGTCCTTGCCACTGTGCTGTGTGCCAGCCGCGCAGGGGCAGCTGGGTGTGAGGAAGTCTTGGGGACCCTCTGTGTCCTGGACTCTTTCCTCTCCCACCTTTGGTGTTTTTTTTTTCCCCCGAGGAGGCCTGGCACTTGCCATCTGAATGAGCTGGGAGGAGTGTGGAGGCTGGAGGCTGGCTCCCAAGACCCGCCGATTAGCTGCACTTGTCTGGATATTATCTGTAGATAATTGGAAATTGGCTTGAACATCAGTAACCGTAAACTAATCATAACTCTCTCAAACTGCTTGTTTTATTCTTTGGGAGATTTGTGAGTTTCCTCCGAGCCTGTCTGTCTCTCCCTTTCTCTAAATTTGACGAGACCAGCAGCCCCAGGTTCAAGGCAAATGAGAGGATGAGGCAAGTGTGAGATCCAGAGAGAGGAGAGGGTAACAGACTAGAGCCAGGCTGAGACCCCACTGCTGCCTTCCTGCCGCTTGGTCTGTCAGCCTGTCACTAGCTTCATTACAAAACTGATTCAAGCTTGGCTTTCTTTCCTCCTGTGGATTTGTGTCCTCAGTGACAGGTGATAAATAGGAACCAGGGTCCATAGTTTTCTTTGCTTCCTGGCTCCAAGTAGATGCTGGAAGGAAATCCTGAGTGTGGGCAACTGGGGCCCCCTTGTGGCTGGATCTGATTCTCCACTTTCGCTCTGCTCTTCCCGGTCGTGCAGGAAGATGGCAAAAGGGAAGTTTTGCTCTCATGTAAAGCCTTTCCTCTGGACTTTGCTATTTCTGTGGATCTCAAGATGGTCCTCATCCCTCGCTGCTCAGCTGCTGATCTTGGCCCTCGTAAGCCAAACATAGTCTTCTCCTTGAGATGCTGTTGCAGTGAACCCAGACGCAGTCTTTTCTCGTTGACTGGCAAACTCTGACTCTGCGGGCTACTTCTTCCAGGTGGGGCACTGCAGGACACTGTGCAGTCTGAGAAGCTGGTGGGCAATAGGAGGAACAGGTGTTGGTGTGTGCTGCTTGGGAATGGGACATCTTTGGCTGTTTGATGTCCATTGGGTGGCACTGTGATCTTACTTTTTTTTTCTGTTTTTCTTTGCAGCCAAGCTCTACTCCAGGAGGTGAAAATGTGGTGCCTCGAGAGCCTCTGGTAAGTACCCAAGATATATAGTATCATTTCCTAATAATTAAAATACGGTGTGAGTACGGAGAAACCTATGATCCTGGAGTTTTGCATCATTTAGTGTCCCTTCAAAAGTAGGTATTATGTGGAGACTTAACCTTAATGGCCTTTGATTTCTGACTTCTTCTCTGGCTTGCAGGGATTAGTGAGCTGTCTCCTTACTAAAGCCTGGTCTTTTCTGGAAGGGAGAGCATCCACCCCAGGGGGTGATGCACCACTTTGTTGCTGGTCAGTAGTGATTAGTGGGATGCCCGAAAACCTTTGGAGGCGGAGTTGGGACTAGGTTGCTGGGCCTGACCAAGTTGCTACTTGATTGTCTGAAACAGCCGTTCTGCTCTTCAGGGTGAGGGCACTGTCAGGTGGCCTCTGAGGACCTGGTAGGGCAGGGAGTTCTGTTTTTGCCTGGGCAGTGATTCGGGATGATCGTTACCAACGTTATCTGCTTTTGTTGTTGGCGGGGAAGAGGCCTGCTAAGTACCACACAGTAACTTTCTTCACAAAGTGCTTTTGCTCTGGTTGTCTGAGCCCCGGTCCCTGCCAGCGCACCCCATTTTCATTCTATAGTTTGCATTGCAGGGCCTGCCACGAATCCTGTTCGCTGGGTAGTAAGACCTGTTCTGTACCTGATAAGTTTCACGGAGGGCTGGCTGTGAGAGCTTCGCCTTTGTTCGGTGACAGCAAGCTGCGGGACGCACCACCCAGCCTTCATGTCACAGGCCCGCTTTTCTTCCCTCTCCTCCAGCAGCAGTGGGAGGAGGTGATGTGAGGTCTTAGCTGGTGCGAACAGGCCTGAATCGTAGCCCGTACTAAGGCTTCCCGAGGCAGAAGGTGAGTTGGATTTGGCCGAGCTATAGGACGAGCAGGGTGATGCAGGCCCCGCCGGGGCTGATTCGGGGAAGCCCTGTCATCGTCCTGTCACCTGCTGTTCCCCCTGCGCCCCGCCCTGGCTTCCTTTCACTCTTCTGCTGTTGCCTCGGTTTGTCTGGAGGTCACGGTGGTATGAAAACCAGAGGTTTCAGGCTTTTCTTTGCCAGTCCCTTAGAGCGGGAGCTTTAGTGTCCCCTGGGGCCTGTCAGTCTCTCCCCCCTCCCCCCAGGCTGGAGTTGTGGTTGGTTTTGGACTAATGTCTAAATTGAACATTGTCGTCCTCGGTAGTCCTTTACTTCCTCAGCCTCCTTTTACATTTTTTCCTACTGACTTACCTGTCGATCACCGGCGGAGGGGCTGGTCCTTCTTTTGAAGCGTGATCGGGTAAACTCTCGGGGGTTCTTTCTATCAGTGAGCCCTAAGCCACGGGCAGCCTCGTGGATTTCTGGGTATTTGGAGCCCTGCAGCCCCTTGCCCTGCTAACGTTTCTGTGTGCTGCTCTTTTCCTGCTGTACGCTGCATCTGCTTGGTGGTTGGTTGTATTTTTATTTCTTTCTTTTCTGGGAGGCCCCGAGCAGTCTTCAAACCCTAGTAGCCCGTGATCGTCCAGAGTTCAGACTCATTCTCTCCAGGCCAACTCTACAATTACCTTATATTTAATTAATATTTTTTTCCCTTCTTTACGTACTTGCTGCATAATTGCTCAGAGGAAAGAAAACACATAGCGGCAATTTATATATATATAAAAAAAACAATAATTAAAAAAAACACCCCGAAATAAACTCCCATCTCATTTGGGCTGATCCTACGAGTTGGGTAATTAGGGCCCTATTAAAAGGTAGACCCTTTCTCCTTCCCTTTTTTTTTTTTTATTAATTTTTTTATATTAAACTCCCACAGTCTCTCAGTCATGCCCTTATTGCTTTTGGCCAACCATTTGCAGCAGCCTGATTAAATGAGGGCACCAGCTGAGTTGTATGGTCTTGTGTGAGCTGCTTCTGCCTCTCGAGAGTGGAGGTGGGAGGGTGCCAGGCAGAGGGGCCTGCCGAGGACTAGCGAGAACTTTGTGGCAGGTAGGGGTGCAGGACTTGGAGCTGGCAGCAGGCTGAGTGAGAGTCACGGGGCGCTGGGGAAGGGATGAAGTGGTCTCCCCCACCCACAGAGAGCTCCCAGCCCTGCGCCCGAGGCCCACTTCCGCAGGGTAGGCTCCTCAGGTGTAGGCATTAGCTAGCTGTCGGCTCTTGGATGCTCGGGAGGACCAGACAGCTGAAGAATAAAAGCTGAGCCTTCTTCTGTAATTGATGCATTTTATCAGGGAAGAGACGGCATTCGTACACATGAAACAATTAGCAGACAGTACAAGACCATATATAATTTTAGCAAACAGTACAAAATCGCATATAATTTGGTGCGGAATTGCCTGGCTGGGAGTCTAAGAGCCCTCATTATTCAGAGAAGGAAGAGTTCTGCCCGGGGTATACTTAGGGATGGTTTCTGTGAAACTTGAAGCCAGGTCTTGAGGAATCGGATTCTCCAGTGTTAGGGGAACACCCTGCTAAGTGGTTTTTGTTTTTTGTTTTTTTGTTTTTGTTTTTTTAATTTTTTTTTTTAAATTTTATTTATTTTTGAGAGAGAGAGAGAGAGAAGATAGTGTGAGCAGGGGAGGGTCAGAGAGAGAGGGAGACACAGAATCTGAAGACAGGCTCCAGGCTCTGAGCTGTCAGCATAGAGCCCGATGCGGGGCTCGAACCCATGAACCATGAGATCATGACCTGAGCTGAAGCTGGACGCTCAGCCGACTGAGCCACCCAGGCGCCCCTTGTTTTTGTTTTTAACTGAGAGCATATCTTCCACAGAATTCTTTCGTGGAAGCTGTCTGCTCTCCTCCACGCTGAAAGGGCGAAGCATGGGGTACTAAAGGCTAATAATCTTATTCTTTGTCTCCAGAACTAGATGATCACTTTGGAATAATTTTTCCCTTTATTAGAAAAGTGAGTTAACGACAGAAGAGGCTCCGTGGAGTGATCAGTACAGCGCAAATGACATTGACAGGTGACATTCGGGTGTGTGCATTATTATTTTGCTTTATCTGCTAGAGAAGGAGGGCCTGGTTTTCATTTCTGCCCTCTCTGGACCATAAAAACTGTCTTATGATTTTGGTGGTGAGGAGTACTGTCTTGTCATCTCTTAAATGACACATGGGTGTTTTTTTAGCCATAACCGTGTCTGGATTCTTGCCCCTCAGTCCTCCTCCTTCCCCAACCCCGGCCATATTAGTAAGGTAGTTGCTGTATGATGTTGTAATGTTCTCGGGGCTGGAGATCGGCAGATAGACCGGTCTTGATAAATTTTGTAAACTCCCAGTTGGAATTCCTGTATTATTGATGATAAAACTCTGCCAAAGTTAAAATGGCCGATGGCTTTTTCTTCTTTATACTTTCTTCCCTGAACTTTGCCTCCTAGGGCAGGGAGTTTTGACAGCTCCCCAGCCCCTGCCCCCGACCTGTTGAAAGCCTTCTGTAAAGGCCCGAATTTTCTCGCCACCTGTGTGGGCATGTGCTCAGGCCTGGGGTCAGACCCCTGTACCGCTCTCGCAGGATCAACCCCCGCCTGGCTGATGGGTCTTTCAGTGGGCGGACAGTTGTCTGCATGGACTAACACGGTTCCTGCCTTGCTGGGATACAGAAACTAGGGTTAAGCAACCGTCTGAGAGTCCTTTTAGTCATATGAGTTGTGGTTATTTCAAGTGAGCAATAAATAAGGTTTCGTTTGCCCTTTGCTCCCTGGTTTCAACACGATATCTTCAATATCCAGCAATACTACAGCTCACCTGCTTTGTGCAATGCTTACGCATTTGGATTAAGCTAGCATTTTGCCTTTTTGTTCTTTGACACGAAGTTCTTCCTGATGGAAGAGTCTCCTGCCCTTCTTTCTTCCTCTGACTTGTAGGTATAGTTTTTTTTTGTTCGGATTTGTTATTTTGGTTTATATCCTTTTCCCGCATCTCTCCACCTCCGTGCTCCCAAACTACATAACGTTATTATTATTATTATTATTGATGTTTATTTATTTATTTTGAGAGAGAGAGAGCATGCAAACAGGGAAGAGGCAGAGAGAGAGGAAGAGAGAGAGAGGAAGAGAGAGATTCCCAAACAGGCTTTGCTCTGTCAGTGCAGAACCTGACCTGGGGCTCGATCTCTTGAACTGTGAGATCATGACTTGAGCCGAGATCTAGAGTCAGACGCTTAAGCGACTGAGGCAACCAGGCGCTCCTACAATAACTTTATTTTTATTAAGTGTGATCATTTCTACTTTATCACCTTCCCTAGGATAAATAGTTTTTAGTAGGCTGAATTATTAAATATAAGGATGCTCTACACTTGCAGAGCAAGGCCGTATCTCAGTTTTGCCCTATAAGTAAGGAAGTATCCTGTAGCCTCTTGTGTCTTCCTGAAGCTGATGGAACCTGGCGTGGGGGTATTTGATCTCAGTCCTTCTTGGGGAGCTCATTCACCTTATGCCTGGGACACAGAAGATTTTCTTTATTTTTTATTTTTTAATTTTTTCTTAATATTTATTTTTGAGAGAGAGAGACAGACAGAGTGTGAGTTGGGGAGGGACAGAGAGAGAGGGAGACACAGAATCCGAAGCAGGCTCCAGGCTCTGAGCTGTCAGCGCAGAGCTTGACACGAGGTGCGAACTCACAAACCGTGAGATCGTGACTTGGGCCAAAGTCAGACGTTCAACCTATTGAGCCACCCAGGTGCCCGTCTTTTTGGTTTTTAAGCCATTTAACCAGGGGCTGGTAATCAAAAGGCCATTAATATCTTGATGAATTCAGGAAGCTAGTCTGTGAGCTTTTCTTTAAGAATAGCTATGTGGTGGGGTGCCTGAGTGGCTCAGTCGGTTAAGCGTCCGACTTCGGCTCAGGTCATGATCCCACGGCTAGTGGGCGCAAGCCCCGCATCCGGCTCTGTGCTGAATGCTTGCTCAGAGCCTGGAGCCTGCTTTGGATTCTGTGTCTCCTTCTCTCTCTGACCCTCCCCGCTCATGCTCTGTCTCACTCTCTCTCTCAAAAAAAACAAAAACAAAAAAAACAACAACAACAACAACAACAAAACAAAGAATAGCTCTGTGGCTAGTAGCTCGTCTCCTGGAGACCTCGCTTGTGTATCCCTGGCACAGTCTCACCCAGAGTACTTTGGTTGTACTTGTTGGCGGGCTCACTGTGGACAGGTGCTTCTCATGTTTTGTCCCCACCAAACATTTCTGAAGGATGACATTCACGTGCTCAATGCATTTCTTCTAAAGATTTTATTTTTAAGTAATTTCTACACCCAATGTGGGGCTCGAACTTACAACCCCGAGATCAAGAGTCACATGCTCTACCAACTAAGCCAGCCAGGCACCCCAAACTTAATTTTAATATTGTGTTCATGAAGGTGTTTCACAAGTACATGGGTAATGAAACCAGCCCATTAAGAGATTTCAGGAAATTGTCATTTTTTTTTTTCAGGAAAAATAAATATGGCAGATCTAAAAGTATTAGGCATTATTATTTTAAGAATCTCTAGTGGTTGATTTCTATGCTGAGTTAGGTTTACTCAGGTGAGCTGTGGTTTCCACTCAGGGACATCTGTCTGGATCCAGGTGAATGGGGTGACATTATAGGGATAATCTGAAATCTGCTCTACTTATTTATTTTTAAAAAGTGAATCTTCTGCAGATTTTGGTACATAAACCGTTAATAGCAACTCATGCTGGGGTGCGTGTGTTGGGGGGGACCCCTCATAACTGCTGCTGAGAAACTTGGACTGAAATCAGTTGTATACTGAAGGGTGGGGCTCCGGGGCACCCTCTGATGCCGCCTTCCTCCTGTGAGCCGGCCTGAGGCCTGGCGTGTTCAGTTAGGGAAGGTGCTTGGCTCTCCTCCTTCCCCCACCCCCCTCTCATCAGCAGTGGAGATGCATCAGCGAAAAAAATGCTACTTTTTTTTTTTTTTTTTTTAACACTGACCAACCCCCTCCCCACTCCCCCCCCACCCGCATTGTTGGGAGGGTGCTGGAGAGTCCCACAGGTCCTGGTGCAGGGGAGGAAGCTGATGAGAATCCGCAGAGGTGGATGAACTTGAGAACAGCCTCATTCCAGCTCTGGGTGGCTTGTCTATAATCTCTAGGCCACTTACCGATTTTGAAATTACTGTCTCTTCGTACTTCATCCTTCCTGTTCTAGATGAGGTTTAAACTAGGTTTAGACTAGGTGGGGCCCTCCCAAGTTCTTTCCTCTTCCAGGTAAATGAAGAGGTGGGTTTTTGTTTGTTTGTTTTTTGTTTTTTTTCAGTTTTAAGGTATCCTTTCACAAATAATTATTAGATGAATCGAAACTCTGAGGAGTAATAATTAAGGAAATGGAATTCAAAAAGTTTATTCATCTTTGTTTATACTTTGCTTTCACGGTAATACTTGCTATTTGTTAGAGTTCCCGCAATCACAAGTGTCCCTCCGTTAGAGACCCGGGAGCCAAGGAGCCGTGCCTTTTGCAGAGCAAATTGCACAGCAGTTGGGCTTGTCACCAACTTGTCACCCATGTCATTCTTCCAGAAGGAAAGGCCGAGTTTGCTCCCCATCCCCTGGGGATGGATAATCTCGGAGTTCTTCAGGCGCCCTTAGTAATCGCTGAGGAGGGACAGAGGACGCTCTTGTCTGGGACGAGGGACGTTCCAAGGTGTCTCTTTTACTTAAAATCAATCATTATCTTACTTGAAAGACTTTTCACTTAAGAGCGGTTTTTCTTTTTTGGGTATTCCATGTGGCAAACTCAGTAGATCTCCCATGAGCCCTGGGCGTGAGCACCGCTGAATGTCGTGTTGTGCTGAAGACAGACACGTGCCCGCCGTTTTCCAGGATAATTTCGGTTTAGAATATTTTAGTGCATTCTCGAACCATGCAGACCAATTTGGGTTTGAAAAATACGATCTTGTAGTTAATCCCACTTCTGTGCTCGGAGAAGCCGCAGGAAGATGAAGTGGTGCTTTGCAGGAGGACGTGTTCGCCGCCCTTCCCTCTTCCCTCCCAGCTCTCCTTTCTTTTATGGTTTGTAGTTATAACCAAGATTTATGCTTGTTGCTCCACAAATCTTCTCCCTGCCATTATGAGTTTGTCTGAACAGTCTAGAGATGGGGCTGACACTGAGTGATTCTTGAGGTAAATCTACCCAGGGGCACTCTCTGACGCTCGGAGTCACCGAGGAGCTAACTCATAGCCCCCAGTGGATCGGATAAATTGCCCCTGTCGAGAAAAAGACGTGCTGCCACCCTTGTGACCTCTTGCCGTAGCGGTGTCCCTGGTGGCACCGGGGGCCTGCATGTGCTTCTGGAGTCTGTGGGGTGGTGCTCTGGGCCAGCAGTCACACCCCTCACCTAGCAGTGTCCATCAAGAGGCCTTTCTCTCTCTCTCTCTCTCTCTCTGCCTCCCTCCCCCCTCCCTCCTCCCTCCCTTTCTCCCTCTGTCTCTCTCTGTCTCTCTGGTCCCAGTGGGCTACAGCGAGAGGATCTCTGGGGCAGGGCAGCTTTCTCCGGCCTGGTGGGGAGGAGCTGCCAGCAGGATCAGGCACGCAAGTTGGTTATTTGTATCAACGGTTTCGTTTTTCCACAGTTCCCCGAGGATGGAGTTTGATGGAGAAGAGGAAAAAGTAGACAACGTCTATTCAACATCGTTTCTCCCCCTTCCTTCTCCTTTCCTTTTGCTGCATCCCTGTGGCTCGTGTGTACTTTTCAGAGTTATTACAGATCTCTCGTCGTGTGAAGCGGCGGCATCAATAAATACATGACTCTTTTTTTTTTTTAAAGTGTCAAGAGCTCGCATGAGGCACACTCCTCGAACCCCCTGGCCCGCTTCTGTGGCACCGCGGAAGCTGCCGGTGGCGGCCGTGGGTGCTCTGATCAGGCGGCTACCCGGCAGGTCGAACCCACCCACGTGCGGACCCCCGTCAGCTTGCCCCAAACCTGTGTGTCCCGCTTGTACTTGGTTAGCGAAGGAGGCCGTTGTGTTAAATATGCCGGAAGCAGGTGAAATGCAGACATGAACAGAGGGAGCTACAAATCCCGCGTGGGTTATACACATAGATGTGAGAAGGGGGTTCTGTGAAGGCCGGGCTGGACGCTTTGGTAAATGTGAGTTGCAGAAGGAGTGTCTTTTCACGTGAGAGCGAGATGACAGTTAAACCCGGGGAAGACCATAAAAATCGAGATGTAGTCAGTGCTTTGATTTGCGTTGCTAGTGCCTTTAAGTTCTCGCTTTGCTTTAGAAATGGCGAAGGGTGTGCCGTGGGTGGGGTTTATGCAAGAAAGGCGTCTGGGAACTTCAGTCTGTGGGCCCACACTCAAAGAAAAGGCCTTGGCTCCACATCAAAAGATTAGCAAATGACTGTACGTTTATAGGTTTTAAGTTAATGTGAAATGTTTAAGGTATATAGGGTAGGCTCCGCTTTTAATGATTCCCGGCTTTAACTGATTTTTCGATTAGCTGACCAATTACCAGCTTCGATGACCTCGGTTGGGAGGGCTTCCCCTGTGCCATCTGCTGGCCTTGGCGCCGGTTTCTTTATCTCTGTTAGTGAGAACTACTCCCTTCCTCAGTTTACAGTGAGGAAACAGGCCCAGGGCGGTCGGTTTTGCAAGGGGCGGGCCTGGGATCTAACCCCCTACCCCCACCCCAAGTGTGCCCTGGGCGCACACACGGGAGCGGGGGGAGCAGGGCTGAGTCCTGGGCGCACATGAACACACACACACACACACACACACACGCACACGGGAGCGGGGGATGGGGCGGAGCGGGTCAGGTCGGGAGGGCAGGCGGGGACAGCCCTCTGACCTCCCCTCTGCCCCCAGCCCAGGGCGCACAGGAGGGGCTTGGGCCTGGTTCCGGGGCTGCCTGGTGAGTCTGCGTCTCTGCGTCGGCGCTGTCTTCGTGTGCTCCCCGGTTGGAGTCTTTTGTATGCATCTTCGCTGCTGAAAAGGCACCTATTAATTTATCACAGGTGATGTGGGCCTCCTCGTGCTGGAGGAGGCGTCTGCACCCATGTACCTCACTAATGACAGGTTACAGGATCGAGGCGAGATAATAGGATCTTTTCATCTGTGTCTCGAGAGCAAAGTGCTGTGTCCCCGGCAGCTCCTAGGGGGCAGCAGCTGCTTGTTGCTGGGCCTCCCACTGGCGGAGGAGAGGTTCCGCGATTGAGCAATTTGCTTCTGACTCCGGCTGAGCAGGTCTTCAGGGAGTCACCTGAATCCACATAAGTAAAGAGACTGCAGGATTCAGGACATTCCATCCCTGCTTTCTCTGCCCCCCTCGGGTAGATCCTGTATCTGTGTCCCCATCGGCACCCACAAATCCCTCACTGTCAGAGCTAACAGCAGTTTGCTTGCTTTGAAGATAAGAGACGCAGAGACGTCTTTAAGAGAGAGGAATCTTTTTGTCAGATCTTGCTTGTTGCCATTGATAACCTACTCTAATCACGTGTAGATGTTTTGAAATGTTCCCCTGTGGGCACGTGTCTTTACTCTGCTGGGAACACGACTGCCCTGTGGTTGATTACCTGTTCTTCCTCTCACTGCTTCCCTTAGCTCCCCTCACCGCCCCCCCCACTCCCCCAAGCCCGGGCTCATGGAGGTTTCTTTTGGTTCTAAATGACTCACTGCACAAGCACACTGAAGGGGAAACTTTGGATTTGCCAGTTCGTTGAGACTTTGGGGCCCAGGCCTGACATATGGCCAACTCGTGCCTTGTAGAAGTGAGTAACTAGCACCCAGCCTCCCACAGGCCCATATTTCACCATGGCCCTGGCTCTCAGATCTCCTTCCAGTTGTGTGGCTGGGGCCAAGTGACGAAAAGGAGAAGGGTTGGTTGCAGGCAGAACCGGATGGTTGCAGTACACACCGAGGAGCAAATTGGCCACGACATTTCAGCCCTGGGAGGTTTATTTAGGATTAGCTAAGAATTCTCAGCCCTGACTCCACGGTGGGAGGAGCTGGTGAGACCTAGG
Organism: Cryptoprocta ferox; assembly: GCA_028646485.1. Taxonomy (NCBI): domain Eukaryota; kingdom Metazoa; phylum Chordata; class Mammalia; order Carnivora; family Eupleridae; genus Cryptoprocta; species Cryptoprocta ferox. Next base: position 94,272,066 of record CM053570.1, on the reverse strand, counting down.
GCGCTCTTGGGGCTCTGTGGGAGCTTGTGGGCTTTCATCCGAGGACCCCAGAGCACTGGGGAAGGGTGGGAGTTTCCATTCCAGCTCCCAGAGTGGCTTTCCTCCGAGACAAAGACATGCCTCTTTACCCCACCTCTCCGGCTCGCTCTCTGTTGTCGGTCTGAAAAATGGCAGTTAATAGACTCTGCTAATGAACAGAAGAAATAACTAGACATAGTGGCAAGTTATTTGACAGTGAAGTGGCTTATAACTTCTGTTTATCAAGCGATTGTAATTGTTACTTCTGTCGGATTTTTGAAGAATCCATCCTGGTCTCCAGAGCCCCACTTATACAGCATTTTCTTTCTTTCTTTCTAATGCCTAGAAATAACTTTATTCCGGTGAAATCCAGATCTGCAGTCCCCGCCCTGGCCCCAGCCCCCCAGCTCCACTCTCTTCCCCTTTCTGCTTGTCTTCCATTACGTCAGCGGGCTCCGTCAGGTGGGGGTATCCCCCACTGACCAGACTGGCAGCGCTAATGCTGGCTGGAGGGATGCTGTGGTGTTTGTTTTTGCAGTTCCTGGATTTGGTTTAATGTACAATTGATTTTTTTAATGTATTTAATCATTTTTTTCTTACCTCATAAGGATTAACCTGCACAAACCTCATTTTATCCTAAGTGTGGCTTTGGGAGGAAGGGAGAAGAAAATTGAGTTTCTCTAGCTTTATTTTATTCTTTCACTTTTTATTTTCCGAATGGCTTTTCCTGCCGAAGCATCTCCGTAAAATACAATGTATTTTAGTGGCCATTACTTACTCATTACTAACTGGTCTCTCCTGCTTCCCTTTGTCTGTGAACTAAATACAGGGGGCCTAAACATAATTGGTAGCTCCGACACAGACTCGCCAATTACAGATCAACAGGGAAGACGGCCCAGCACTGGCTGCCCCCCTAGCAAACATGAGTTATCGCTCCGTATCTGCCACCGAGCTGGGCTTGCTACATCCGTCCTTTCCTAATTTTGTACCTCGGCTTTCCTCATTGCTTTGCCCGGCCTCCCTGATTTACAGATGTCACAGCTTCCTTTTATCTGTCTCTGTGTGTGCTTCTCGTGTCCATCTTGTTCTTTCTGAGTTCCTGCCTCTTGGTCATGTCTGTGAAGTATTAACGTAGGTCTTGTTTCTGTTTTTCTCTGCGGTTCTCTCTGGGCCTACAGTGGGTAGGTGGCAGGCGGCAGATAAAAGAGGCTCTTGAAATGAGCGGTTTTTTGTAGTTTTGTCTGCCGAGTCCAAGTAGAGGTGAGTGTTCGTGGGTGCCCAATTTAGCCCCCTTTGTGAGTGTTTATCTGATTTGTGTTATAGGAGGCAGCGGTGGGGGAAAGGTTGCATCTCATCGTTAGGCCGCCGAGCTCTGGGGTCAGGCTGTTAGGTGCAGACGTAGCACAGAAGACCCCGTGTTGTGTGGCTGGATTCCCCCGAGCGGAATGCATGTTTTGTTTGTTTCCTGGGCATCTGGCATCTAGGCATCTTGCTAATCCCTCTCTGGGATGGGCAGGTGTCCTTACAGCGCCGCTGGGGGCAGGAAGCAGGCACTCAGTACACACTTGTGGAGTGCGTGTGCGTGTGCTCACTTTGGTAGATGGTGATGACGAGCCGGGGAGCTGGAGCGCCCGGTGGCTGCCCGGCTCCTGCCTGGGGACTCAGGGTACAAGGTTCCCACTGGTGCATACATACGCGGGTGTGTAGTGTATCATTGCCACGTAAGCAACATAAAGGGGGCATTTTATGACAGGGAACATCAGAGGAAACATTATAGCTGAGACCTTTATAGCCTTTCCATTATTATGGTTTAAATCTTGACAGTCTTTATTCGCAGTGACACTGGAACCAGCAAAGACCGCGCTGCCTCCCGCCTCCCCGTCCGCTCCCCACATCCTGTTGGGTGCTGTGAGAGGCATCGTGAGTGTGCAGGCAGCAGAGCCGCTCTGCAGTTTGTCTAGAAACAGCCCCTTTTGAGTCAGAAGTTGGAAACCAGATGACTCACCGGTTCTATTTGTTTTAATGCAACTGTCGTTTCGTAAAATGCCCTGAAAGCTCTTTGCGTCTCTCTTTCTCAGTTTGTTCCCTCTGTGTCCTCTCTCATCTTTTCTCTCTTGCCTCTCCTTTCTCCTTCCCTTTCGTAATTCGTTTCTCTTTCATTCCTTTCTCTCTCTCTCTCTTTCCCTTCCTCTCTGCCTCCCCTCCGCCTTCTGAGAACCGTCATGGCATCTGTGGTCGAAGCGGCCTTGGCTCGTGGCGTGCCCCGCACTCTCCAGCCACCTGACTGAGTTTTCGTGTGGACCTTGGACTTGGAAACGAACATCCGCGCACACCCAGGTTTATAAAGTACTCCTTGGCGTCGGCTCTGGAAGCTAAGTGCCATGTCAGATCCTAACAGCTACTCGCCTTTTGTGAATCTACGTTTTGCACAATTGTGGGTGCATCCCAGGTCTCCCCACGTATCCGTCTCCACCCTCGTGGCTGCCACGATCACAGTGGGACTGAGGGGACTAGGATTTCCCAAGATGGACCGGACAACCGAGTGCCGGGCTCCCTCAGCAAAATGCTGGTTGCCCCGAGAGGGCCTTCATCAAGCATGCTAAACTTTTTCGCTCCATTAACTGGAATTCCTGAAGTAGAGAGCACCTGCCGAGTCTTAACGGCTTAGGTGGGATGTGAGGATCTAAAATTTTAAGGACTTGAGCTCTCAACCAGGACTTGCAGGATCTTTTTTTTCCGGTGGTTTCTGACACTGTGGCACTTGACTGAGTCACCTGATTGATGACACGAGCATCACTGGGTGTTAAACACCTGGCCAGGGAAACAGGGACCCTCAGTGGATTTCCCCAAAGGATGGCAGACAGATTGTGGAATTTTAATGAAGGTGGGGTGGGTCCCTGATGTTCATCTGCTTTGGAGCATCACAGAATCCCAGTATCAAGTTCAGGAGTGTTGGATCGGTATCAGTGGTTATATTCCACATTTGTCAAATCCATAAATCCAACAGAACTGATGATAGAAGTAGCTAGTGAGAATGAAAAAGAGCAATAACTTCAAATGCATAGGAACCTCTCTTAGTCAAACGCTCCTTGCTGTTTTTTTTCTTCTTCTTTTTAAACGCTTTTGGGTCTGTCTTAGCCATCGGAGCAAGCCATCCTCTGAATTCTGTTAAAATTAAACTTCTTTCCTATATGTCTCCAAGGAAGGAGAGTGTTTTGAAGCAGGGTGGATGGAGGGATAGATGTCTGTTACAATATTTAATAGATTGATGGCGGTGAGTTTTAAAAATGAGCGTGTGTTTCTGCTGGGCAGCTTTCAACATAGAATACGCTGTTTTTCACCCACTTGGCTGGATGTCTGATTCTGACACAACCGCCCTCCTTGCTGCTGGAAAACAGAAAACCACAGGCTGTTAACTTAATACTCTTCCCTTTGGGGCTAGGGTGGGAGCAGGGTGGGATCGGGCGGGGTGGGGGTGGGGGCTCAGGGTTCACATCAAGATACTCTCACCTACCCTCCCCCCGCCCCGGAGACTGATGTTCCCCTGTTCCAGCTGACCGTTTGAGCAAGGATTCTAGAGTTCCTGGCCATTTCAATTAAACCTCCATGAGAGGTGCCTGGAAGCCTGCGTGTGACCTGGACATTTACTCTTTGGGACCAGGAGCAGCCTGCCAAGTGTCCCTTGTAGGTTCCCTCTGGATTCCCTACCTGTGGATGTTTTCTCCCTTCCTGGGCAGGGCTGATTTGAGAAGCGGAGGGATCATTTTAGTGCTCGTGGCCTGTTCGTTCCTTGGCTTCTCTGCTGAGCTATCCAGCAGGGGTGCCAATTCTTCCATTTAGCTGACTATTATATAGCCCTTAAAAGGGAAGGGTTTATTTTAGCTGGCTGCTATATTGATTGCTACAGGGACGTTTCTATTTTCACTGGCTGCTATATTGACTGGGAAAGGGAAAGGGGCCGTATTGCCGGGAGCTGTCATATTGACTGTTACAGAAAAGATCTGTATTTAAGCAGTACCAGTGCACTGGGATCTCCCAGGCAGGATATTAATGCTAATTCATCCGCTCACCCCCTGCTGTGAGTGTTATTTGTTTAAATCTGTAGATTCCCACAGCGCGTTTATATCCTCACTAGAGTGAGCTCTGCTCCCTGTAATTATTTAACATTATATGCTGATATAAATTGTAACAGTTAAAGAATGGTAATGAGTAGCCAAAAAAGAAGAGAAGAAAAAAGAAAAGAAGGAAACAGGGAAAAATAGAAAAAAAAAAGACGGGGAAGATATATTGAAAACACGTATCATAAATACATATTATAAGCGTGTTTCAGGACACGTATCGCAGAAACGGCAGAGTCAGGTTCTGAAACAGCAGCGAGCAGCTTCTGACATCCTTTCTCCCACCTCAAGTTGATCTGTATGGTGTTGCGGAGTCCACGTATGTATTGTGCGTCCGTGTGTGTGTGTACGCACAAGTGCTCACACGCCCCCCCCCCCCGTCAGAAAGAGGCTGTACTGATGTGTGGCTCTGCAGTTTGCACACATGTGCATTATCACATACAGTGTGTATGTCTTCCGTGTGGTGGCAGGAAATTTATCCGTTAGCAGTTCAGTTTCTTGATGAGCAGCTGATACCTGATTTTCTCTCGTGCTTCCGTGTTCACACAGGAACTCTGGGCCTGAGACCCATCTCCAGGAAAGCCACGGGGAATGCTCAGTTGGGATTGAACTAACAGGCCATTGGGTGTCACTGTCGCTCTGTTGGCTATAGTTGAAAGAGGGCTTTTCTGCTGGGGAAACTGGATCTCGAAAAGAAGTTCTGCTCAACTTGGAGGTGTTGTCTTTGAGATGTTGGTCTGCGCTTTGAGAAAGACCCCCTTGTAAAAACAGTTGCGTTTGCTTGTTTTTGCTCTGCTAAGCCCTGGCGTCTTTACTGTTCTTGAAAACCGCGTGCTGATGCCCACGTCTGCTTGGACACCACCCGGGGCACGGCAGGTGTGGACTTCCGATGGGCAGAAAACTTCCACCTTAATAAAAAGAGGCAGCTCCACAGCGCTCTGGAAACCCTTGCTTAACTAGGAGAGAGGGTTTGGGCAAGAACTTTAAAACGGAGGAAGAGAACTCTCTTGGCAGAGCCCAGATTCGACGGGTGCCTGCTGCTCCCCTGCCCGGCCCGGCCCCGCCGAGGTGGGGAGCGCGCTGAGTGGCCGCCTGGTCTCCGAGGAGCGGGCGCGCTCGTGCAGCTGGCTGATCCGGCGGCGTGGAGCCGTGCCAGGCTTCGCCACAATTCATACCGTGTCAGTTTAATAAATGCACTACTTAAATTATGAAATTACAAAAGAAAAAAGAGAATGCACTTATTCAGACTCTTAATACATTAAAAATAAGGCATTAAAACTCTGACTTTTTTTTTTTTCTTCCAGAATCAATAATGAACAGGAAGGGTTGTAGACATTAACAGTCATGGACATTCAAACTCTTATACATAAATTATCTCAGAAAAATGCACATAAGACTTGAATAATGTAAATACATTAATGCATTTAATAATTTAAACATTAAAGCGCAAGCAGGAATTTGAGGCAGAGGCTGCTCTGAGGTAAGGGATTGGTCCTCGAACGCGTGTGTCCTAGGATCGATGGGTGATTTCCCCTAGAGACACCCTGGGAAGAGAGTGCCTGGCCGGCCCGTGTGAGCTCCCACGCCAAGAACCCCCGGACGTTCCCAGCCCTGCGCTTTCGCCTGTCCCGCCCTTCCTCCTCAATTCCGCGTTCTTGCTGGTCCTGTGCTTCTAATCGTTTGTTTGTTAGAAAATCAAATGCTTCCACTTCAAAAACCAATGAACTCTGAGAATTTCTTGGTTGGAAAACCAAGCCAAATTAAAAAAAATCCTTCACCCTGCTCTGGCTGCTTGTGTCTGGGAATATGGAAGTGGTTGTTACTTGTCATCATTGGTGACACTCTCAGCCTGGACCAACCCCCCCCTCGTCCCGCAGCACCCTGGGCAGTGGGTCCAGGTCACAGTGTACGGACAGATTTAGAGACAGGTCTAATGGGAGAGCAGAGATGATGGCCGGTGTTAGCCTCTGGCTATTGGGCATCAAGGCGGCGGGTCACTGTGCCAGGAAACAAGACAGGAACCATGGAGTGAGTACCATGGAGGTACTCAGTGGTTGGTCATTGATCATGCCTCACTTTGATTGGAGGGTTTAACTCTTGGAGAGTATGTTACTCTTTGTTCCCCGTCTTCTAAAATTGTATCCACAACAGCAGAAACTCGCTGGATAGTTACAGCCCCCTTTCCTGGCAGAGTACGGAATGACTGAATTCAGTCTTTGGCATCTGCGCTGTCGAGTGCCCTAGGAAGAACTAAGAAGCCAGGACAGGGAGCCTCAGGTTTTCATTCATTAGCCCAGTGCTGTTTCTCTGGTACCTTCCCTAGCCTCGCTTTGTGGCCCGAATCACATGAGAAGCTGGGAAAACTGCAGGAAATGTGTCACTGGGTACATAGTCTGAGAACTTTTTTCCTACCTGTAGAAGAGGCAGGTTTACGTGGTCAGTGATGCAAATTTGGTCTACCAGCTGTGCCGCGGGCCTGCGGGACCCTTGTGAAGTGGTTATCAGATGGTGGTACCTGGGCAAAACCTGTGTTCATCGTCGCCAGACCCATTAGAGTCTCTTACCGGATCTCAGATCTCCCACCGGAAACTTTACCTCGGGTCGTCTTGATTTGACCTTAGGCCTCGTCTGCTGTGGCAGCTCTGGCTTCGTTTGCGACCATTTCCAGTCTCTGTTGCAGCCAAAGGCAGCGTGCTCTCCGGCGAACATGCTTACAGGGAAGCCTGTAGCCACTTGCAGGAGTGACTGTAGGCTGTCCTGGCATGGGCGGCAGGTACAGGCAGTGTTAGGCTGTGCTGCCGCCCAGACAGCCAGAAAGAAAACCTGTTCTTTAAAAACTGGTATCGGGTATCGGCTTAGAAGGGAGTAGGATCAGGAATGGGTGAGGACCTCCCGGGTGACAGAGCTTGAGGTCAGTTTGCCATCTCTGAGACGCGCTCAGGTCCTTCTCCAGTCCTCGTGGACAGTATCTTCACGTCATGACCCCTTCTCCACTGTTTTGCTTAATTAAAAGGGGCACGGCCTTCCTTGTCAGTTCCATTTCTGATTTGGGATGAAATGTCAATCCCAGGTCTTTTGTGTTTATTTCTTTTCCAGAGTTTTCAGAGTCCCGGCCTGCTCCCTCTGTTGCTTTGTTGACCCGTGGACAGTGGCTGTCTTTCCTACCTGCACTCCCCACTTCATCCCGGCAGAGGGAAGAAAGTGAAATCGGGGAGCGCTCGGACCAGGGGGAATCTAATTCTCTTTGGGTTTTGCTGGTCACACCCAGGAAAGCTTGCTTCTCTTCCCTTAAGTTCCAAGAAATATTTTATGGCCTTAACCGCATAATAGGCTTGTGCCAGAAAGGGGTGTGTAGCGGGGTGGGGGGTGGGGACAACCTCACTCTCCTGTTGGAGGTGTAGAGCGCTGGTGGCCGTCAGGCACAGTGAGCAGATAGTGCTGATTGGGGGTCAGTTCACCCCTGTGATATATCCCTTATGCAGATTTCCTTTGAAGAGAGAGGAGTCAGGTTCATTAATTAAAGGAGCCTGGCTCGAGCGCCCTGTAATTATAGGTGCTAGAAATCTGAATTTTAAGAGGTCTGTGCAGCTGCATTTTGAAAAATGTGGGGAGGCACCGAGAAGCACAGGCTGTGGGCAAGAATGTGGCTGAACCAGATTTGGGAGGTTCGGGTTTTGGCAGAATTCCCCTTCAAATTCATATTTATTCTGTCTTTTTTTTTTTTTTTTAAATGGGAAGCTGAAGATCTGATTTTTATTTATTACTGTTGTTATTTTTTTGACTGAAGTTTACCCCCTCTGACAGGCTGGTGTTGTCAGAATATGGAGGGCAAAAACTGTCAACTAGAAGATGCTTAGTTTTTAAGGAAGCAAGGGGTATCTTTGGGCTCCAGGGATGCTGCGTTTGAAAATGGTTAAATAATTTCTTTCTTGAAATGAGTGAGGGGGAGAGGGAACGGAAAGTTATCTTGAAAGCGATGTAGGGGGAGAAGTCCCGAGCCTGTGCGGGACTCTAGAACCTTTGTGCCTTCTTCTCTTCCCCAGAATAGTGTCCTTCTGCCATAACTCACTTTTGATGTGAACCCAGAGATACAAACAGAACATTTCAGACCCTTGTGGGAAGTCCTGACCTGTCCTTTTTCTTTCTCATTTCCTTAATTATTTGTATGTTGACCTTTAGCTTTGGGTTCGACCATTTCTTTCTCTCCTTTTTTTAAATTTTTCTGTTTGATTTATAAGGTCTCTTTTTACTTCTTGTTAAAAACCTTTACTTTGGGCCGTGACTGTTTGCATCTCTGTTAATTAACATGGCTAATTTGGGATGTGGGTCGGAGGGGGAAATTAAGATGAGTAGGGGTCCCTTCCCCACCTCCCACGAGAAGGAAAGAGGAGGCTCATGGTGGGGGGGGTGTCTCACCAGACACCTGTGTGGCCGAACACAGCTGAACACAAACCTGATGCCTCTGTGAGCCTCCTTCCTCCTTCCTGGCTCTGTCTTCTTGGGGGTCTTGCAAACATTGTCCCGTTTCACAGTGCGGACCCTCTGCCTCTCCTTTGGGGTTTGCCAGGGGCTGAGAAAAATATGATAAATAAATAAATGCACACAAATAAATAAATATATATGTTAAAAGATAACCCTCTGTACTGTCTTTTTCCATTCGCTTGTGTGTGTACTGGGAAATCTTGTACTAGCGAACCCATAACTGCGGCGTAGAACAAAAGTCTCGAAGGCTGTCATTTGCTGCATTTACAATATGCAGATTGCAGTTCCAATTAGATTGAAACCTCTATTTAGCAGAGTGGTTTTGTGAAATAAATAACTTTTGAAGAAGGCCTACTACATATAATAAATACCTATTTTTCCTTCCCTCGCTGGCATCAGGCTTCCTGCCTTCCGAACGCTTGCCCGAAGTGCTGATTCAGAGGCAGGCGGCATCTTTGGGCTCTCACAGAAGAAATGCTTCTCCTTTGCTTTCCTGGCACAGGGATTTCATCCCTGATTTACAGTGCTCGGCTTGTTAGCGCCGGCGAAGGGGAGCTGGTGTGAAGGTCATCATGTCCGTTTTGTCCTCTCAGAGAGGCAGAGTGAGGGGCGTGTGGTTCTCCCTGTGTGCTTGTGGTGGTAGTGGTGGGGTTCAGGCACCCTCCGCTCTGTCCAAACGAGTCAGCCCAAACTCTTGTGTCTCTTTTCTTTTCCACCCTCTCTACTGCATGTCATCCAATGGCGGGGGGGGGGGGCGGGGGGGTGCTGGGGAGAGGGTTGAACGATCTTGAAAGCCTAATTCAGAATTTCAGGAAGAGTAGCCCACGACCTAGCAAGAGAGCTTCCTCCCAACACCCCCCTTTTCATAATCGTCCCCTCCTCAGCCCAGCCGTGACAAACTGGCGGGTAATGAGCAGATCGGGTCCTCCTATTAGGCGAGTCCCGATACTGGAAGCCGCTCTTGCTTTGTCCGGGGGGGGGGGGGTCGTTAGCAGCTCTGTGCCCGGGGGTGGTGGGGGTGCTCTAAGTGGTCCTAGCACAGGGCAGTGAGTGCTTTGGGAAAAGCGAATAGAAGGCTCTTTGGAAGAAAGAGAGTGCTTAAAAGGGAGAGAGGGGGCAGTGAGGTGCCCAGCTTGAAAGCACCTGGTGAAAATACTTGGACTCGCAGGGCTGTGGTCCTGAACACCGGCTGTCTCCGCGGCGGTGCTCTGGGTAATAACAGGATGCCTGATTACAAAGAACATTTTGAAGGCCACTTAGTCCCAGGTCGGGCTGTGCATTAGGCAGCTAATCCTTTGTCGTAACGCAGGACTGGAATCGCAACATTGGAAGGAAGCGGTCTGTTGTGTTCCAGCCTGGGCAGTAAATGTTGCGGGTACAGGTGCTGCCGCCCCGTGTGGCTTTTCCTCAGCTCCCCAGCTTTTGCTTCCCCGCTGAAGACACAAAATCCGTTGTGAGAGTGTCCTCTTCTACCTGCCAGGGACTTTGAAAGACTACTTTTCTACTTCTCTTACGTGGTCACTTTTCTCATCTTGGTGATTGGAAAGGTTGCCATGTCGATGAATACAGGAACATGCAGGGGCCACACGCAGGCTCGGGTCCTTGGGCCTGGCATGCTGGAGCCGAAAGAAACACCTAATTGCATCAGAACCACTCTTAAGTTCATATATGTGGAGCCCATCAAGCTGAAAGCATCCAGACAGCATCTGCTGTTATCAAATCACTCGCGAATCCAGCTAATTAAAATAGAGCTTCATTTTTCTGAACCATTGTTTGGCAGGAATTCGAAACGGGTCTAACCCAATTTCTGCGTGTTTATGAGCCTTTATTATATCAGAGGTGCTTTTCTGTAAATGTACAGGGCAGCGTTAAATGAATTGACCCGCGCGGTACTGCTGTAGGCGCACTGTGGACTTGCTAATGATCTCTCCTCCAGCTTTCTGGTTTCCAGACAGACTCCGGAAAGCTGTATGTTCTCCGTGTCTAGCCTCTGCTCTTTGTCCTCCTCTTGTTTTGTTTTGTTTTGTTTTGTTTGAATGTAAAATTTTTAACTTCGACTTTTGACCTTCTTGCTTTCTTTGAAAACGGGACACACTTTTTCTATTTGTTCCCTTGATGTTTGCTCTTCCATGTGTCTGTTGTTCTCTTTTTTCCTCCCTTCCTGTTCTTGCTGTTTTCTAGGGGATGGGCTTTGCCCGCTCTTCATTTCTCACTGTTCCCTCTTTCTTCGTCCCCCTTACTTTGTCTGTCTTCTTGTCTCTCCCCGTAGACGTTCTCTTCAGTGCCTCTCCTCCTCAAACCTTCTCTTTCTCCTTTCTCCCTTCTTCCCGCCCCCTCCCTTTTTTCCTAATAAAACGTTCTTACACCTTTGTCTCCACATGCAGATGCAGATGAGGGCAGAAAGTGGGTGCCTGTGGAGGTAGAGGCATCTGGCTGCTGGGAGGTGATGTCAGCCTGTTTTGCTTCTCTGAATTTGCTTGCCTGCTTTATTTTCGGTTTTTAAAAGATTTTTCAAACCACATCTGCTCTACTTTATAGTCTAATAACCTGACTTTGAAGATCAAAAGTGTGGCATAAGTGCTAACTAATTCATCCACGTGACACTTTGGCGCGCCTCTCGGCAGTCTTAGTTCCATTTTACAGATGAGGAAGTAGAAACAGGAAAGGTCAGCACCTCTTGGAAAGTTCCTAAAGAAGTTGGTGACCGAGTTAGAATTGGGACCGGGTCAACTTTGGCCGTGCTGCTCTGATGGTCCCCCTCTTCGGAGATGACTTTCCTGCCCGTAAGAACCCTCTATCTGTAAGTCGAGGGTGACAGAAGGCTATGCCTTTCTGCCCTTCTTCTTCATGTCCTTTTAGCCTTCTAAGGTTTTTCACATTTGTAGTCTTCAGAGGTTAAATGAATTTCTAGGTAATTCCTGGGAAAGAAGGAGGCCAAGCCACTTATGGGCTGGTAAAAAACCATCCGTTACAGCCTCGAAGCAGAGCGCTCACTTTCTGCTTCCAGCAGCTTCCAGTAAGTGGGCCCACGTCACGTGCGCTGGCCCCAGTGATCAGAGCATCGTAGGAAGCACTGCGATATTTGATTGAATTTAGCCATTCGGGAATGACGTGTGTATGAAGTCGTCTCTTGCATTACCGTGGCCTTTATTATTGCTAATGCATTCTGACATTACAGGTGTAGCCTCGGCCCTCCCACAAAGGGCAAGGCTGCTCTTACCGAGCTCAAGAGCAGAATTCATGAAGCTGTTACACAGTGAAACCGGTGTTCACATTTAGTTAATAAGCAGAGTAAGGGACATGCTTTTATAGAAAAGATAGCCAAGTGACAGAGGCCTCTCCTAATTCCTCTCCTAGCATTATTTCAAAAATCAGATCAGTTAGGATTGTTCTCCTGCAGAGAACGGGGACCAAAGCACAGAAGGTTCAGGAAAGTAGATTCCAATTCCGTTTAAAGAAGGGCTCCTGAAAATGAACTGATAGGTTCTTGAGAGTGAGTTCTCTTGTTCATCGTAAGCGTTCAGGTGGAAGCCCCCGTCATTTGTCCGTGTTGTTGAAGAGGGGGAGTCGTAGACGATATGCAGGACCCGATGGCCTAAGGTCCCTTTTGACTGCTCTTCTTGTCCTGGATCGGAACAGCAAAAGCAGCATCTTCGCTTTACTTGGTTTTCTAAGTGCCCAGTGTGCTGTGCGGACCCGGCAAATGTTCAGTAACTGTTCGTTATTTAATCTTCGGCTTCCTGCTTCTTAATCTAACGTGAATAAAAACTGTTCTTTTTCCATTCAGGAAAATCACCGTCTCTGGCACCCTCCTAGGATGAGTCATTTTGGATAGGTACAGTTAGATGGCCATCGAGGCCTGTATGAAAACAAAACACTTTGAAACTTTGGGCTGGGAATTACCTGACATGGGTTATATACTTTCCTACTTTATTAGGCAGAGTATCTAGAATATAATTTAGTCCTCACGACTCAGTACCGCCATTGTAGACATAAATGTTTATACTGTGTTGTAAGTGTAGCTCTTTTTTCAAAAACTGTTGAAATCTAGATATGTCGTATATTTGCCCTCATTCTAAATGACTCCAGCTCTGCCGAACGACCCCCAACTAACAAGCTTTTTGAGTTTTTTGTTTGCTTTTTCATAGATGTTTCTCTCTCGACATTTGTCGCTAGGCTTCTTTTGCTATCTGGTCTTTGTTCTGTAAGTATCTATTAGTTGGCTTGTTTTTCCTTTCTCATTTGCAGTTTTAATCTTCTGTAATTTGGATATCCGATAACTAAGCCTGTAGACAGCATCAGTCGTGAGTAAGTAGTGCGAGTAAAGCTTTGCTATGTGCAAGATATGTGGAATCTGTCATTTTTTTTTGGCAGCAGTGATATATATTTTTTCCCTCCCTTTCCTTCTCTCCTTCCTCTTCTCTGTTGTTTTTCTCCTTTTTTTGAATTGGGTGAGATTGGAGAGCCGAGCTCCAGAAAGGTTGGGTCTTATCCTTGACCCTCCTTGACCCGAGCCCATATCCCTGGTCGAGGCATCACAGGCTGCCTCCGGGAATCAACTTAGAAATTACGGAATGGCATAGCTTGAGGGTCCTGAAGTAAGGTCATCTGGGTAAGCTCTTGTTTTACAGAAATGAAGGACTCTGTGGCAGGGAGCAGGGACGTGAGAGGCTGGGTCTTCGGACACACAGTGTGAGTGTTGGACTCAGTGTGCAAATGTCTTGAGACCCAGCCTGCTTTCTGTCCTGCCGTTGGAGCAGGTTTCATTCCTGACCAAACGGTTGGTTGGTTGGTTGGTTGGTTTGTTTGAAGTAGGCTCCACCCGTGTGGAGCCCAGCACCGGGCTTGAGCTCACCACCCTGAGGTCAAGAGTCACATGCTTAACTGACGGAGCCACCAAAGCATCCCATCCCTGTTCCCTACTAATTTTGAGCAAAACGTGGGTGAATGAGAAAATTCAGAGTTTGTGTAAGGTAAAGTTCTGGAGAAAAATTCTCTGCTGGCTCTGGGCAGGTCCAGAATTAAAGTACATAAACCAAAAAAGGCTTCTGTTTGTTGCACTCTTTGGCTGTGTTTGCACTCAAGGCTGATATCGATATTGTAAGAGAAGCTTCAGTCCTTTCATTCAAATTTACAAGAAATGCTGTTTCCTTTTAGTTTAAAAAAAAAAAAAAAAAGTCCCAGAGAGCATTTGATTTGAGGAACCAAAAGTCTAGAAAATGTATCCGGGAGTCCTCGTCAATTTGGGGCATAATGAAATATAAAAAATACTCAATAAAAGCTCCTTATTACTTTAACTGTTTAAATGTGGAGTTTTTAGCCATCAGGTTAATGTTTGGGTATCATTTTTTTATTTGATTGTGAGCACTTTTCCAGGTAGCTCTGCCACTCGAGCGCTAATCAGATTCCCACAGATGAATGGCGCTCGCTGCAGCCCTGACATCACCGCAGTTTTGCTTCGACATTATTTTATTTGGTTTTCCTGTAAAAGTTAATAACTCTGCGTCCGTGTGTTTAAACAGGCAGGAAGAGAGAGAGAAAGGACAATGAGCAGAAAACGACGAAAAAAGGTCTCCGGAAGCTTTGGCCTGATTGAGGAAATGTGGGCAGTTTTGTGATTTCAGAATATTTCACCCTCTGAGTCGGGGTGCGGAGAATCCAGAGGGTCACAAAGCAAGATGGTAGTTCCTGATCCTTCAGAGAACTTCTCTCCGTTTCCCAGACAGAGCTGGACGGAATCAGAAATGAGTTACTATTGATTTAGAGGAGGAGGTAGAGGGTGCTCAATAGAAATGATTTGCTTGATGGTGAAAATTGTTTAAATGTGTTAATTGTGAGTAAATCACGTGCCCATTTTAGATGACCAAGGTTGGTGAGAACGTCCCGTTTGGGATGTGAAAACCCTACTTTTGATCTGCCCATCAGAGGTGGGAGATCTGAAACGAGGGCCTCGTGGCCAGGGGTGGCTCTGGTGGCTGGGTAGGCCTCTCTCGAATCTTTTATCTTTAGAAGTGTGGTTTTTTTTTTTTTTTTATTGGGAGCTGTGGTTGTTAATAACAGGAATGTTCACGATGTCTGGTGAAAGATCACGGAATGGTTCAAAGCCGTGAGGATTACCATTCGATTCTTCCTGCGTTCCGTGGACATCTCCTTGCTGAGCGAAAAGTTTCTAAGTCGGGTCTGTCAGAGAAGGCAGGTGCAGCGGCAGTGCTCGAGTCACTCCCTCTCCTGCCTTCCCACCTTGGCGCTGGAGGTACAGATGGTGTATGTTTCACAACCGGTATCTCGGTGCCCCTGGAAGATGCGTGGGAAGAGTGACACCTCTTTCTCCATCTGCGTCAGAGGCGTCCCGGGACTTGGGGTGCTTTGTTCCCTGCTCTTGGGGTGGCTAAGTTCCTTCTAAAGTCAGCGACAGAGGCGTGACCTCTGTCAGATACCCCTTTCTTAGAAAACAGAACCTGGCCACCAAGTTTATTGTTGCGTAGGGATGTCGGGTACCTCTGGCGTCTGTCACCCGACCTATTGCCAGAGTCGTTTCCAAGGATGCTGTCTTTGTGGACAGCCTGTTCCTGTCCACTTCCTGGGGCTTGTGTGCTTGGTGAGGAGGGTGATCTTCCTCTGGGAGGAGCAGACTTCATTTCACTATTCGAGTAGAAACTGTTTCTAATCCCTATCATCTTACTGTAAATTTGAAGATTTTTGAGTCTGCCAGTATTATGAATCATACTTTTGGCTGTCATACTTTTATTATTTTCCTTAGTCCATGGAAGAATTTAAATAATAGCAGAAAGTAGGACTCGGTGGTCTTCTGTTAGTGCAGATATTAACTGTTTATTTCTGCTCTTCGGTGGAACTAAAGGTGATTGAAAGGCCGGGCACATTTGTCATTTTATATTTACTTATTTATTTTTTGTATGCAAAATATTTTAAATAACATACTCTCCAGTTAAGCAACATCCAGCCTCGAAGCCAAGGCAATTGCATGTTAGCTAGAGTGGAGTCAAGGCAGGCCTCCTAGCTGAAAATTCCTCTTTTCTTTCTTTCCTTTTTCCTTTCCTTCTTCCTCTCCTCCCCTCCCCTCCCCTCCTCTCCTCTCCCCTCTCCTCTCCTTTCTAGAAGTACAAATTAATTCAGTAGATTAAGGAGCAAATACTACATGCAGAGAGGCAAGATCAAGCACAAAAGCAAAGACTAGAGCAGAATGCCATGATATGGAAAGAGCTAGACCTTGTTTTCCTTTTCGTCTGTGGCACAGCACCACACAGGGGCTTCCATGTATTAAAACAGTTTTCTCTCTCCTTTTCCCACCATCCATCATCTGCTTATTTGCTCAAGCCCAGTACATGTGGATGGCGGTATCAGGATCGTTGACCTGCGCTCCCCGGGGAAACAACTTTATCAGCTACAGGCCAGAGCTTATGTGTGGTTCCTTCAGTCCTCTGTCTAGTCTCCTCTCGCTTCCTAACTTACTCATGTCACTTCCCCGCCATGCCCTTCAATGAAGTTCTGTCCTACGTCTGTAACACAGATTCTTTTCTTAAAATAAAATTTACCGCCTTCACCCATGTCTCCCACCCCTCCACCCTGGTCTCTGGCAACCACCAATCTGTTCTCTGTATCTATGAGCTTGTTTTTTTTGTTGTTGTTGTTTCAATTCCTCCTATAAGAGAAATAAAATGGTGTTTGTCTTTCTCTGTCTGACTTACTTCACTTAGAGTAATACCCTCAAGGTTCATCCGAGTGGTCACAAATGGCAAATGTTCATTCTTTTTTTTATGGCTAAATAATATTCCTCTGTGTGGGTCTCAGGAGAGAGAATACATAATAATTTCTTTATCCATTTATCCATTGGGCACTTAGATTGTTCCCAGATCTTGGCTATTGTAAATAATGACATTTGTCATTTTAAATTCCTTCCTTGCTGTCTTTTCATTCAAACTATTTCTAGGCTGTGACTGTTTCTTTTGTATTCAAATTTTTTTCTTAAGTTTATTTTTATTGAGAGAAAGAGAACATGCGTGCATGCGTGGGAAGGGTAGAGAGAGAGAGAGAGAGAGAGAGAGAATATCCCGGGTAGGCTCTGCACTGTCAGCACAGAGCCCAATGTGGGGCTTGGTCTTAGGAACCATGAGATCATGACCTGAGCCAAAATCAAGAATCGGACACTTAACTAATTGAGCCACCAGGCACCCCAAATCTATTTTTTACCATTTAGTCTCTCTCTCATTTTTTTTTTTTTTTGTAGGATGTATGTTAAGGATGTCATTTAGTGTCGCCTCACAGGTTTTAGTTACGTGCTGTATGTGGGGTGATTGTAGACAGGATTTCTTGGTTCAGAGCTTATCTTCCATGGAATCCAAGAAGAGCCCATCTCCTTGCCCTCCGAGCATAAGGTGCTAACCATCCTGAAGGGACCCTGTCCTATACCACTTGGTGGTCCTCTGTTCAGTGTCTAACCCCCCAGTGATGACTCAGTGCTTGAAACTGTCTGTGCATGACATAACCTCTGTCCCCTTCCTAATCATCGCACAGCTCAATAGTGCATGACCAGAGAGGGTTTTCCCGATCTCTGTCTGGCCCCGACTTCAAAAGAGGTGGCGACCGAAGCACTGTTTCACCTGCTGAGTGTCTGAGAAGTGCTGGAGTTTAAGAGAAGTAACCTTCAGAAAGCACAGCATTCAGCCTGTGCTGGAGAGAAAGGAACCGCGAAGTAGGAGCCGTGGTGTCATCAGGAAGGTCCTGGGGACTGAAGGCTACATATTTTTAGTGCTGGAGTCACCAGCCACCGTCACTGAGTGAGCTCAGAGTTCTCCTAGGTTGCATCTTGGACACTGAGTCATTACATTCCTTTGGAGTGATTCAACTCAACAGCTTGACACCTTCATTAATTTTACAACACGAAGCCCGGGTGCTCTCTGCTTCCTCTTTAACAGCACCGGGAAATTAGAGGAATATCGAAAATACAAAGACCAAGGGAAACTGGCAGAAGGAGCAGTCAGGGAGCTGTTGAGAGACACCGTGTTAAGAAATTGAACTCCTTGCCTTTTCTTGGTATCTCTTGAGGCCGAGCACCCAACTCTTGCCACACGTCTCTGGCACGTCAACCTTTTATTTCTGTTCCTGGCATGCCGGCCGGACCCCCGACTCACAGCCGGCTCGTTCGCCTTCTCCGCTGAGGTCACTGCTACCGTGATCCGTGTATAATGGCATTTTCCTCCTCTTTTCAGTATGGAGGCTATTACAGTTTCTTCTCTAAGCAGGACTTCAAACAATTTGCTGCCAGTTGGATTTCAAAGCCAAGGAAAAGGCAAATGTCATCCTTTTTTCCTCCCCTCTTTGGGTAACTGCTTTGTTGGTCGCATCAAAAATTAGAGGGGCTGCTATCTAAATTCAGGTGGGGCTGCACAGGGACAAGGCATTTAAATTTGCTTTTCTTTCTCCCTGAAGGAGAAAATCCTTTTCCTTCTCAACCTTTCCTAAAAAGGAACTTTGATCTTCTTAACCCCGAAGCAAGGGTTTTCATTTCCTCTCCGGCAAGTGTGTGCACTGCAGCCCTTTCTGCGACGCGGTGGCAGTCAGGCTCGGCGGCAGCGGCTCCTCTGCTTTTCAGGCTTTGCTGCCCAACTGCACCAGCTCCCCGGGGGCTGGAGGCTGGCGCCCACAGCGCTCTCCAGAGTCACCCTTTCCGCTCCTACAGTCCCCGTCACTTGATATGAAATAGTGCATGTTGGCTGAAGATGCTTTTGATTTCCACACACATTTCTGGAAGAACTAGTTTAATCAAATAACAAAACAATGACATTCTGACAAGCAGTTCGTGCAATATTTTTAACTCGGGCCAAGAAGAAAACAATTTAAACGCAGAGGTATTTCACTTTGAAAGCTAGTTTTTGTGCACACGACGTTGCCACTTTTCATAAAGGCTTTTACTACATATATCAATGTGTTTTAAGAGAGACCAGGGTCAATAGCGCGTGCTTTGGAATTCCCTAAATGCAGATTTACACAGTAGACCTTAAAAATACTGCCTTCTGTCATGTCAACTCTTGTGCACTTCTGCTGGAGATATTTTCTTTCTTTAATGTGAAAAACAAAAGGACAGAGGAAAGTAAAACAAAGGAAATCAGGGCCCACAAGCTTAATTAGTATAGAGTTGTAACCCACATCAACAATGGGAAGGACACAGTGACAAAACCCAGGAAATTCCAAGTTGGAAGAGAGGTTTTAACTCCTTGAGTGCTAGGGCACTTGCTAGCACACTCCTTACCCAGGTGCAGGAGGGTGGCTCAAGTACAACTGTAGTTTTGAACTTCCTGGCTTTTGTTGACTTTCCCCTCTCTGTTCCCCCTTGATGCGAATGAAACGTACTGATGTGTGTGTGTGTGTGTGTGTGTGTGTGTGTGTGAACTGTAGATAAACAGGCTAAAAGTGCCTCTTGATTTTGTAACCCTCAGAGAAGGAGAAAGTAAAAAAAAAAAATTGCTGTCACTGTCATCTGTTCATTTTTAATGAGCAATTTTAAAAAATTGAAAATAAAAGAGGAAAATGAATAGGTGTTGAACCAGCCCGTGATATGTAAATGCCAACTAGTAATTACCTAAAACCTCAATTTTCATTCTGTTTCATCTTGCAAAACATTTCATTTTCCCTGAGTGAAAACACTTCACCGGGGCTGCGCGAGTCAGCGGAGCGGCCGCCCTTGGCCTGCGTGGCCGCCGGCTCCGGCTAGAGGGCACTTTGGCTCTGCGCTTGGGCTGCCTGAGTGGTGTGTCCAGCTCAAGGTTATTCCCCTCTTGCCATTCCAGTGGTTTTGCTCGGAGAGCGGCTGGTGGCGCCCCTCCCCCCACCCCCACCCGTCTGGTTTTCGGGGAGCCTCGTCCCTCCTTGTCCTTGCCCGGGATCGTATTGAATTTTGGCTGACCGAGCCTTCCTGTGCATATTAACTTTCCCCTCACCTGCCTGCGAGCCCCCGTCGGCTTCCCTGCATGCCACCTCGCACTCTTGCGAGCAGCTTTCTTTCTGCCAGTCCCCCTTCCTCCCTTTGGGATTGCGGGCCCAACCGGCTCTCTTTTTTTTGTTTCCTGCTTCTCCTCTTTAGTCCTCCTCCTTCATTTTGGCGACCCCCGGCGGGGAGGGGGTGGCAGGTGGGGGGGGAGGCACGCACCTCCCCTCGCTTGCTGCTCACTCGCGTTTGCCCTCCTGCCACGCTTAGAATGAGGGTTCTGACATTTCTTTCGCGTGCTCGTAGCTTTTCTTGCGTTCTGGTTCAGGATCGGACACCTTGCGGGTGTGTTGGCGCGGCGTCTTGGAATGTGGCTCATGGATGCCCCTGCTTCCAGGGTGGTTTACCCTTCTCAGCCCCTTCCCTGGCTAGAGGGAGAGCATGGAGGATTGAAAAAGAACGGAGAGCCCCGGGGTTGGGAGCCAGCAGATTAGAGAGGATTCTGGATGCAGAGAGCCAGAATTATGTTGTCCTAGGACCCTGGATCTGAGAGTGCTTCGCCTCGAATCTCAAGGAACACGGCCTCTTTAGTGAGATATATAGCTTCATAATTAGCCCGTTGCATTTTTTCACGAGTGCTAGCATCAGCGTTCTACGATGTGTTTCTCTGATTAACAGCTGCTTTGCAACTATTTCCTTGTGCCACCGATGACCATATTTGTCAAGGAACTCCTGACAGAGTACTGATTTCGTACTAAAATGCAGCATTTCTGTTTGGAGAGGGTGCTCTCATTCTCAGCACTGCCTGCCCGGCTTTTAAAGTCAGTCCTTGTTAAAACTCCAGCTGGCTTCGGTCTAACGCCTGTTAACAGGATTCTGGGTATCTATCTGCTTTAGAGTACGAGTGTAGGAACCTCTCACGGGCGATGTAATCCTAGGTGCGCACGTGCCACGGTGCAGGCGTTGGGGTGGGCCTTCGGGCCCGCACATCGGTCATTCCTTTTGCCCTCTGGCTGTGATCCCTCCGGGTTAAAAAGGACTTGGCTTTGGTTGTGAGCGTCATTAATTTTTGACTATTTTTAATATTTTAAAATGGCTAACGAATGCTCACATTTTAGGAGATAGATGTGTACGGAGCACACAGGAGTGCTGGAATTGGTGGCAATCCAAGTAAGTGTCACTGGAGACAATGCATCAGGTTTACGTGTCAGGTGCAGACTGCTAAGGCTTCCTCACACCCCGGGGTCGCTCTCAGGCAAGCTCTGTTCTCCCGTCCCCCCTCCTGCAGAGAAGAAAGTGTGCATCTGAAGAGTACAGCGTGCGGGGCTCTTGTGGGAGAGTGGGGAGCACACAGGGCGCATCTCTTCAGCGAGGACTGTCGGAACCTCGAGTCTGCTCGCCAGGGATTACTTATCCCGCACAATGCATTTAACAGCACATAGTTCATTGTGTAGATCCTCCCCCCTCCCCCCCCCCGAGTATACTGTAGTGCATTGATTTACACAGGTACAAATCCTGGGCTCTCAAACAAGGGTCTCTCGCAGTTGGCCAGTCATCTGGGGTCCAAAGGTCCCTCTTCCCCCTGGGTTGGCAGCAGGCCCTCCGGGGCAGCCGTTGCGGAAGGGTGATTACTCCCCTTGCTTGCATCGTGGCTTTACCTCTGGCTTTCAGGGAGAGACCCGTGGAAATGATCACATTTCCCTAACACTCGGGAGTCGACGGTGACAGGGTGGTTTTATTTTGCTTTTGAGGGGAGGGGGGAGCGGAAGAAGGGGGTCACAGGAGTAGGGGTGGTGAGAAACTTGGCTTCTGTTTTCCCCTGAGTTCCATTGCCCGTGTTTTTATGACACCAGCTAGTGGTAATTCGAGGTACACTCGTTAAGAACTCTCAGTGCAAGAGGAGGAGAAAGGAAAAACAATTCCATGTTTCTCATGGACTCAACAGCAAGTGGCCTCCAACAATGGCATCAGGTGCCGGGCACCAGAATTCTCCCTGGCTTGCTGCACTCCCACAACATGTGCAGTAAAGTTCCTGTCTCCGTTTTACATCTTTGACATTGAGGCGGAAGATTTGGCCTGAATTTATGTAATTTAGTTAGGCACAAATATAACCCATGAATAGTCACATTCATCTCCTAATTAGAAAATCAAACGATAATACAGGACAGGCTGCAGGCACCCCATCATTTCGACCAACAAAAGCATGCTGTGTGTGTCAACCCTCCGTAGAGGAAGAGCCAGTTGAATTGCTTCGTGAAGTTAATGAAAAGTGTCCAACAATAGGTGAATGAAAGCTGCAGAACCCAGTGTGCCCGTCCGTTGTTTAGTGTGTTAAAATCTTTGCACTATGGTAAAGGTTTGGGGGAAATCTTTTACCATCTGTGGATGGCTTCTTGGGTGTGTAAAATTCCGGATTGGACAGGCCTTTCTCCCTTAGCTCCAGTTCCCGCTGCGGTGGGTGCAGGGGAGAGTGGAGAGTAGCTGCAGAAATAATTAGTGGAAGGAGGAGAGAGGTTTTCATATGTTCACACTTACCTGGAGCTGCCTATCTGGGTATCTTTCTTATTCAGCACATTACGTTGAGGCTATTAGTTTGGATGCTTTATATTTTTGCATCTGGCGTAGCGATATCCGTGCTGTTAAATGTGTGATTTGCCTGTCGCCTGCATTTTCAGACAAAGATCAAGAGGAACATAAACAAGCCCCAAATATATTTTATGTAGGTGTTTGGCAGCATGATTTTATATGGCTTGAAATTAGTGAATGGAAACTTTAAAAGAAATTGTTCATATTTTTGCAAGTTTGAAGTGTGCCGGGACTTTGTCAAATTCCCGTTAAAATAAATACGTCAATTTCATCTCCCTTCCGAATTCATTTATCTTGCTTTTTTAAAAGGTGTTTTCTACTTTACCTGATGTTTAAATTGGATTCGCTCGTTTATGCTGTTCTTTGCTATATCCCCCACGTTTTTCTTAAATGAATTACTAATGACAGAGCACTCCATCATTCCCTCTCTACAGCCACTTTAAGGAAAGCATGGTGATCTAAACCTTTTAACCTATTAAAGATGATTTTTCCCAATTGAATCAGACCCACCACAGGTGTAATAACTAATCATTTAAACTACACCTGCTATTATGTATTTTTAAGCCATTATGCGTGTTGGATAGATGATAATTCATGTTTATTGCATTGTCCGATGGATCCGTTTTGCCTACACTAGGCTGATTAATGTATTTAAAGAAATAAGAGATGCAATTTTTAAAAAAAATTGATGGAATGCGCCAAGCACTGCATTGAGTGCACCATTAAACCCATCAGAACTTTGCTCTCTGACCAGAAATGCATATACCAAGGACTGTATTAAAAAAGCAAGGTGAAACCTGTGCATTTTAGTGGTGGGATTCTGTTTTCTTTCTCTGTCATGGAAAATTTTGGAAGGATGAAGGAAAGGTCGGCGCTTCTATGGGCAAATGAGAGGAGCTGTGTTGTTAATATCCGCTGCTCAAGACCCGCTCATCCGCGTTCCCCCTGACACCTGGTGCACACACCGCCGCGTGTGGGGACCCGCGTGATACCAGTGCTGTAATTATCTTGTGTGTGGCAGGTGTATTTTTTCTCCAGGTGAAGGACAGTCACCCCCGAGCCACCCGAGCTATGCCGCTGGGCATCGGCCCCTGTGGGGCCTGTGACTGCGTGGCTGTTCACCCCTTCCTGGACATGGGCCTCTCTCCCTCTTGTCTCTCTCCTTCCTCCCTCCCCACCTCCCTTTCCCGCTTCTCCCCTCCCCTTCTGCCTCCCCTCGTGGGTCAGCTCCTGCTTTCTCCCCTTGTCCCGTGGCCGCTCCTTCCTTCTCTCCGGTCCCTCTTCTGTCTTCCTCTTCTCTCCCTCCTCCCATCTCTTCATTAAAAGGCATCATTCTGTAGATGTCTTTCAGAGTTTTGTCTGAAAGTTTGGTGCGAACCGAGGAGACGTGGTTGAGGGGCTGAGGGGGCCCGTATGGAGTTTTGGGCCCTAGCATCTGGAGCATCCATTTCTGTCCAGCCCAGAGCTGGTTGGTTGCGGCTGCAGCTCATGACGGGGTTCAGTAGGTGTGCAGGGCCGGATGGGTGCCAGCCAGGATCCGGGAACGCGAGTGCGTCTTACCGCTGATGGGCCCAAATCTGGAGGCCTGGGACACCTGAGTTCATCCTTTAGGGAGACTGTCTCCGGCAGGCCTCCAGTGGAGCGATTACGGGGGGGAAATATATAAGGGAATTACCTGGCTTTTTGTTTTTCTTCCTAATTTAGCCTCATCTTTTGTTACCAGAGAAGTGTGTCTGGTCGCAAGATTAAACTCATATAAAATAAGAGGAGACGATTTGTACGTTATATTCCATTTGTAGCCACAGTCACTGCATAGCTGCTGCCCTTAGTCTGCAGGATCTTAGAAAAGTTCCTTATATTTGGTCCCTTAGAAATTTTTTCCTTCAGTAATTTAGGAGGACCTCCAGCGTCTGTTGACTTTATCTGTAACACGAGACGATATTATCCGTTTGGTTTTGACGAGATAAATAATGCCACAGTCATTTTAAAATGGCCCCTTTCCTATCTGGGGCAGGTTGGCATTTCCCACCCGTTGCACTAGGACCTGGGACAGAGCGCACACAAGCGGCGTGCAAATACACGCCATGTGCGCGCTGAGTGATGTGAAGGTTAATACCTTCAGCGGTTTGCCTTCCACCCCCTCCTTGGCTTATTTGAAGATGTGAAGATTTCATTAAATAATATCATCACCAGAGGAAGGGCGATCATCTGTCACTCTGTCAGCTTTTAGCCATGAAGCCCCAAACTTTGTCCTTTGAAGTCTCTTCAGAATTGAGCTCCGTTGCATAAGAGGGACCAGTGTGGATGGCTGTGTGCGTTGTCTCTTATATAACCTTCCCGGCCGGTCTGTGCTCAGCACTTTGCCAGGCTCTGTGGAGGCAGCACGGTCTTGTCTTCAGATGCTTGCAGTGTAGTTGGGGAGGCAGGCTGAACATTAGAAGACAGTATAATTATGTCTTCAATTATATGGTACACACTACAAGCATTAAAGAATTTAAGAGAATAGGGAGATCAGAGATGGCTTGCTTATTTGGGGAAGGCTTCGAGGAGTTAGCACAGGCTGTAAAAGGGCTGTGCTGGTGTGTGTGTGTGTGTGTGTGTGTGTGTGCGCGCGTGCGCGCAATGTTTAGACAGGTAGAGGCGGGAAAGGGTGGCCTTCTAGAAAAAGGGCATAGCATGAGCCCAGGAATAGTGACATGGATGAGTGTGGCCAGGAGAGGGCTGGCTACCCGCAGAGTATGAAGAATCAGCTGGAACAAGGAGAAAAGGAAAAGATTACTGCAGGTCTTAAAAGCTAGGCTGAGAGGATTACATTTGATAGAATCAGAGATAGGAAGCCGGTGGGAACCAACATAGTCTTTTATTTAGGTAGATTTTATTTATTTTTATTTTCTTTTCTTTCTCTAAAGATTTTATTTTTCAGGAGTGTCTACCTCCCAGTGTGAGGCTCAAACTCATAACCCTGAGATCAAGAGTTGGATTCTCCACCGACTGAGCCAGTCGGGTGCCCCTATTTAGGGAGGTTGCAAATGTGAGAAATCACTGGTTGTAAATTTGACCACAGTGGTGTGCTTCTTTCTGTGGACTTGGGCATAAACTGGTAGGATTTTGAATCTTGAAATTCCGACCATGGAAGTTTACTTTTCTTCTCTGTTTTATCTCCCCGACCAGATTGCCACAGCAGTGAAGTTTCTACAGAATTCCCGAGTCCGTCAGAGCCCGCTTGCGACCAGGAGAGCATTCCTTAAGAAGAAAGGTACAGGTTCCCCCACGGCCATGTCATGTGACCTGCAGAGAGGGGCTGGGGACGGGGCAGATGGGAGCCACGGTGTTGCCGAGAGGACCTCCTGTAGCCGTCCCACTGATGTGGGGGTGAAGGGGAGCCCCCCCAGTGGGAATGCGGCCTTCTTTCCTCACAGTGGAACAGAGAGGTGATGCCAGCTGGATGATCGAGCACCACATGCAAGGCCAACAACTTAGCCCAGGACAGCCTGGCTCAGGCAGCAAGGAGAGGCCCACTGGATAGGACTGTGGAGGACTTCTATTTTCTGGTCTGTTCTTCTGAGGATATGACCCTGGCATCGCAATGCCTGGCCTCAGGTTAGGAGGTCAGCTGCCTCAGTAAAGAACCAGGGAGAAGGAAATTGAAGGGCGAGGGAAATGAAATGGCTGAACAAGGTCAGGTTAAGGTCAAGCCTGGGGTCAGTCTGATTTACAGATTGAAGTGGTAAATTACTGGTTTTATGGTATTTCTGTAAGCAGGGATTAAATGGGTTTTGACAAATTCAATATTGTCCAGAGCAGAACGAATCTCTTCTGGCTCTGTTGCAATTTAGGATAATTTTCTTTTTTTGTAAAATACAAAAAACAAACCCCAAAACGAACAACAACAACAAAAGAAATCTGACTTTTCATTCTTTGAACATTTAATTTTCTAGAAAGCTGGAAAGTTGTGTAAAGGCCCTTGTACACCATGAGCAGGGGGAGGTGAGGTCCCCCCCAACCCCAGCCCCAGCCCAACAAAGCTCTTTTTCCTTTAGAAGCTGGAATGTCAGCCTCAAAATTGTAGGTTGTGAGCTTCAAGTCATCTGTGGCTGCAATAGAAGATGCAGTGGCTTGGTGGTGTTTCCTGGGTCTATATCCTACCGAGGAGATGCTTGCAGGACCACGTCCCAGGCCTGCGCCCTTGGGGTTTGGGCAGAATGAGCCCGAAGCTCTCCCTTCGCAGGCCTCAATGCAGAGGCAGCCTCGGGGCCGGCCCCTCCGGCCGAGCTGGCGAGGGGCGCCGTGCCCGTGCTGGCAGCCTCGTGCTCGCCCCCCATCCGGAGGCGGTTATTAAAATTTGGAGTGCGTTGGCTGGCCTCTCCACTCCGCAACCATCATGCCATAAAAGAGTTTTTCCTTGAAATATGTGTACCTATGGGGAGTAATTAATCATAAAAGCTTGGGGATTTCAGCTCCCTCATCAAAGCCTGGAAGCTCAGGAAAGCTGAGCCTAAAAGCTGTGCTGATTACCCGGGGAAACCTGAGACAAAATCTATGGTTGCCGAGAGATCCTTTGCCCCAGTATATTGTGCAGTATTAGAACTGCCTGATCTTCTCTTCCACCGACAATGACCAGTTATTCCTCATTTTCTCTCAAACGCAGCTGGGTTAGAATTTCATTTGCAGAAGGTATTTAGAGCAATTTAGAGACAAATGTCTCTGGTGTTTGCTCGGCACTTCCCCACCGCAGGCTTTGCTGAGCAGTTTTAGTATCAGGAGCTCCATCTAATCTGTTTAATTTTAATAAATCCCTGACTGGGAGAGGGAGAGGGAAAAAAAAGAGAGAGCGGGAGAAACTCTGGACCAAATAATACTTCTTTTGAGTCGGTTGGCTAATAATTACTGTAGAGAGGAAACTGTTTTGTGCAATGATTATTTGTTGCTCCTTTAAAAAACGCGAAACAAACCCAGTTGATTAATTAATCCATCTAAGAGTGTTTTAGCCTGTGCCGTGCCCTCTTCTGGGCCCCCGGGGACTCTGCAGAGAAGGGGGAAGGCGGCATCCCTGCCCTCGCGGAGCTTCCGTTCTAACGGCCGGAGGCGGATGACAGATGGAAAAATGAGACGCGTAGCGTGTCGGGCGGCAGGTGCCATGGAGACAGAGGAGGCCGGGGGCGCGGGGGTGAGGAGCACCGGTGCTGGGGCGGGAACGGGCTGCGCTTTGAGACAGGGCGACCGGAGCACGCCTCTCCGGGAGGGTGGCGTGAGCGCAGGCCGGAGGGCGGGAAGTATTTGTCAGTGCGGAACGGGCACAGTTCCTCCTCGACCCCTGGGTGGGTGAGAGTGTTTAGAACTTTAGGGCCGCGGGAACCGCGAGCGAGGCCTCCCACCCGTCTTCCTCCAAAGAGAGCCACAGGAATTTACCCCGAGCCTCAGTCCAGAATCACTGGACGCAATCACCCGTCTCCATTATCCTCTAAAATGCTTGCCTCGGTCAGTAATCATCTGTTTCCGAGTCAAATCCCAATAGGGTAAGTTCTGGCAGGACCTTTTCTGGGCAGAGGATTCCAAGGTTTGATTGGCGTCTGGGGAAGAAGAGCCCCTTCGTGGATTTACACTTCACTTTTTAAATTTCCGGCTGTTCCTTGGGTCAGGTGTACACGGGCAGTGGGGCTTGGCGCCGTCTCTGATGGGGAGAGGGAGGAGGGCCTTTTGCAAAGTCCCTCGCTGTACTTGGGAAGGGAAGAGAGTTGGCTGGCTGGTCTGCGGGGGTGGGAGGGTGTCCTCAGGGGAGGGACCGAGGTTCTGGCATCCTCCCCGCAGCTCCCCCCCCACCCCCAGGACTCGTTGCTGGGGCGGGGGGGGGGCGGTTCGGAGCGCTGGCTTTGGGCGAGCTCGCAGCTACTGTAGTCTTGGCTTTTCCTAGCAAATGTCACTTCGGGGAATTGCAGTGGAGCACTGCCTTGAATTATAATCTTGACTTTCTTTTTTTTAATAAACATCTCTTTCCTGAAAAGGCAAATCCAATTTTGTTTTTCTTTTAATATTATTTAATATTTAATATAGAAATTGAGGTCCCTGTAGTGCATGTCAGTTCAGTGGAAGATGAGGGTTACTTTAGGCACATCAGCCGAGTTTGTTTTAATGTGAAACCACAGCCCGAAGCAGGGCTGAAGCCTGCCTCTGATACTGACAGGTTAAATGTTGTGCTCTCGGATTTGGGGGGCCGGGGAGGGGCGGGGGCGGGCTAGTGGGGAGTGAATGGGATAGGCACGCAAGAGAGCTGGTTTGTGAAGGTCTTCTGTGTTTGTGGCTTTTTTTTGTTTTTGTATTTGCGATGTCTTCTGGATGCTTTAAAGTCTGAATATGGAGTCATTAACGAGAAACATGAAGTTATTGGAATCATTTATCATTTTCTTTGAAGTTTGTACTGCCATTTTGTGCAATTTACAACATTTCTTTCTTTTATCGGGAATTTTTTGGATGAAAGAGAAAAGCAGCTGTTCACCTTCAGAGGGTTAGAATAAATGTTTTTGTTTTCCTTCCAACCACTTGATTCTGCAGATGGCACATCGACCGCACAGTCAGCCCAACATGGGGATCACTGGGCTGTGTGTGGGGCTTGAGCCCTCCTCGATCTAGAACCACCCACAGTAGCCGTTCCCACCGGGCAGGTGTCATGTCTGGGCTATAAGTGGGCTGTGGTCCAGGAGGTTAGAGTAGCTTAAAAACAGCAATAGAATCAGTCCAGAAAGTTAGAGGCTTGGACAGCGCTGTCAATAGGCTTATGTTGATTTGACACCCTATCCAACCACAAAATGTAGGAGGCAGGCTGCTTCCAAACATGTTGGCAGGCTGAGTGGAAGGTGGGTAAATGTGATGCCTGTTCGTTGGGGGCGCGGGGGCAGGTGACATGGGGGGGGAGACAGGGTTGTCTGGTAGCTTTCTCTCATATATATATATATATATATATATATGTTGCAAAGCAGGCTTCTAGAAAAACGACGAGCGTCATACACGCTTCCGTATAATCCTGCCTAATGGGGCCTGGGTGGTATTGGCTGAGACTTGTGCTCACGGTGCCTTTCTTTCTCAAGTGTGTAAGGAAAGGGCTGTGCTCTCACTCATCTGGTAAATAGTCCGGGGTGGGGGGGAAGGGGAGGCGAACTGAGCAGACAAGGCACACCACCTTCCTTTCTCATTCTAAAAGGTGAAACAAGATCTTATCTTTCTTCTGTTCCTGGAAGCGGAACCCCCGGTAGCAGAGCTGCCTCCTTGCTGGAAATGAACTTGAGGAAGAAACCTGATGGTCTCAACCTTGGTGGTGGGGTAGAGGTGAAGGGCTGCTCTCGCCGGAGTATTTTAAGGGGGAGTAAATTCTTACACAGATTTCAATTTAACTCTCTTTTATTACTTTTCTTTTTTATCATTTACGTCCATTTCATGAGGTAGTTTGCATGTCCTTGAATGGAATCTCGTTACCATGAAAGCTTTTTTAGCATTGATTTCATAACAGTCTTAATTTAATAGCTCCGTCATTACTGAGAAGCTCTGGGAGTGGGGCCCTGGCTTTCCAGGTCACTGACCTTTTAATTACAAACCTTGTTCTGATGGCCAGGTTATCGACTGGACAGCTCCCAGCGTGTGCCCCCAGGATGAAAACGAAAATAACTATGTTTCCTCCCCCATCTCCAGGAAAAAAAAAATTGTAACCTCATGTGTTTCTAAAATTAATTTTCTCCTTCAGCTTTACTTTATAATTAATTCCTTAACGTGTCTTAGTGAGGCCAGAAGTATTTTTATAACGCTGTTCTTTCTAGAGCTTGGGTCCATCAGAGAGCTTGGAGGGGGCAGGGAAGGGAGACGAAGACCTCGCCGGCTCCCACCCACCCCATGCTTGACGGTGGCCCATTTCCTCGCCCTCGGAGACTCCTGTGGCTGAGCTGGGAGGAGTGGTATGGGCTCTGTGAGGGGCTGTCTGGCCCTCCCGATTCTTTGTTAATGACACGTGGATCGTGGCATCGAGATTTAGATTCATTCCTGTATTTACTGGAGTAATTGTGCCTTCTCTATTGTGGACGTTCCATTTTGTTTATTTATTTTATTTATTTAAAGAATATTTTGTTTAATTTATTTTTTTAAAGTAATCGCTACCCCCAGTGTGGGGCTCGAACCCATGACCCTGGGATCAAGAGTCGCACGCTCCACCAGCTGAGCCAGCCAGGCGCCCCCGACAGGGATGTTTTAAAAAGGCACTCCCCTTCCGGGCAAAGACAAGGGTCGAGTGATTTTTCTTATTGTCTTACCTCTCTGTTAGTCTTAGATGACTGGGAGAAACAAAATAACCTACCTGAGGAGTTCTGCTCGGTCATGAGCTTGAACTGATCTGGGTTGTCTCTCACTGATGATGAAGAGGGAAAGAAAAAGGACAGGACAGTGACTGGTAGGTACGGTGACCGCTGGTTCCGGTTTGCCCAAGACTGTCCTGGTTTCAACACGGGAATTCCTGTGTCCCCAGGGCTGGGCAAACAGGTGACCCCGGCAGGGCAAGCCTTCCTCCGGAGTGAGAGCTATCAGGAGAGACAAGATGGGTGTGTCTTGGAAGCTGGAGGAAGAAGTTCCCCAACAGTCCAGCTGCAGCCGAGTGGCATTTCCGCAAACGCTGCCCGCGGTCACTCCCCTGGGCCCCCGCCTGCTGTGGGTCCGGTGCCGAGAGCCTGTGGGGCCGTGCCGTGCCCTGCAGGTGAGTGAGGAGCTGCCGGTGGCCGAGCAGACAGGGCTGCTTACGGCAGCCTCGGGCTCGTTCCTGGGGATGATTGAGCACCTCCATCCATCTGTTGTGAACGGACCATCTTCCTTCCCTGCCAGTCTTGCATCTGCATATCCGTCACCTGCTGTTCTGGACCGGCCTATTCATCACCCTGACTGGTGCTCCCCCCATCAATTTTCCTGCTCCCCTTGCTATCCAAACTTGTCTTGAACTCCAGAGATTTTTTCCAGCGTCCAGGATGCGCGCTGCAGCAGCTGGACCGGCCGAATGCCCTGGAAATAGGGACGCTATGGCTTTCCCATTCAGAGGGGAATGGATAGGACGTGTTCCCCCAAGAAGGCTGAGTCCAGGAGCTTCCTGCACTTCACCCTGCCCTAGGGGGACAGTGGCACGGAGGAGCTGGGGGCGGGGAGAGGAGGGAACAAAGCTCTTTCAGATTTACCTAGTTGCTTTGAAGTTTGCCCTGAAAATGAAGAATGGTTCCTCTCTTCTGGAGCTTGTGTGCCTGCAACAGTGCTACAAAGAAAAGCAAGTGACGTGGTCACATCCGGTAGTGGTCTTTTTGAAGTTTTTTCTTTTTTTCTTTGTGGAAAGGTAAGATATGTCTGTGCCTTCAAAAATTCAAACCGTAGGGGCACCTGGGTGGCTCAGTCGGTTAAGCGTCTGACTTCGGCTCAGGTCATGATCTCACGGTTCGTGAGTTCAAGCCCCGCGTCGGGCTTTGTGCTGAATGTTTGCTCAGAGCCTGGAGCCTGCTTCGGATTCTGTGTCTCCTCTCTCTGCCCCTCCTCCGCTCACACTCTGTCTCACTCTGTCTCTCAAAAATAAATAAATGTAAAAAAAAAAAATTAAAAAAAAATTCAAACCGTAAAGAAGGATATACAGTCAAAAATTAGTCTTCTTCCTTTCTCTTGTTCCTGTCCCCCTTCACTCTCTTTTCCAGAGGATGCTGCTCTTTATTCACAGTTTCTTACATATCATCCCAAAGATAATCTACCCATCTAAAAGCATGTTAATATTTATTACTCCACCCAGAGAAACACAGACACTTTTTTCGTGCAGTGGTGGCATATTTTACACTTCACCTTTACACTTGACATTACATTTGGGCATTCATTCCACATCAGCACCTGCAGATGGGGTTCCTTCTTCTCAGTGTCTGCGTGGTGCTCCAGGATGACTATGGACCAGAATTTCTTTTTGACCAGTCCCAAAATAGTGGACATTTAGATTGGTTCCTGTCTTCTGCCATTTCAAACAGTGCCCCGGTGGTTATCCTTGTGTAGACATTGCTGGACCTGTGCTAGTTTGGCACTCCGCTAAAGTAAAACTGTTCTGCGTATGTGAGTAGGCTAGGGTATATTTTTCTTGCTTAAAATTTCATGAGACTGTGTCCCCCCCAGAAAGAATAGAAAACTGTTTTCTTTTTTTTTTTAAACATTTATTTTTAAGAGACAGAGACCGAGAACAAGCGAGGGAGGGGCAGAGAGAGAGGGAGACAGAATCCGAAGCAGGCTTCAGGCTCTGAGCTGTCAGCACAGAGCCCGACACGGGGCTCGAACCCACGAACCATGAGATCATGACCTGAGCTGAAGTCGGACGCTTAACCGACTGAGCCACCCAGGCGCCCCTAGAAAACTGTTTTCTAACATAAACATGACTGTAGGTGGAAAGAAATTAATAAAAGAAAAGTCGTGTAACACATTATCATGAACACTTAGCACAGATTTGGATTCTGAGGGGACATTCTGGGCATTGGTTACAGGAAAAAATGCTTTCTTTCTAAAAGAATCCCCTTTCAGCCCATTTTCGAAGAAGATGTGGGCACCTAAATTTAATTTTTGATGAAAAAAAAAACCATTCAAATAAATGGAAAGCTTCAGAAATGTGGTTACAATATGTTTCCAAATGAAATAGGTGGCTTAGTTTTCTTTTGTTGTTATTGGACGTTTTATGGGTCCTTGGCTATGGGCTAGGGGGTCGGCCTTTGTTCAGTACCTGTCGTGTGTAGAGTATTATTACCCCAGGCGTGAAGGAACCGCGAAGCACCTGTCTTCTCCAGTGCGAGAGGCTCAGTAGAGGGAGGTGGGGATGGGGGCAGTGCTCACAAACTGTGTCTGTGCATCTCCGCGAAGGGCGGCGGTGTCTCAGTTAGAAGCCGATACCGTCCGACCAGGAGAGACTGCACTATGGCGCTCACTGCACTGTGAGTCCCTCAAGGGCAGAGGCTGTGTCCCACTCTTCCCAGCTTCCTCCACACCCAGCAGAGCCAGCCCCCATCAGAGGCTGATGAAGGAGGGGGCTGAATGAACGACGGCCAGAAATGGAAGGCGCTCACCAGGGAAAGTTTGCAGAAGGAGCTCGGCCTTTTTTTTTTGTTTTGGAGAGACGCAGAGACAGCACGAGTGAGGAAGCGACAGAGAGGGGGAGAGAGAGAATCCCAAGCAGGCTCAGAGCCTGATGCGGGGCTCGAACCCACGTCGGCTTTTCTTGAGTCTACCATGTGTGTATCCACTCATCTCCAGGATACATGTAAGGTAGTCTCAGAATTGCCGTATGCCATCGCCAGCTCTGGTACAGTGTTCGGATGCAGTTCTTTTTGTCTTTGGCCTTATAGTATCCACTGAAAATGCTATTTTCCAAAGTTCCTTAGGTCAGCAGAGCTCCATCTTAACCTAGACATTGAGGCAGGCAGTGGGCAAAGACGGTCAAAGAGTGGGAAGGACGTTGTTAGTGAGGGAGGCTCACACCGAGACTTCTGTGCGGTTAGCTGGATTGGCCCGTGGGCTCTGCAGAAAAGAGAATTGCGGTTGGTGAGGTGGGCAGTGAGGAAGGAGCCAGCGTTAGGACTCAATTTTATAAATAATGGTGGACAGCATTATTTGAACCTGTTGAAACTCTGTCATAGTCTATCGAGAAAGTTGACTCTGGACTCTGGATCTGAACTGAAGAGGCCTGGCAGTGTAATCAAACCAGCCACAAAGAAGGAAGGCACTGCCAAGCCTGCTGTCAGATGTGGAGGATCTGGACTGGGAAGGTGGCAGTCGAGATGGAAAACCAAATGCCAGCATATTTATGTAGACAATTTTATGGCTTACAAAACACACACTGGTTTCTTCTTCACTATAATCTTTGTAGTAGGCCAGTTAATATTTGTTGAATGAATGAATGAATGAATAGAATATGTGATTTAATGAAGCTCCCAGTTTACAGATAAGGAAACCGAGGCTTAGATTAAGCAGTGCAAGTATGTGGCAGAAGTAGACGTAGGACCCAGTCTTCTGACTAGAGGTCTTTGAACTCTACCACATACTTTCTGGAAAGGAAGGACAGAGCCACCGATACTGTAGGAAAAAGAGTAAGCCACGCTCAGTAGTGGATTGGGTGTGTAAGGAAGGGAGGCAGGACTGCAGGTGCTTGTAGGGTGGCAGTACAGTGTTAAGCCGCTTTAATTGTGCAATTTTTAAAAATTTGACACGTCTGTACCCGTGAAACCACCACTGGTTTTGTAAAGATTAGTTTGCCTTTTCTAGAATTTCATATAAATGGGATTAAATAGTATACGTCCTTTTTTCGGTCTGGCTTTTTTCACACAGTGTTCGAGATTTTGAGATTTGTCTACATTGCTACACGAACGAGTGGTTCATTCCTTTTTATTGCTGAATAGTATCCCCTTGTCTGGATAGAATACAACTTGTTCATCTGTTCACTTGTTGATGAATATTTGAGTTTCTTGTTTTTAGCTATTAAAAATAAACCTGCTACGGGGTGCCTTGGGTGGCTCAGTGGGTTAAGCGTCCGACTCTTGATTTTGGCTCAGGTTTCGTGAGTTCAAGCCCCACATCAGGCTCTGTGGATTCTCTCTCTCCTCTCTCTCTGCCCCTCCCCCGCTCATGTGTGCTCATGCTCTCTCTCAAAACAAATAAACTTAAAAAAATGGCTATGAATATTTGTGTATCAATCTTTGTAGGAACATGATTCTTGTTCTGTTGGGCAGATACTGACGGGGGGAATGTGGTGGGTATATGTTTAACTGGTTAACACATTTCCAAACTGTTTTTGAAAGTGGTTGTGCCATTTTATGTTCTCCCTAGTCGTGTATGAGTGTTCAGGGTTTGGAGCATGGAGAATAGGAAGATGCAGGTGTCATATTTGTAATTTCCTTCTTTCCATATAGTGAAATCACATGGCTTTGGAAGCATTTTTTTTTTTTAATTTTTAAACATTTATTTATTTTTGAGAGAAAGAGAGAGACAGAGACAGAGCATGAGCAGGGGAGAGGGAGAGAGAGGGAGACACAGAATCCAAAGCAGGCTCCAGGCTCTGAGCTGTCAGCACAGAGCCTGACATGGAGCTTCAACTCACAAACCATGACATCGTGACCTGAGCTGAAGTCAGACGCTTAACTGACGAGCCACCCAGGCACCCACTTTGGAAGCATTCTTAAGAGAGACTAAATAATAGATCATGTTTGGAATACTTCAGTGTGGGAGGTGATGGCGCACCGACGTCCTGGGTCGAAATGCTAGCTCCACTAACTTCAGAGCTGTGTGGCCCTGGATAAAATACTTAACCTCACTGTGCCTTGGTTTCTTTATCGGTAAAATGGGGTTAATGGTAGCATTTACTACAAAAGACTCTTGTAAGAATTAAATGAAAATGATGTGAAAAGTGCTCAGCAGAGTGCCTGGCACTAAAATAAGAGCTTCCTGGATGATGACAATGATATAACAGAGTATATTCTCTTAGAAGATACATTCTTAACGGGCAGTCAGTTTGCTGTAATGTTATGTTAAAAAGACAGACTTGGTGGGATCATAAAAATCCACAGAGCAGGAGCCTCTAGGAATTTTGAGCAGAGAGGGATTTAATACAGGCAGTTAGGAGCTGGCTCAGGACAAAAGGGCCGGAGGAGTGGACTCAAGGCCAGGCCTCCGGGAATGACTGGCTTGCCAGGGGAGCCGCTCCCCACTCTGTTCCAGTCAGGAAAGTGGGGAGTCAGGAGGCTGCTCCCGGAACGATTGAGTTCAAGAGCACACCCTCATAGCCGTGACTCAGGGATCAGGAAGTTGCTGCCGCCACCACTGCAGCGTGTTCTACATCCGTAAAAACAGTGACAGGACGTTGGGATATGAACTTGGCTTCCACCTCCGTAAAATTGCCCCTTGACCTCCGTGAAGCGAGTGTTAGAGGTTGGACCCTGCGACAGGGAACCTCGATGTTTCCAGTATCTTGCTTGCCCCTTAGCCCGCGTTTGCAGATCAAAAGCAACGGCTGTGGGTCTTTGACCTCTTCTGCTTTTCACCCTACCTGTCAGCGCACCTAACTCCCAGTCCAGGACTCTAGCTGCCAGGGAGTCTGGGAAGGGTGGCTTTTAGCATCTGGCTTCTCGGATACAGGAAGGCACACGAGGAAGAGGTGGGGATGGACGCTGAGTGCCTTCAGAGGAGCCCATAGAAGAAAAACGATTCACACATACAACACACTTGCCCCCAAAACGGGTCTGAGCACCTCTTTAACATAAGCCCCTTTCTTATTGAAGGCTTAACTTGGCATTTTCCAAGCCTGTTAGGTAAACAGCCCACAAAACGAGGCAAGCATTCATTTGGCCCCACAGCACGCTGGTAAAAACAGTCGGTCCGGAGACAGGTCGCGTTGTCAGTCTATAGCCAGACGGCGTTGGCTCAGCTGTAAATCTAAAGTGTTTCGTTCAACAAAGAGCCGATTGTATGCATATGCGAGGGAAGGATAGTGTTGTAGTCATGGATTCTTGCTGTTTTTGAGAAGAGCTGCGCCTGTAATTGCTAATAAAAGTGGTGGTGATCTGTCTCCAGTTTGTCCAAGAGGGTAAATACTGATGTGTCCTGTGCTGCCACTTGCTTTCTGAGATGGTTTTAAGAATGCTTGTCACTCCTTTCTGGCTCACTTAGGGATGGGAGTGGTAAGGAGATTCATCTGCTGAGGGTGGGCAAGGGAGTTTTCACCAAAGAGACTGCGTGACATGTGGGTTTGTCTGGAAAACATTGGACATAGGGACTTGTGAAACTTAACCTAAGGCACGCCATTAGGCAGTCTCTACTTCACAGTATGTTATGTTGATGGGGCTCTAATTAGAAAGATTGTAAAGTAACTTTGGATAGCATTCGTTCATTTACCAATCCATTGTTAAATTGACATTTTTGAGCCTGTCCTGTGCGCGTGTGTTGAGTATCTGTATTTGCGAAGCGTGAGTTAGTGTGCTTTTATTTTACATTCACTTTCCATTGTAGGCCTGCTAGGGTGGTCAGTGGACAGCTTTATCTTCTTTCCATTTGTGACAGTAAGTGGAGGTCCCTCCTGATGGTCCTGACGCAGTGGCATGATGGGGCACACAGGCCTCCTCTTGAAATCAAACAACTTGACTCCTTTTTCCCTTCCAGCTTTCCCCAGGCCTGCGTTTGGTTTCTAAACCATTCTGGTAGGAGCTAGTCTTCTCAGATGTAGCCCCTGTCATAAGACAGAAGACTTGCGAATGCTCCGGTCTCTTACTGTTAATTATTCGTTTTGGTTTTAAAGCCCTTTCAAGCAATCTTTCTGTAATTAGATTGTTGAGTAGATTGTCTGTAGTCATAGGGTGGTCTTTAAATTTTGTGTAGATTTCCAGTTTGTTAAATGATTGCAAAGGCTTTCATTCATAAAGTTGAAGTTTACCTTATCATGGCATTTCAGGGGAAGAAATCATGACCCTCTGTGATAAATTAAATATCACAACCACACAAATGTCATCTTTTCAAGGAAACCTAAAAGTGCAGAGGAACAGGACTCCCGTCCACTCTGTTTTTAGCTTCAAGCTGGAGCTGTACTCTCAGCCAACAAGAAAAGTATTTTACCACTGGCAGGGGTAAACCTCTCAAGCTAAAGAACAAAGCCTTACCCTCTCCTGCTTTGCGAGTCACAAACAGAATTGTCAATTAAATTATTCTAATTGCAAAATTTGGGGTCTTGGCCGAAAGAACACAGGTTGAGTTTGAAGAAGAGGCTGTTAGAAAAATCGGTTTAACTTACAAACGGAGCTAATTTGTACAGAATGTAATTGAAAGAGAATAAATATGGAGATTCATGATGACCTCTTTTGAATCCGTTTCTGATATTTACTTACCTTTTTTTTTTTTTTTCAGTCAAAGCCTCTCCGTGAAGCAGTCCCGGAAAGAGCAGACTAAGTACTAAAATAGAACAGAAAATAGTGCCGTTGTTTGCAAGGCCTGAATACCTGATTTTGAAAGCTTTTTACCATTCGTTCATCCATTCATTCATTGACTCATCCAGCCAACAAGTGTTGAGCATATTTTTTAAAAGGCACTGAGCTGGCCCTAACACTGAGAATATCAGGGTTAATAAAACGCAGCATTCCGTCACGGAGACAGAGTCCCCTGGAAATGTGAAATGTGCAGAATTGTCACAGTTAAGCAAGGTGCCGTGAGAAGCTGGTATGGGGAAGGCGGGAGGTTTGCGTCAGGAGGGCTGCTTGAAAGCACAGTGCAGAGAACGAGAGCGTCGGCCAGGCCACAGCCAGCTCAAAGACGCCTGCGCAGACAAGGAGCCTGATGTGACCCAGGAACCCATAGTGGGGTGGAAAGGAGAGTGACATCTTACTAACTTCCGTCTAGAGATGCCCTTGAAAATAGAAGTCCTGTTGGAGTTCCCTATCTCTCAGTCTGTAAACTTTTCATATCATCAGTGACCGGGTCCATCCCCGTTCACCAGGCATTCTTGGTCTGTGGTCACTATGCTAAGTACACACATGGGGACACAGGTGGCCCATGCCATTGGAGAACTTGGTGGTGAGGCAGTAGAAACCAGTAGGGATGCAGTTAACGTCATTCAAAAGCCAGCCAGAAGTGATTCGATTCAGAGTATGATCACCACTGGCCTCTGTAGCTTGCTTTACATTTAAAAGCATTCTCACATACGTCTTCGTGGTAACCCGAATCGGTTCCTCAAAAACAGTGTACGTGAGCCCGGAGACTTAGGGCAGCCCCCCGAATCTGAGGAACAGGTCTCTGTCGTCAGTGAGTGGTTGAATTTCGGTGCGTCAGGGCACCGTCTGCTCGTGCAGGCTAGGGCGCTCTTCTCGAAGAGTGCCGGTCTTCGAAATGAAATCCGGAGTGACCACAGAGGTTCTTTCTTTCATGCACGGCTTCTCACACGCATTTCTCTGACCAGGATTGCAAGGTGAACGTGTTGTTAGTTGTCTGTAGTCGTGGAGATACACTTGCTGCATTCCAGGAGGGCTCTCGCCCAGAGAGCTCGTTCTGGTGCTCGAGGAGGGGAAGGTTCGGGCTCGAGAAGACTGCTGTGTTAGTAAACGCTCTTGACTTTGTTGTTCGGCGTGGAGGCTTGTGTCGGGACAAGAAAGGGTAAACAGGGTGATCTCTGCTCCAGTGGAGAGGTCGAATGGTTACATTACACAGTCTTCTAGAGCGTCTTGCAGCAAATACATGGGTTATATTAAAAATTGCAATCATATCATTTTTTATAGTAAATTGCTGACCTTATGCAGTAGAATCAGCTTTATTGAATTTCGCCAAAAATGCGTTTATAATTCTGCCACACACACATGATATTCATGTCCTTGCTGTCCATGTGGAAATGTCCCTTTTTATGATGTTAAACAAATTAAATCGACTTTCTCCTGAGCCGCTGTGCCTCACCTTTAAGATCCACTCTCAGGAGTCGAACTCCCGTGGAGCAGAGCTCACCTCCATCAGCGTGGATGTCATCATGCCCCTCAGAGCACTGGGGTCTGGTGCACTAGGAAAGCCTTGCCCCTTGCCCCGGCTGCCCGGATCTATCTGGCTTTGAGAGTATTTCTAGGTGGTTCTGGGGCCATTAATGTATATTGCGTAAACAACTGAACGCTAACAAGGCCTTACTATAATTACCCTGTTTGTTTTAAGGAAATGGTAGGTACTTGTTTCAAAGCATTTCATGGTGAACCAAGAATACATATGGTTAGTTGTCAGCTTATTTGCTGATGAATATTAATCGCAAAAGATGAATCTTTTTTAAAAAATATTTATTATTTTTGAGAGAGCCAGAGGGGGAGGGGGGAGGGACAGAGAGAGCGAGAGCGAGTGAGAGAGAGAGAGAGAGAGAGAGAAAGAGAGAGAATCTGCTGTCTGATGCGGGCTCAAACCCACGAACCATGAGATCATGACCTGAGCCGAAACCAAGAGTCAGACGCTTAAATGACAGAGCCACCCAGGTGCCCTGCAAAGGTTTAATCTTAGACCAGTTCTTCTTTAATTCTCTGTAGCTCTGCTCCCTTTCCAACCAGTGATGGCTCAGGGATGCAAACTTGTTTTCGTGTCAGTCTAACAAAAGCACAACCAGGAAGTTATCATGCATATTTAAGGGAAAGAAACGTGTTTTAAATTATCTGCTTCTTAGAATCATTGCTCTGAGGTTCTCCCTTATATGTCTGTTATGTATATGTCTATATG
Organism: Cryptoprocta ferox; assembly: GCA_028646485.1. Taxonomy (NCBI): domain Eukaryota; kingdom Metazoa; phylum Chordata; class Mammalia; order Carnivora; family Eupleridae; genus Cryptoprocta; species Cryptoprocta ferox. The sequence goes on along the minus strand of CM053570.1, from coordinate 94,231,683 downwards.
TGTGTTCGTACGAATTGCTAGTCCCCAGTTCTGTACACAGAGGCAGTAGGATACAGTGGAAACATCTGTCCAGTTATCCACTAATTTATTAAATGTCCATTTCCTTTATGGCCAACATTTGTGCTAAGCACCGAAAGTATGAAGATGAGACTTAATATTAGTGGTCTAGTGAGGTTCCATGATCTGCAAACAGGTGTCATGTGGGTGATAACCCATTACAGGTGCTGTAACAGGTGTATGTGTAGGGGCCCAGACGAGGGGGTGATGGGTTTTGTGGTGGGGGAGGAAGATTGGAGCGGAAGGTTAGAAAAGGCCTCCTTATAGGGGAGGTCACTCTTACAGGAGTCCCCGAGAGGATTCGTTGTCTCTAGAGTTTGGGGAGCCGTGCTGACTTTAATCCATGCAAGGATGGGATGGAACATCGTCTCTGAGACCAGGAACGACCTGGAGATTCAGGAAACAGGCTGGGAAGTCAGAGAGGTAGGGGTCAGACCTTACTTGTGCCAACTCAGGGGTTTGGGTTTTATTATGTGGACAATGGGGAAGCTGTGAAGAATTTTATGGAGAATAATATATCCTGTTTGTGTTTCAGAAAGCTCCCTCCCCGGGTAGGGTGGGCAGTTGGGAGTTTGCTGCAGTAAATCAGGTGAGACGTGATGGATGGGCAGGGACACTTGTCTTGGGGTGGGGGAGGATGGATCAGGGAGGGTGCAGGGGTAGAATCCTCAGGAGTTGGTGGCTGAATGATGCCAGGAGCGAAGCGGAGGGAGGCGTCTGTGCTTACTGTCCAGGCTTTTGGTCCGGGGAGCCGGACGATGGAGGAGAACGGATAGCGTGGAGAGAGTGCCAGGCCGGGAGTCAGACGACGGGGAGGCAAGAGAAGGCCTAAAGGAAGTCCCAGAGATCCCTGTGGTGTGGGTAGTGCCTACACCCTCAGCTGCACCACGGTGTGCCACTGTCAGACACCAGTTGTGCGGGGCGGGGCTCCCGGCTTTCACGTCGCCTCCACGGGGTGACTTTCGGGCTCGCCATCTATGTGGGGGAGACCTTGGTAAGTGGTTTCACTGAAATTTGAAGCTCTCTGAAGAAAGAGAAGATGGCTTTTGTGAAGCAGGTGGTATTTTATCTGGAAATGGCTTCTCCCTGAGAAGCCTGTCCCTGCTTCTGGTGACGCCTGCCCCTCCTGCCAGGAGGGGGACCGTGCTGAATCGGACGGTGACCGTGGCAGGCTCTGCCACTGAAAACTCACCTTCCAGAAAGCTCCTCTCTCCCCCGCCATCCGCTCCTTGCTCGCTCTTCCCCGAGTTTGTCCATCTGTGTTTGTATGTATTTCCACTGATGTCCTCGTGATGGCCAGTAGGCTCTGCTGCCGTGGCCTCACGGTGTATGACCTGATGGTTACAGCGACCTGACCCTGCATGTCCCTTGGTTTTCTGGCAGCAGATGGCCTTCTGGGTACCTTACCTCTTCTGAATCGATGAGTCAGAGGGATAAAAAGTGTGTGGAGCTAAGGCAGAAAGCCTAATGCAGCAGCTCCAGCAGGAGTGAGGGTGAAAGAGACCCCATGTGCTTGTTAGTGTGACCAGGACTCCCTGGGAGGTCCCAGAGCTCAGCGGCCTGAGTCGCCTGGAGGAGGGGTGGAGGGGGAAGAGCATTTCACTTCCTCAGGCCCCTCCTCTGGTGCCGGTCCAGCTCCACCGCAGGGCGCAGACACACAGCTTCAGACCGTCCTGTAGCTCCGCCTGGCCCGTGCCTGGGGTGGATTATCATCTGCAGTTTTAAAAAACGTATAGGTTACACACCTTTGAAAAAAAAGGTATACGTGACATCAAGTTTCTTCCCTGTAGGCGTCTTGCTCATTTGGCTTTTGTCCAGCCTTTCCATGGAACACAGGCTCCTTGTTTGATTTGAGGCTGCTTTAAAGCTGGACATCTCTGGGGGCGCCTGGGCAGCTCATTCGGTTAAGTGTCTGACCTCGGCTCAGGTCATGATCTCATGGCTTGTGAGTTTGAGCCCCGTGTCGGGCTCTGTGCTGAGAGCTCAGAGCCTGGAGCCTGCTTCCGATTCTGTGTCTCCCTCTCTCTCTCTCTCTCTGCCCCTCCCCCGCTCACGCTCTGTCTCTCAAAAATAAATAAACGTTAAAAATAAAGCTGGCCAACTCTGAAATTCATCCCTCTGGTCCCCTCATTAAAATCACCCACAGGATCGCTCTCTGCCCCTGCTTTCCCCGTCATCCCCATCTGGTCTCTCATTGACCATTTCTTTTTTCTTTTTTCTTTATTTTTAAATTTTAATTTTTTAAAATGTTTATTTAATTTTGAGAGAGAGTGACAGAGCAGGAGTGGGGGAGGAGGAGAGAGAGACACACAGAATCCGAAGCAGGCTCCAGGCTCTGAGCTGTCAGCACAGAGCCCGATGTGGGGCTCGAACCCATGAACCACGAGATCATAACCTGAGCCGAAGTCAGATGCTTAACCAACTGAGCCACCCAGGTGCCCCTCTCATTGACCATTTTTGTCTAGTCACTTTGTAGTCCACTTTGGTGGCTTTTGCCTCTTTCTTCTGCCTTTTTTTTAATTAAGATTTTTAAACATTATATTAAAAATTGTTCTGTTTTTGTTTAAAAAATGTTTAATTTATTTTTTGAGAGACACACACACACACACACACACAGACAGGGGTGAGTGGGGGAGGGACTGAGAGAGATGGAGACACAGAATCCGAAGCAGGCTCCAGGCTCTGAGCTGTCAGCACAAAGCCCAGTGCAGGGCTCGAACCCACGAACCATGAGACCATGACCTGAGCCGAAGTCAAAAGCTTAACCGAACCGACTGACCCACCCAGGTGCCTCCCCAAAATTGTTAATGAATGGTTTCGGCGTTTGGTAGTGCCATCCATCCACCTCTGGTAACTTTTCAAGACACTGGCCTAGAGAGCCTTTCTCCTTCCTCCTGCCCTATGTACTTGATGGGGTGAGGGGGGAGGATGGGGGAAATTATGGAGAAAAACATGTTAAAAATGACTTCCAGTGTAAAATGAAAGGGAAAAATCAATGTTTAAGGAAACCCAAAAAAAGCACCTCTCATTATAGTAATTAAACGGCAGCATTTAACCTATCAGAATGTTCTGCATGTGTGAGAGACAAGCCGAGGAGCTGTGGGTTTGAAATTATAGCTCTAATCCTCAGGGAAGAGAATAGTTAAATAATTTGTTTTTGAGGTGCCAGAGCAGAGCTGGGGAGGTTGTGTGTGTGTGTGTGTGTGTGTGTGTGTGTGTGCATGCGTGCATGTGTGTGCCCCGTGAGGGTGAGGGGCCGTGGTGCCCGTGTTTACCGAGAATACCCTGGAGGTCGGTATTTATCAGCACCTGTGTGCTGTCAAGAAGAACACAAGCCGCCGTTGCTCGTTCATTAGGTTTCCAGAAGAGTCCCGGCCTCACCTGTGGCCACGCGTTGCATCATACACTAGGACTTGCTTCATCCCGGCCCCCTGGGACGCACAGGGGTCGCTCTGAGAGGAGACAGGATGAGACAGCCAGAGACGCAGGAATTAGGGAAGGAGGCAAGCGGAATAATTGTAAAGACTGTGCAGGGCACAGACTCCCTGGGCACAGCATTCCAACTTACAGGGCCTGGCGCTCCCCACCCAGGCTGGGCGCAAGCAGAGCGCGGGGTGGAGGGGGGTCCCCTGCCGGTGGCCACTGCAGCTGGCGGGGCTCCTGCGCCGCGATGCGATGCTGGGCTTGACGTGAATGGCGGGGATTAGCAGTGTGTCCCGTCTGCCCCCTTAGTGGCGTGACCTCTGTTTTTCTGCGCCCCTGGCTGGAGTTGGTGGTGCCGTTAATGCCCCGGGCCGCTGGAAGCCGCTCGCTTTCTCCCTAGACATTCCCGGAGCTTGGTAGCCACAGTGAGAATTCCGCAGGATAGGCCGACACGTGGCCAAGGGGCGCCGTGCGCATCTGTCCCTGTGCCCGTCATTAGGGGGATGAGCTCTTTAGTGACCTGGGGTGGGGGTGCTGCTACTCTGTGTTCCTTTTCGGTTCACAGTCCCGTCGGTCTCTATGAGAGCATGAAGGGTTTCTATTAGACTAATAGGGAGCCCTGGGGACGCTGGTTACAGTGTGATAATGGTCCCCTTGGAGGGCCCGAGGCTGTCTGTGTGCGCTGACCTCATCCTGGAGGAGTACTGATGAAACCCCGGCCGCCCCGCCGGCTGGTGTGGGGGGTGGGGGTGGGGGACCAGGCTGCCGCGTGCTGCTTCTCCTGCTTCATTATTACCAGGCCCGCTTGGCTTCGGGGCGTTTCATCAGAACTTCTTCAGTTTTGCTTAAGAATTTTAAGATGAACCTATTGGAACATTTTCTGTAATAACTTAGTACAGCAACGCACTTCCCAAGTATCAGCTAATTCATCCTCAGAGCACCCAGGGGTCTGGAGGGGGTGTTTTGTTTATTTCCATTTTATAGACTGAGAGACTGAGGCACCTGGAAGTCTGACTTGGGCCAAGGTGGGGGGGGGGACACAGATCTGAAAGCTGAGATTAGAGCTCTCTGCCTTTTGGCTTCTGTTGGAACTATTGGGTCCCACCTTGGAGGCATTTAGAAAATCACCCGGGTTTGGCTTCTTCCATCCTTCCCCCTGCTGCTCACCTGATGCCAGGTCTTGGGCCTAAGGTCATGTTCATAAATACAGATCTCCCTCATCAGCTGTAATTGCTGCCTGCTATTGTGCTGAGAGTCTCTGTACCATAATGTATTTTAGCCGGTCCCCTTGATGGACGTCTAGATTATTTCCATTTTTCACCATTATAGCCACCCTTCTTTAATGTCTGTGAGAAATGGGTATTTTCTGACCTTTGCGATTACCTTTCTGGGGTGAAAGACCTGAGAGTTGGAACTCTGGGTCAGTTGCCGTGTTCGTGTGCCTCGCTAGCCCTCGCGTCGACGGCCGGTGCCGGCTCCCACGTCAGTGCTGCCGTGAGTGCTCTCGAGCCCGCGTGTGGGCTCCATGTGGTCAGGTGCGTCGTCTCTGCCGTGTCTTCACAGACCCTGCTGCCCAGACACACACACACACACACACACACACACACACACACCCTCAGCAGATTCACCTGCTTCTCTTCTTTTACGGGTTTCGTTTTCTTGTATGGAATTTGATCTGTTGTTAGTAAAGCAACCAGGGATAGAAGTTTGTTTCTCCTAGTGACCCACTCGATTGTTTCAGCACCATTTATAGATTTATTTCTTTTCCCACATCACGCATCGCCCTTATGAAATACACTGATGTGTGACCAAGGACGTTCTGTTCTTGTTCTGTAATACCATATGGGCTGCTGTGTCTTTCTTGTTGTAGATTTGTTACATTTTTAAAACCTGTTTAGTGTAAGTTGTACTCTTTTGTTCTTTTGAGGAATATTCCTGGCTTTTCTGGCCCTGTGTACTTCTGAGCTCATGTCAGAATCACTGTATCACGTTTCCTCCTTTCCTCCTTGATCCCACCCCTCCCTTCCCCACAGCCAATCAAAAATAAAATCCTTTTGGAATTCTGATTATAATTACCTTCAATGTAGAAATTGCTTTGGAGAGAACAGCATCTTTGCAATACACGGTTTTCCCACTCACGAGTGTGGTGTATCTTTCAAGTAAAATCTCTTCCTTACCCTAAGTTTTACATAGTTCTTGCATTTATACTGATAGGGCCTTTATTTTCATTATATTTCCTAATTGATCTTTGCTGATATTTAGGAAAGCTGTGGATTTTTATGTTTTAAAAATTACTGTATTCTTTTTAATAGTCCTAATGGTTCTTATTCGTTTTCTCAGGTTTTCTCAGTAGCATATTGTGTGAAAGTAACACTTTCCCTTTCCAGTCTTATATGACTTTGTTATTATTTTGGCTGGGCCTTCCAGAACAGGACTCATTAAGTACATGTGCTCAAGGAGGTAAAATGCTTCTCTTCAAGGGCATAGAAATATGAAAGAGATAATAATGATCCCTAGACTTTTCACCTATGTCAGCCGATATGGATTCTTTGGCCCAAATTGTTTGACATGCTCATAACAACCTTGTATTAGAAGGGAAAGTCAACGTTGTTTCCATTTTCTTCAGGCAGAAAAGCCGAAAGACTGTGGACATGATTTCCAAAGTCACTTGGCCAGTAGATCAATGACTAGACCCCAGAATTGTCGTTCCCTGCGTGGAACAGAGAGGGATGTAGAGGGGCTGGTGGGTAATAATCAGAGCCGCTACAGCTCGCCAGCCCCTCCTACAGTGGAAAGTCTGGGGCGAAAAGGGCAAGTTTTTGACCTAAAGAGTATGTCAGATGTGAAAACTGCAGGACGTCAACGGTGACTGTTTATTTGACAGAAGTAGAGACCTCTCCCGTCTTGGATGTGTGTGCTGACGGCAGCTTCTGTGGCATCAGGCTGCCGCTCCCCTCACCCCAAGGCAGACGATGGCAGTGGATGGAACACAGGATCGTTTTGTGAATGTGGGGCTCGGTGGGTTGCCCTTGGCACCAGATGATGAGTCTGAGTCTGTTTTCAGCTGTCTCTTCCCTGCACAGAAACTGGGTAGTTCTTCATTTCTTGTAGGATCCAATCCTGTCTGTGTACGCTCTCCACCGGCGTGGTGTTTTTTTTTATTTTGTTTTTTTTGTTTTTTTTTTTTTTTTTGGTCTTGTTATCTTTTTATTTTGAACAATTTCAGAACTACAGAAAAATCGAATGATGCACCCAACACCCAGATACCTTTTATCCAAGTCTCTCGATTTTTGCCACATTTGCTTTATCTCTCTGTCTCTGTCTCTGTCTCTCCCTCTCTTTCTACACACACAGTTCTTTTTTCTGACCGTTTTAAAAGTAAGTTGCAGATACCGTGACACTTCAACCCCAGTTACATCCACACATATCTCCTAAAATAGAGCGTTCTGTCATGTAAGCACGCCACATTGTCACACCTGGGGAATTAACGCTAGTTCCATAAAACCATCTCAAGTGTAATCCGGGCTCCAATTTCCCCAGTCCCCACATTTCTTCTGGAGCCTGCAATCAGGGCTCACGCAGGGCATTTCACTGCTGTGTCTCTTCGTCAGGAACTGTCCTCTTGCCTTGTTTTGTCATTGACTGCTTTGAGGAGGGCAGTCAGGTCAGTTTTATAGAATATCACACATACTGGATTTGTCTGTCTGGTTGTTTCCCTTTGATAAGATTGAAATTCAACATTTTTGGCAAGAATACTTGATAAGCAGTATCATGTCCTTATTATTATATCACATCAGAAGGTGAGAAATGTCAGATTCCTCCTTATTGTGATGTTAAGTCGATTGCTTGGTTAATGAAGTAACCAACCGATTTCTCCTCTGTAAAGGGACACCTTCCCGTTTGTAATGACTAAGTCGTCAGAGAAGTGTTTCTCTGAGCATCCATTGGAGATGCTTGCTCGAATCAACTGTTTGTTTAGGGTTTAAGAAATAGTGATTTTATGGGGCACCTGGGTGGCTCAGTCTGTTAAGCATCTGACTTCAGCTCGGATCATGATCTCACAGTTCCAGGGTTCGAGCCCCGCGTCAGGCTGTGTTCTGACGGCTCGGAGCCTGGAGCCTGCTTCGGATTCTGTGTCTCCCTCTCTCTGCCCCTCCCCTGCTCGTACTCTGTCTCTCTCTCTCTTAAAAATAAACATTAAAAAATGATTTTCTAATTTTATTACCTTACATACATTTATTGCTAGTTTTTTTCTGTGAAGAAGAACTTTCTCACCTTCCTTCTCCAGTCTCTCTCCCTTGCTCTCATTTTCTATTGAGGATCACTCATACTCTTTAGTTCAGAGTAATACAGTCCATTATTATCATATTTCATTTTTATTGCTTATGAGTTCCTAGTTAGGTCAGTGGATGGTTAGCTCCTGGGTCCCTTTTTGGCCTAAATGTTTCAAGTGCACCTTTTATTACTGTCTGTGCCCCAAGAACTTTCCCTGAAGTTTCTTTTTCTTTAAAGATTTTTTTTTTAAGTAACCTCCACATCCAATGTGGGGCTCAAACTCGCGACCCTGAGATCAAGAGTAACATGCTCTACCGACTGAGTCAGCTAGGTCCCTGCTAAAGTTTCTGTTAGTAGGAATGTTACTTAGAAGTTAGGATCTGGACACTGGTTACACACACACAAGTTTTACTTATATTTATTCACATGATACATATACAAATATATACAACTCAAACTGAACATTACAGGATTTTCCTGACATCTCTTTGCATTTATATCTCTTTTCTTACAGTGAAAAACTGCATTCTTAGGAAGTTTGATAGGATTATCATTTGTTGTGTCTTGTATCATAAAGAAAAATGGTTTTTAAGTTACAAACTAATATCGTCATCAATATTTCTGTTACTGAAGAGTTTGAGAAAGTTTGAGCTACCATTGCAGGGTTTTTGTTCTTAGATTGGTTTAGCAGTTCTTAAAGTTTTAGGTCTGTAGAGCTCTGGGGGCTTCCCAAAATTCTTTCAGGGACTAAGATCAAAATGATCTTCATAGCCAGTAGTAAGATATTTTTTTCCTTGTCCACTGCGTTGGCATCTGCTGTGACAGTGCGGAAGCAGTGGCGGGTGAACCTGCTGGCCTCTCACTGTATTTTTGACTGCTGTGCACTTGCTGTTTTAAAAAAAGGCCATTTCACTGAAGATTGTCCTTGATGAACAACTAAAAATGATTAATCTTATTCAATTTCGCCACTTGAGTGTGCATCTTTGTTTTTATTATTTAAAAAAATATATATTTTTTACTGTTTATGAGAGACAGACTATGGGTTGGGGAGGGGCAAAGAGAGAGGGAGATGCAGAATCTGAAGCCAGCTCCAGGCTCCAAGCTGTCAGCGCAGGCAGGGCCCGACGCGGGGCTCGAACTCACGAACCGTGAGATCATGACCAGAGCTGAAGTCAGACACTTAACCGACTGAGCCACCCAGGCGCCCCTTGAGTATGCATCTTTGTAATAGTCTGTGTGACGAAATAAGAAGGAGGCGTAAAGTACTTGTGCTGCATACCGAAGCAGAGCGGTTGCTGGAGACGTTCTTGTGTGATCTTTGGAGTTTGTGTGATCGTTGGAGTTATGAGCTGAACCAGCTGCTTTTTTCTTGGATATCATTTTTACTTGAGGGAATGACAGAGAAACTGTGACTAAAGTCAGACTTTAGTATTTGGAAGACATTTTCTCAGAAACAAAGCGAGCTTGCCGTTTCATGGAAAACATACTAATGGTATTTGTTGTCAATAATAAAATTTGAACTTTCAAATGAAATTAAAATTTTGGAAAAATATGTGTCCATCGCCATGAGCTAGGCAGTTTCCCCATAGTCAGAATTCTGAGATCATGGTGATGTTAGTGAGTGTGCTTCTTTGATAGTGTATAAAAAGTATGTCAACATTTGGAAGCTCTGTGTGCCTTAGTGAACCAGTGTTTCCCAAATGGTCAATGCATGATTTTATAAAATTACACGAGTAAAACGTCCATTCAAAGTGCAGCATAGACCATGGATTTTAATGGAAGAGGATATGAAAATTTATCGATATGATTTCAGATACCACATTGCAACTAATCCCTAAGGAATCGTCACTTATTGGGGCCCCCCGGGTGGCTTAGTTGGTTAAGCATCCGACTTCGGCTCCAGGCATGATCTCGTGGTTTGTGAGTTTGAGCCCCGCGTCAGGCTCTGTGCTGACAGCTCGGAGCCTGGAGCCTGCGTCCGATTCTGTGTTTCCTTCTCTCTCTGCCCCTCTCCCGCTCGTGCCCTTTCTCTCTCTCAAAAATGAGTAAACGTTAAACTTGTTGAGTTTTGGTGTAGTATCACAGAAGAATATCCACAGTTATCTGAGAGAGCTGTTAAAAGACTCCTCTCTTTTTGCACTATATATTTGTGCTAGGCTGTATTTTCTTAATTTGCCTTAGCCAAACCAACATATCACAGCAGACGGAATGCAGAAGCAGATAGGAGAATCCAGCTGTCTTCTATTGAGCCAGACATAAAAGAGATTTGCAGAAAATCTTAAATTGTGTTAAGTGAAATCTTAGTTAAATTGTGCTACTCTTCTCACTAATTATTTTTTGTTCTGGAAACTAGTTTATATTTTTGTATTTTTTATTTTTTTTATTAAAAATTTTTAACCTTTATTTATTTTGGAGGAGAGAGAGCATGGGCAGGAGAGGGGCAGAGGGAGAGGGAGACAGAGAATCCGAAGCAGCTCCAGGCTCCGAGCTGTCAGCACAGAGCCCGACGCGGGGCTCGAACCCACGAGCCGCGAGATCATGACCTGAGCCGAAGCCAGACGCTTAACCGACTGAGCCCCCCAGGTGTCCTGAAACTAGTTATATTTTTAATTAAAATATTATTCATATTAACATGTAATAAGTTTATTATTATTTTTAAATGAATTAAAATTTCTCAGTTTTGATTTTTTAATTAAAGAAAAATTGACATACAGCATACGATATTGTATTAATTTCAGGTGTACAACATAGTGACAGGATGTTTATATCCGCACATTATGAAATGGTCACCGCGATAAGTCTGCTTACCATTTGTCACCATACAGACATGTTACATATTATTGACTGTTTTCCCTCTCCTGCACATTATAGCTCTGTGTCTTATATCTAGAAGGTTGTACATCTTATTGTTTTTAAGTTTATTTGAGAGAGAGAGAGAGAGAGCAAGCACCGAAGGGGCAGAAAGAGAGGGAGAGAGAGAATCCCAAGCAGACTCCGCACCCTCAGCATGGGACCCGATGCAGGGCTCCATCCAGCTCACCAACCGTGAGATCATGACCTGAGCTGAAATAAAGAGTCGGACGCTTAACTGACTGACTCATCCAGGCCCCCCTAGAGGGTTGTACATCTTAATCCCCTTCACATATTTTGTTCACCTTCCCCTACCCCTCCTCTCTGGCAACCAGAAGTTCTGTGTCTCTGTGAGTCTGCTTCTGCTTAATTTTTTAGATTCCACATATAAGTGAAATCATACGGTATTTGTCTTTGACTTATTTTCACTTAGCATAGCACTCTTTAGCTCCATCCGTATTGTTGTAAATGGCAAGATTTCCTTATTTTTTATGGCTGAGTAGTATTCTATTGTATATGTACACATCTTCTTTACCCATTCATCTATTAGTAAACATTTAGCTTGGCTCAGATCTTGGCTATTGTAGGTAATGCTGTGATGAACATAGGAGCGTTTATGTCTTTTTGAATTAGTGTTTTCATTTTCTTTGGATAAACTCCTAGAAGTGGAATTGCAAGATTGTATGATAGTTTTATTTTTAATGTTTTGAGGAGCCTCCATACTGTTCTCCATAGTGGTTGCCCCAATTTTCATTCCCAACGACAGTGCAGGAGGGGTCCATTTTCTCTATATCTTTGCCAGCACTTGTTATTTCTTGTCTTTTGATAAGAGCCCTTCTGACAGATGTGAGTGATACTTCATTGTGGTTTTGATTTGCATTTCCCTGATGATGAGTGATGTGGAGCATCTCTTCATGTGTCTGTGGGCTATCTGTATGTCTTCTTTGGAAAGATGTCTGTTTAGGTCCTCTGCCCACTTTTTTCATTGGATTATTTGGGGTTTTTTGGTGTTGAATTGTATGAGTTCTTTATATGTTTTAACTTATTTATTTATTTTTTAAACCTCAGATGATTTAAAAAAATTTTTAATGTTTATTTTTGAGAGAGAGAGAGAGCGAGAGCGCACAACCAGGAGATGGGCAGAGAGAGAGGGATCCAGGCTCTGAGCCGTCAGCCCAGAGCCCAATGTGGGGCTCAAACTCACTAACCGCGAGAGATCATGACCTGAGCCGAAGTCGAACGCTTAACTGACTGAGCCACCCAGGTGCCCCAGTTCTTTATATGTTTTAGATGTTAACCTCTTTTTAGATATATCATCGGTAAATATCTTCTCCCATTCAATAGGTTGTCTTTTCATTTCCTTGATGGTTTCCTCCACTATGTAAAATCTTTTTACTTGATGTAGTGCCATTTGTTTATTTTTGTATTTGTTGACCTTCTCTGAGGAGACAGATCCAGAAAAATATCACTCAGACTGATGTCAAAGAGGTTACTGCCTGTTTTCTTCTGGGAGCTTTAAGGTTTCAGGTCTTAATTTAAGTCTTTATAATATATTTTGATTTTTTTTTTTTTTTGTCTGTTGTGTGAGAAAGTGGTCCAGTTTCATCTTTTTGCATGTAGCTGTACAGTTTTCTCAGTACCATATATTGAAGAGACTACCGTTTCTTAGTTGTGTGTTCTGGCCTCCTTTATCGTAGAGTAATTGGCCATGTACGGTGGGTTTATGTCTGGGCTCTTATTTCTGTTCCATTGATCTGTGTGTCTGTTTTTGTGCCAGTACCATGCTGTTTGGATTACCGTAGCCTTGTAGTATAGTTTGAAATCTGGGAGCATGATATATTCTCCAGCTTTCTTCTTTCTCAGGATCACTTTCGCTATTCAGGGATCTTTTTTGCTTCCATACGAATCTTAGGATTTATTTGTTCTAGTTTTGTGAAGAATACCGTTGATATTTTGATAGGGATTGCACTGAATCTGTAGGTTGCTTTGGGTTCTATGGACATTTTAACCAATATTCTTCCATTCCATGAACATGGTATATCTTTCTATTTATTAGTTTTGTCTTAAGTTTCTTTCATCAGTGACATCGTTTTCAGAATATAGGTCTTTCATCTTCTTGGTTTAATTTATTCTGATAGTTTCTGGGCAGAGGCTTTAGGGTTTTCTGTATATAGTATCATGTCATCTGCAAATAGTGACAGTTCTACTTCTTCCTTACCATTTGGGTGTGTCTATTTCTTTTTCTCGTCTAATTGTTATGGCTAGGACTTCTAATTCTGTATTGAATAAAAGCGGCAAGAGTGGTCATCCTGGTCTTGTTCTTGATCTTAGAGAAAAAACTTGTAACTTCATTACTGTGTATGACATTAGTTGTGTATTTGTAATATACAGCCTTTATTATGTTGCGATACATTTCTTCTATACCTATTTGGTTGAGAGTTTTTATCATAAATGGATTTGAATTTGTCAAGTGCTTTTTTTTTTTTTTGGCATTTTTTGAGTTGGCAATCTGATTTTTATCCTTCATTTTGTTAATGTGTTGTGTCATGTTGACTGATTTGTGGATATTGAGCCATCCCTGTATTCCTGGATTAAATTCCACATGGTCATGATGTACGGTCCTTTTAACATGTTGTTGAATTCAGTTTTGCAGATGTTTACACCTGTGTTCATCAGGGATGTTGACCTGTGTGGGTTTTTTGGTTTTATGTTTTTTGTAGTGTCTTTGTTTGGCTTAGGTATCAGGGTAATGCTGGTCTCATAGAATGAGCATGGAAGAATCTCTTCCTCTTCAGTTTTTTGGAACAGTTGGAGAATGATAAGTATTAACTCTTAAAATGTTTGGTAGAATTTATCTGTGAAGGCATCTGATCATGGACTTTTGTTTGTTGGGAGTTTTTTGGTTATCGATTCACTTTTATTACTAATAATCAGCTGTTTATATTTTCCATTTCTTCCTGACTCAGTCTTGGAAGATTGTATATTTCCAGGAAATATTTCTTCTAGGTTGTCCAATTTGTTGACGTGTTTGTAGTAATCTTTTTTATCCTTTATATTTCCACAGAAACTTCTGTGGAACTTCTCCACAGAAGAAGTGGATGATAACTTCTCTTTCATTCCTGCTTTTTATTTGGGCGCTCTCTCTCTCTCTCTCTCTCTCTCTCTCTCTCTCTCTCTCTCTCTTTTTTTTCCTGATAAGTCTTGCTAAAGGTTTATCACTTTAGTCTTTTCAAAGAACCAGCTCTTAGTTTCATTAATCTTTTTTTCCCCTGAAGTTCCTGTTGCATTTATTTTTGCTCTGCTCTTTATTATTTTCTTCCATTGACTAACTTTGGGTTTCATTTGTTCTTCTTTTTTGAAGTTCCTCTAGGTTTAGGGTTAGATTGTTTATTTGAGATTTTTCTTGTTTCTTAAGGTAGGCCGGTACTGCTAGAAACTCCCCTATTAGAACCGCTTTTGCTGCATCCCAGAGATTTTGGAACATTGTGATTTCATTTTCATTTGTCTCAAGGTAGTTTATCATTTCTTCTTTGATGTCTTCATTGACCCATTGGTTGTTTAGTAGCATCTCGTTTAGTCTCTACATGTTTGTGTTTTTTTCCCCCAGTTTTCTTCTTGTAATTGATTTCTAGTTTCATAGCATTGTGGCCAGAAAGGACACTTGTCATGATTTCAGTCTTCTTAAATTTATTGAGACTTATTCTGTGGCCTAACATGTGATCTGTCCTGGAGAGTGTTGCATGTGCACTTGAGAAGAATGTGTGTTCTGCAGTTTTGGACAGAATGTTCTATATCTATATATATAGGTATATATAGATGTAGATGTATATATCTATATATAGATACATATATCTTAAGTCCATCTGGTCTAATGTATTTTTTTAATGTTTATTTTTGAGAGAGAGAGAGAGAGAGAGAGACAGAGAGAGAGAGAGAGAGAGAGAGAGAGACAGAGAGAGAACACACAAGCAGGAGAGGAACAGAGACAGAGGGAGATAGAGAATCCAAAGGAGGCTCTAGACTCCAGGCTCTGAGCTGTCAGTGCAGAGCCTCATGCGGGTCTTGAACTCATGAACCATGAGACCATGACCTGAGCCAAAGTCAGTCGCTTAACCAACTGAGCCACCTTTCTTTTTCTTTTTCTTTCTCTTTTTCTTTTTCTTTTTCTTTTTTTTCTTTTTCTTTTCTTTTCTTTTCTTTTCTTTTCTCTTTTCTCTTCTTTTTTCTTCTCTTCTCTTCTCTTTTCTTTCTTTCTTTCTCTTTCGTTCTTTCTTTCTTTCATTCGTTCTTTCTTTTCTTTCTTTCTTTCTTCTCCTTCCTTCCTTCCTTCCTTCCTTTCTTCCTTCCTTCCTTCCTTCCATTTTTCAGAGAGAGACAGAATATGAGCAGGAGAGGGGGAGACACAGAATCTGAGGCAGGCTCCAGGCTCTGAGCTGTCAGCACAGAGCTGGACCCGGGGCTTGAACTCACAAACCGCGAGATTGTGACCTGAGCAGAAGTTGGACGCTTAACTGACTGAGCCACCCGGGCACCCTCCCTGGGGGTCTAATGTATAGTTTGAAATTAATAAGGATTTCCTTATTAATTTTCTGTCTGGATGATCTAGCCACTGATATAAGTGGGGTGTTAAACCCTATACTATTATTGTATTATTGTCAGTTTCTCCCTTTGCATCTGTTAATATTTGTTTAATATGTTTAGGTACTCTAATTTTGATTTCTAATATGAGAAGTATCAATACATGTGATCTTTACTAAAAGTTGTTTGAAATCCTTCACAGTTTGTAAGAGTATGAAGAGGTCTAGAGACGAAAATGTTCGAGAACCATTGCCTTTGAATTGCAGTCCGCATCCTTAACTTACCAGAGTCTTACATGAGTGAGGATCTTTGCCACTTCCCAACGTGCTAGCTCCTTAGAACATTTCACTTCCATTTACCCTCTTCCTGCCTTTTGTGATATTGTGGGATTTTTTTTGCAGCTTAGTACTACATAGATTTCAAACCATACAAGACATGATTGCTTACACAGTCAGTATTTATTTATAATTGCCCTTTCTTTTGCTCCTCATTCCTTCCTGCAGTTCTGCATTTCCGTCTAGGATCATTTGCCTTCTGTCCGAAGAACTCCTTGAGTTTTTCATTTAGTGCTGGTCTGCTAGTGATGCATCCTCTGATTTTGTCTCTCTGAAAATGACTCTATTTCTCTTCATATTTTAAAAGGCCTTTTTAAATTTTGAAATGATTCTTTTAATACTTAATAATACTTTTAAATAAATTGCTGTAGTAGTACAAAGAATTCCCATATACTGTTCACCCAGATTCCTCAAATGTTGACATTTATGCCACCATATACACTCTTTCTCCCCACTTCCTCTTGTCCTCCCTCCCTTCCTTTCTCCCTCTCTCCACCTCTCTCTCCCTCCACACACACACACGCACATGCACATCAAAATCAGGAAAATAATTTGATAAAATACTATTATGTAATCAGTGCACCTTGTTCAGATATAGTCAGTTGTCCTAATAATGTCCTTTGTAGCAAAAAGAAATGTTTTTCCTGGTCCACCATCTAATCCGTGATCATGACTTGCTTATGATTGCTGTTATCTCACTAGCCTCCTCTGACTTGGAACAGTGTTCCTCAGGCTTTGCCTTTTGTGACTTTGACATTTTTGTAGGATATAGGACAGGTTTGCCCCCTGTACCTCAGTTTAGATTTTCTGATGTTTCCTTATGACTAGATTTAGTTCCTGCACTTTGAGTAAGAATCCCATGGGAGTGATACTGTGTTCTCAGTGCCTCATAAAAAGAGGCGTATTGACATTGGTTTGCTCCACTCTTGGTGGTTTCACTTTGGTCTGTTGGTGGAGGCAGTACCTCCCAGGTTTCTCCACTATAGTGTTAATATTTCTTTCCTCTTTGTAATTAGTAAGTATCTTTTGAGGAGATACTTTGAGATTATATAAATATCCTATTTTTCATTCACTTTCATCCACTCTTCTTAACCATCCATTAACGATTCTTAATCAGTTATTGTGGGGATTGCTGAATCCTATCAGTTGCCTCTGATCAATTTTTATGAGGATTGCTGAATGATGATTTTCTAATCCTTTCTTTTGAAGTATGTTCTTGCTGGTACAGAAGTCTAGATTGGCAGTTATTTTCTTTCCGCGCTCTGAAGATGTTATTTCACCATTTTCTGGCTTTCGTTTATGTCTTCTTACTGCTCCTTTGAAGATTATACGCCTTTTTTCTTCTCTGGTTGCTTTTAAGATTTTTCTCTTTTTATTTTTAAAGCCGTTTTACTGTGATTTGCCTAAGGTGGTTTTCTTTATAGTCATTCTGCTTGAATTTTATAGAGCCTTTGAATATGTGCCTTGATTGCCTTTTGTTAGCTTCATAAAATTACTGACCCTTATATCTTTAAATATGGTTTTCTGCTTTGCTCTTGTTAAATTCTTTTTCTTGGACTCCAATTATAATTATGTTAGAGCATTTTCTTCATTGTTCCATATGTCTTTTACCATTTCCTCTTCTTCTTTTTACTGACCTATCTTCTAGTTAACTAATCCTCTCTTCTGCTATGTCCAATTTGCTGTAAATCTATTGGGTTCTTAATTTCAATTAGTGTGTTTTCCAGGTATAGTTTCCATTTGATTCCTTTAGATCTACTCTGATTGGTCTCTTTGTGTACCAGTGTCATGTTATGTTAGAATATGTTTTATTATCCAGTAGGGTTAATCTTCCCTCATCGTCTTTTCAGTTACTCAGAATTTTCGTGGCTGTTCTTACTACTTTTCTGTATAATTTTCTTTTTTTTAAATGTTTATTTCAAGACAGAGAACATGGATGTGAGCGGGGTGGGGGGGTGCATAGAGAGAGGGAGAGAGAGAATCCCAGGCAGCCTCTGCACTGTCAGCACAGAGCTCGATGCGGGGCTCAATCCCACAAACTGAGAGATCATGACCTGAGCTGAAATCAAGAGTTGGATGTTTACAACCGACTGAGCCACCCAGGCACTTCTCTGTATAATTTTCAAAATTAGTTTGCCTAGTTAGAAAAGACTACTGATGTTTCTTTTTCAGTTTTTTAAAAATGTTTATTCATTTTTGAGAAACAGACGGACAGAGTATGAGTCGGGGAGGGGCAGAGAGAAAGGGAGACACAGAATCCAATGCGGGGCTCAGACTCACGGACTGGACTGTGAGATCATGACCTAGGCTGAAGTCAGATGCTTAACAGACTGAGCCACCCAGGCACTCCAAGACTATTGATGTTTTAAATATTGGAACCACATTAAATTTATAGATTAATTTAGGACACGTGAAATCTTTATAATATTGATACTTCCTGTATAAGAATAGATAATCCTTTCCAAGTATTCACATTTTCTTTAATATCCCTCAGTATCTTTATATATATAGATCTTGCCCGTTTACTTCTAAATTTGTGTTCTGATGTTTTGTCTTTTGTTGCTGCTGAGAATGGTATCTGTTCTTTCATTATACCTGCCTTTAAGTTTTTAAATTTAAAGGTGATTTCCACCTTTGACCCTTGAACAGTGTGGGGGTTAGGGGTACAACTCCCCCCACCATCCTGTGCAGTTGAAATCTGTGTATAACTTTTGCCTCTCCCAAGAATTTTACTAATAGCTTACTGTTGATTAGAAGCCTTACTGATAACATAAATAATTGATTAATGCATATTTTGTATGTTATATGTATTATATACTATATTCTTACAATAAAGTAGAGAAAAATGTCATTGAGACAATCATGAGGAAGAAGAATACATTTATAGTGCTGGATCGCACACTGTGTGTAAGTGGACCCACGCAGTTCTAACCCATGTCATTCAGAGTCAGCTGTACTGATTTTGACTGTAGACATGTAACTATTGTTTATAAAAGGATGTTTTTTTTTTTTCCTTTCTTAGTTAATTCATATTAGTTTTCCTGGTATATCAGTTTTCCAGGTACTATTGGGAAATAATATTTTTACCTGTTCTTTTAGTGTTTCTGTCTCTTGTCCAGTGGCATCAGTGAATACATATTTGTGTTCTCTGTTTTGTTTTCCAAGAACTCCTTTTGGGTATTAGAAGTCTTGGGTTGACTCTCAGTACTTTTAAAAACTTTTTCTTTCCTGTTTTCCATTTTTTCGGTTTTCCTGCCCACTTTATGGACAGTTCCTTCCCAATGTTTTATCTCCTAATAATTTTATCTTCCAGTATTTCTCCTGAAAAAATTTTTTTCTTGCTCAGATCTTTAATTTACAATAAATAGTGACTTTTCCTTTTCTCTGAGTGTTCTTTTTTCTGGTATTCTGTTCTTGTTTCTTGGATGCATCATCTCTTTATTTTCCCTGAGAATATTACTATTATTTTCTCTTGCTGCCTAAATAATTTGTTTCCTCTGAGTTTTTTATGATGTTTTCAGGGCTCTGATTTTTCATTTTCAAGATTTTCTTTAAATGTCTGGCGATCCTTTGCTGTCTATTATTTAAGACAGAGACTGTCAAAAAACTAATTGGAAGGTCCCTCCCTGGGCATGAATCCATTTTATCATGTAAATTATAATGAGTTAAAATCACAGTCAGAGCTATGGGTTCAAGCTGCCAGTATCCAGCTGGAAGTCTCCTTTTAAGAGGGATTTCAAGAGTAATTTTGACCCTACAGAATTTTGACTTATACATAAGTAAAGTATCCAGCCAAGTTGTGATTTCATTTTCTGTTCAACATATTAACAGTAATTGCTTCTGGATGGTAGGCACGTAGGTGATTTTTCTCATCCGGCTTCTTTCAGCTTTTCTCTGTTAAAACAGTTGTTCTAAGTTTTGGAGTACTTTGATAATCAGAAAAAGGTCAGAAGGAGTGAGTATTCTTCATGCATCTTCCCTTAACCACCATCAGTCTGTAGGATATTTGAAAAAAAATTGAAGCAGAACATGTGAGTCTAATTAATTTAGTGCAATCAGGGGGCTAGATGCTGGACACAAGTTAGTGGTTTTACTCAGCTGTTTCCTTAGATCAAGACTTTTCTGAAATTAAGGGCTGACAGACCCAACTTGTTAAACTGCTCACTAGATCCCATGAGGACAAGAATATCTTTCTTGTTCACTGATTTGTCTTCAACTCCAGCACAGTGTCTGATTTTGTAGGCTCTCTGTAATATACATTGATGAATAAATAAATTCACAGAATGCCAGTGCTCCAAAACATGGTTTTGGAATAATCAGATACTCCTGTGAAAAATATCAGCTTTTATTCTTACCTCACAAAATATATACATAGTAAAGGTACGTCTGTGAAATTTCTAGAAAAACACAGCAGAATATCTTCATGATCTATGGGTCAGCAAATATTTGTTAATTAGGCCACAATACCTACTACCATAAAAAGAAAAAAAAGCTACATCAAAATTTAAAACTTCTATTCGTGAAACAGTAACAGTAAGGGAGCAGCAAAAGGACAAAAAATATACAGGAAAAAGGTATTCATGATCTATGTATCTGACAGAGGTTTTGTATCTAAAATATGTATAAAGAACTCTTACAAACTGGGGCTCCTGGGTGGTTCAGTTGGTTAAGCATCCAACTCTTGATTTTGGCTCATGTCAGTCTTACGTTGTGAGATCGAGTCGCACGTTAGGCTCTGTGCTGGGCATGGAGCCTGCTTAAGTTTCTCTCTCTGGGGGCGCCTGGGTGGCTCAGTGTGTTAAGCGTTCGACTTTGGGTCGCTTAACTCATAGTTTGTGAGTTCAAGCCCTGCGTCGGGCTCTGTGCTGACAGCTCAGAGCCTGGAGCCTGCTTCAGATGCTGTGTCTTCCTCCCTCTCTGCCCCTCCCCCATTCATGCTCTGTCTCAAAAGTAAATAAACGTTAAAAAAAAAAAAAGATTCTCTGCCCCTCCCCTTCTCACATTCTCTCTCTCTCTCTCTCTCTCTCTGGGGGAAAAAATCCTACATATCAATAAGAAAAAGTAAAATAACCTAATTTTAAAAGGTGTTCAGAAGATTTGAGCAGGCATTTTATGAAAGAACATTTCCAAATGGCTGATGAGCATATATAAAATGGTGCCTAGCGTCATTACTTACTAGGGTAATAGAATTCAAAACCACAGCAAGCCACTATTATATACCCACCAGAATGGCTAAAATTAAGAAAACTGAAAATACTAAGTGTCGACACGAATGTTGAGCAACTGTAACCCTCATACATTGCTGGTGGGCGTGCAGCCACTTTGAAAATGTTTGTCACTTTCTACTGAAGTTAAATGTATGCTTGTTCTATGGCCTAGCAATTCTATTACTCGCAGTAGACCCAAAGGAAATGAGTGTATATATCCATGAAAAGACATGCACATAAATGTATGTAGCAGTTTTGTTTCTATTTATTTATTTATTTTTAAATGTTTACTTTTGAGAGAGAGAGTGGGCACGTGAGAGCAAGTGGGGGAGGGGCAGAGAAGGGGGGACGGGATTTGAAGTGGGGTTTGCGCTGATGCTGACAACAGTGAGCTGGACACGGGGCTGAGATCCATGACCTGAGCCGAAGTTGGACGCTCAACCGACTGAGCCACCCAGGCGCCCCCATTTCTATTTAAAATGGCCAAAACCTGGGGGGAAATGTCCATCAACAGAATAATGGGTAATTCATGGTGTAGACACGTAATAGAATATTACACAGAAAAAAGGATAAATTACTGCTTTGTGCAGCTACATGGATGAATCCTAAAGTATTTTGTCAAAGAAATCAGTTGTAAAAGAATACATAACGGGGCACCTGGGTGGCTCAGTCAGTTAAGTGCCTCACTCTTTTATATATATATATATATATATATATATATATATATATATATATATATATATATATTTTAACGTTTATTTATTTTTGAGACAGAGAGACAGAGCACGAGCAGGGAAGGGGCAGAGAGAGAGAGAGGAAGGCACAGAATTCAAAGCAGGCTCCAGACTCTGAGCTGTCAGCACAGAGCCCGACATGGGGCTCAAACTCACGAGCCGTGAAGTCATGACCTGAGCTGAAGTTGGCCGCTTAACCAACTGAGCCACCCGGGCACCCCTAAGTGCCTCACTCTTGGTTTGAACTCAGGTCATGATCTCAACAGTTCATGAATATGAGCCTTGCATTGGGTTCCATGCTGAAAGTACAGAGCCTGCTTGGGATTCTCTCTCTCTCTGTCCCTCCCCCCCTTCAAAAATAAATAAACTTTAAAAAAAAAAAGAAGTTTTGGTGAATTCCATGCCTTTCTTAAAAAAAAAAAAAAAAAGAATATGTAACATGTATATGATATTTCCAAACAGGTAAGACTAATAGTAAGCATCAGAGCAGTGTGTATATGGGAAGGGCTGCCTTACAACGTACTGGGAAATGTTCTGGATCTCATTCAGAGTGGTGGTCACACAGTATATACATATGTACAGATTCTTCAAGCTGTGCACATAAGATTAACTGGTATATTATCTCTCAATTTAAAACAAAATGGCTCATTCTTATTAGACTAGAGAAAAATAGGATTTAGAACTTTTAAGCCACATTCAGAAGGAAGAAAAGATGATCAGGTCAGCAAAGGTCAGGAAAGGAAAAACAAAAGCTATAAATAACTAGAGGCAGTGAAAACAATAAATGTTCGTGGGATTAAAACAACCCCCTATTAAACAACAGATCCCAGACTCACTACAAAATAACCTGAGGAAAAAACAAAGGTCAGCTTTATGCTGTTTATAAAAGACACACCTGAAATGAAACAACATAGGAAAGTTGAAAACAAGGGACAGGCCAGATGTAGCAAACTAACGCAGACCAGATAAAGAGAATTGGGAGTATTCATATTCTGCCAGCTTAGAAATTCCAGGTTAGAAAATATTAAAAAGAATGGTCAGTTTATGACATTACAAAGGTCACTCCACCCAGAAGGCATATAGTCGTGAAAGTGTATGCACTTCAAAATATCTTATGAAACTATATAAAGCAAAAGCTATTGGAAATACAAGAATTCTGGGGCGCCTGGGTGGGTCAGTCGGTTAAGCGGCCAACTTCGGCTCAGGTCATGATCTCACAGTTCGTGAGTTCAAGCACTGCATCAGGCTCTGTGCTGACAGCTCAGAGCCTGGAGCCTGTTTCAGATTCTGTGTCTCCTCCTCTCTCTGCCCCTCCCCTGCTGATGCTCTGCCTCTCTGTCTCTCAAAAATAAATAAAACATTTAAAAAAATATAAGAATTTAAAATGACATAGTTGAAGTTATTAACATACTTCAGAATTTAACATATCAGCAGTCACAAAATAAATAAGAATGTGAAATAATTGGACAACAATGAATAAACTTGCGTAAAATATAAATATGGAGGGTTTTGTACCTATCAAACAGGGAATATTCAGTTTTTCAGTGCCTATGGTGCATTTATAAAAAGTTATGTGAATTCACCACAAAGAAAAATCTCAAAGTCCAAGAGGTGGAAATCATCTCTGAGCAGAAGAAAATAAAGGTAAAATTTACAATAAGAAGACCTACAAGGAAATTTGGCCACTTGGAAAATTTAAAACATTCTTCTACAGAATTGCTTTCATCTACTTTGTTTGGATTTTCCTGATGTTCTTCTTTTAGCTTCTTGAGATGAGTACTGGATTTATTTTCTTTCTTAATTTTTATTTTTTTGGAATTCGAAAAAAACCCCAGAGATGGCAGATACTGCTTCAAAATAGATTCCTGAAATGAGGAAGTATTGAATCACAGAGTATGATTTTTTTTTTAACTTTTATTTATTTATCAGGGAGATGAGAGACACCGTGAGTGGGGTAGGAGCAGAGAGAGAGGGAGAGAGAGAATCCCAAGCAGGCTCTGCACTGTCAGCGCAGAGCCTGATGAGCCCCATGAAACCATGAGATCATGACCTAAGCTGAAACCAAGAGCCACCCAAGCACCCCAGATTTTATGTAGCAGTAGTTTTCCAAATAATCTTACCAATTCCTTCACCAGGGTCTGAGAATAACCATCTTAATACACTAAATGTGTCTGGTCCCTAAAAAAACAACAAAACAGGAACAAGACCACTTTCTCAGATTATTTTTATTTGTATTTATTTGATTAATAACCCAGTTGAACTTTTAAAATATGTTTATTTCTTCTCAGAAATGTTCATCCAATCCTTTATTTTCTGCTGGGATATTAGTGCTTTACTTATTGATATTTAAATGTCCTTTATATATTAAGAATATTAATTCTTTGTCATGTTTGCAAACATTTTCCCCATTGTTCCTTGCCTTTTATGTTTTTTAATATATAAAACTGATTATTTTCACATAATCAAATCTATCAATCTTCTAGTAATTTCTCTATTATTTTTATGAAAGAGATGCCTTCCCCATAATTATTAAATAATAATAATTATAGTAACAACAACAGCAACAGCTAACATTTATTGAGGGGTGATTATGTGTCAGACAGTGGGCACAGTGCCCTTATTTAATCACAGGAACCCTGTGAGATGGGTATTTTTTTATTCTTGCATTTGAGAAAGAAACTAATGAGAGAGGTTCAAAAGTTTATCCACAGGGGCACCTGGGTGGCTCAGGTGGTTAAGCGTCCAACTTCGACTTAGGTCATGATCTCACGTCAGGAGTTCAAGCCCCACATCGAGCTCTCTGCTGTCAGCGCAGAGCCCGCTTCGGATTTTCTGTCGCCCACTCTCTCTGCCCTTCCCCCATGCTTTCTCTCCCTCTCTCCCTCTTTCTCTTTCTCTTTGTCTCTCTCTCAAAAATAAACATTAAAAAAAAGCATAATTAAAAAAGTGTTTATCTACAAACACCAAACCAGCAATAAGTTAAATATTCACACCCATTTTATTTTAGTATATGTGGTTTATGTTTTTATATTTTACTCTTTAATCCTGAAATTAATGAAGTGATGTGAAGTGATACTCTTTTCCAACATCGCTTTTCCCAAAAATGTTCTTCATATAGTTTTTCTTTATTTGTTTTGCTTCCTTTATTATGTATATTAAATTTCAGTATTAAGAAGGTCTCTTCCAGGGATATCTGTTGTATTTACTGACCTGTACACTCTTACACAAGTGCCACAGTGTTTTGATTCTTGTATCTTTTATCACCAGTATTAATATGTACATGAACAAAATTCACTTCATTGTTTTTCTCTTTTAAAAACATTCTGGCTAGAGTTCTGGCTTTCAGTAATAACTAAATAGCTTGTATCAGAATAACATTCCCACCAGTAACAAACATACATTCTGGACAAAATATTTTGAAAATGTTGTTTAAAGGCATAAGAAAGCAACCAAATGCAACCAGAAATTGGGAGTGGCTTTGATTCTGGAGAGAAGGAACCACTTTGGATGAGAACCAACTACATATGACTTTTTCCTTGAGGGACTCCCAGTCCATCAGGTTCTAGCAAATAGAAGTTAAGCAGAAAGCTACAGCCATGTTGGTTTGAGGACTTGGGGGATAGATTTCAAAGATGTCAGAGTGGCTGGAACTTGAAATGGAAATTACAAGAAGAGAACTTTGGAGGGCGTAGCCCCGGCTTGAATGTACACACCCCTCACATTCTGGGCTGACTTGTGAACTGTCCGTGCACTGGGCAGGTATCATAGGGCCCAGCTGATGTCAGCAGCTCCTACTGTAGGAAAGGCAGGAATTTGACTCTTATCAAATTAGAAAGTCTTGGTAAACCCCTTAGGCTTTCCTTTGAAACCCCAGAAGCAACACCCCTTAGGAAGAAACATGTAGGAAATGTCTACAACTGTGACATTTTCCCTAGGATGAAGGTTTAAGCACACACGCAAAAATACATAAAGCATAAAATGGCCTGCTCCAAATTAAGGTGATCTGCCAATAATTTGACTGCCCGCCAGGACCAAACTGAGTTCTTCAGAAGGAGACCGCAGGACCCAGAGCCTCTACAGCCTGTCATCCAAAAATGTCCAGTATAAAATAAAAACTTTCTAGACATGTGAAAATGAGCAAACAGGAACCTGTGACCCTTACTTGAAATGAAAATCAGAGAAATAGACTCACAGACAAAAAAAACAAAAAAAAATTTAAAATAACTGAAAAAATGTTTAAAAATGTATATGAAAAATATGGGTGAGAGGATGAAGAAGTGGAAGTTGTCATATAGATACAGAAGGGGTAAAAAACAAAAACAAAAACAAAAACAAAAAAAAACCAAGTGGAATTCTCAGAACCGAAAAGGATAAAACCTGTCATTGAAATTTCACTGTGAAATTAACAGCCAGTTAGCACAAGAGAAGAAAGGGTCAGTGATCTTCAAGACAGGTCAGTAGAAATCATCCAAACTAAAGTACAAAGAGGAAAAAAAAGATTGAAAAAATAGGATCAGAGCTTCACTGATCAAGTTGCCTAACATATGAGTAATCGTAGTCCCAAAATCTGAGAATGAGATAGAAAAAATATGTGAAGAAATGTTGGCTAAAAAACTTCATTTTGATTAAAATACGCACAAATGGAGCAATCAGAAAGCATGGCCAACCTGAAGCAGGATAAATACAGAGGAAATTCCACCTATTATATCAGAGCAAAGCTGCTGAATGCTAAAGATAAAGAAAAGGGTACAGTGATCAGAATGATGGCTGAGCTATAGTCAGAAGCCAGGTAGCCCAGTAGGCAGGGGAGTAACATCTTCAAAAGACTGAGAGAAAAGACTGTCAACCTAGAATTCTATACACAGTTAAAATATCCATCAAATATGAAAGGAGAAATAATGATATTTCTGGGTAAAAGCTGAGAGAAATTGTTGCCAGGAGACATGCATCATAATAAACAGCAAGGGAAGATCTTCACACTGAAGAGAGAATAATGCCGGGTGGAAATTTGGATCCTCAGAAGGAATAAAGAGTCTGAGGAAGGTGAAGTGAATATAAAATACTATTTTTACTTTTATTCTGTTTACTTTTATACTGTTATTTAGACAACAGTAAAAGTTGTCTAAAGCAATAATAAGATATTTTTGGTTTTATAACACATATGTGTATGTATGATGAGCATTAAAACGACAGCACAAAATGTGCAAGGGGTGTAAATGAAATTCTTTTTGAAAAAAAATTTTTAATGTTTATTTTTGAGAGAGAGAGAAAACAGAGCGTGAGTGGGGGAGGGGCAGAGAGAGAGACACACACATACAGAATCGGAAGCAGGCTCCAGGCTCTGAGCCGTCCGCACAGCGCCCGCTGTGGTACTGGAACTCATGAACTGTGAGATCACGACCTGAGCCGAAGTCAGACACTACCGACTGAGCCACTCAGGTGCCCCTGAAATTGATTCTTAATAAAATATGTTAATACATACAATATGGTACATATAATATGTATCATATTAAAGTCCTTAATATGTAAAGTGGTAGAACATTAATTCAGAGTAGACTCTAAGATGAGTTAAGGGTGCATACTGAAATCCCTAGAGGAGCCAGTTTAAAAAAAAATACCCACCCCCCAAAAAAATATATATATACTTAAATACCTAGCAGAGGAGACAGAATGAACTCCTAAACATTTCTTATTATTTTTGCTTGTGCATTCTTATGTGCTTATGTAAGATAACCTTTTAGAACTTTGAGAAAATTTAAAACAATTGGGATTTTTATTGGATCAAACCTTTCAAATTAATTTGAAAAGCTATTCCATTTATTTCAATATTTTTGTTTTTTTTGCAAGACTTTCTTTATACAGATCTAACATACTCTAAGATTATTCATCGTAATTTTATATTTCCTGTGGCTACTGTGAAAGGCATTTATTTTTTAATTACTTATTGCTGGTGCATAAGCATGGTATTGAATTTAAAAAAAAAAACCATAAATCTAGCCACCTCGTTAAACTTTTTTATTGAATTGATTTTTCTACATATTTCATATTGTCTACAATTGATTATTTTGTGACCCTCTTTCTAATTCTTAAACATTTTAATATTATGTCCTGCCATATTGCATGGGATGGAACTTGAAAAATAATGTTACATGCTGTGGTAAGGAGTTACATGTAATGTTAACATGCAGTGGTAATGAGTGATATGGTTAATAACTTTATTTTAGAGAGAGAAAAAGAGGTGTCCCCAAGTGTTACAGACATATCTTTCAGTTATTAATAATCTGCAGTCCATTAAATACCAGTATGCTTTATTCACATGCATTCCCACATCGAACAGATATTCAGTGAATGCCCACTGCAAGTGGATCCATATGTTAGGCCTTGGGGATACGGTGTGAATAAGATAGACCATAAAAGTTCAATAATACAAGACAAAAGGAAGGTTACAAAGCGATCTATATTCAGCAACCAGAGGAATATTGTCCAGATGGCAGTTGCTGTAGACAAGTGTCTGGCTGGCGTGGCCAGAGAAAGCTGTGGTGGTGGGAGAGAGAACCCAGAACAATGGACAGGATCGGATTGGACTGGGAGAAGTCCGTAGTGGGTGGGCCACCAGGGCAGAAGACTGAAGAGCTCAAGTCCTGTCAGGAGCTGGGGAGCAAACCAGTTTGCCTTAGTGCGAGTGAATATATAGTGACAGCTTTACATTCACCTGCGGGGCTCCTTGGAGGCTCTGAAGAGATGTTTCAGTGACAAAGAGGGATCAAGAAGGTGGCACTCTGGGTTTGCTCCGTGCCCCAACTGGCTCTCCCCAGGCCTGAGCAGCATTACTTTGACCTGTTTTGCATATTGAGTTTCCATTTATTTATTCCTTCTACACAATTTTGTTGAACACCTACCGGTGCCAGTAGAACCTTAGTGCTGTTCTAGGAACTGGGACTATAGCTGGGAGTAGTGAATAAAGTAGCCTCCAGTCTCTGCCTTCATGGAGCTTACACTCCATTGGTGGGGAGGAAAGGAGACCATGAGGAGAATAAAATGTAACCGTAATGTAAGTGGAGTGAGAGCAATAGGGAGTTCCTGGAAGGTTGCAATTTTAAATGGAATGGTCCAGAAAAGCTTCCACTAAGGTGACATTTAAGCAAAGAACTTGAAGAAAATGAGGAAGCAAGCCATGCAAGTTTCTGGGGACACAGACTTCCAGGAAAAGGGAACCACTTGTACAAAAGCCTGAAAAGGGAGCATGTCTAGCAAATTCTAGGAACAGAAGGGAGGCCAGAGTGCAGGCAAGGTGGGTCATAGAGCCGAGGTCGCAGCCTTGACAGCCGAGGTTGTGTAGAGCAGTATCGATCCACATGAGGACTTTGGTTTTATTTTCAGTAAAATGGGAGACCATCATAGGGTTTAAGCAGAGGATTTATATAATCTACCTTAAGCTTTTACATGTAAGCTTAATGGCTGCCACACTGAGAATAGACTGTTGGGGTGCCTGGGTGGTAGGTTAAGCGTCCGACTTCGGCCCAGGTCATAATCCCGTACTTCATGGGTTTGAGCCCCCCGTCAGGCTCTGTGCTGACAGGTCGGAGCCTGGAGCCTGCTTCAGATTCTGTGTGTCCCTCTCTCTCTGCCCCTCCCCTGCTTGCACTCTGTCTCTCTGTCTCCAAAAACAAACAAACAAAAAGAATAGACTGTTGGGGGCACCTGGGTGGCTCAGTCTGCTGAGCGTCCTACTCTTGATTTTAGCTCAGGTCATGTTCTCATGGTTCGT
>CM053570.1:94014363-94202356 GCA_028646485.1 Cryptoprocta ferox | reverse complement strand
AAAAAAAAAAAAAAAGACTGTTGGAGAGCAATAATAGGAACTGGGAGAGCAGTCAGGTGATAGGTCCCCAGTCATATCCCTGGCTATTATGTGACAAGAAATCCAACAGAATATCCTGATTTGTTGGATCTGAACTCTGAAAGAGAAGCAGAAGTTAAAGAGGACTCCAAGGGTTCTGACCTTGTGACTAGAAGGATGGAATTGCCATTAACCTTGATGGGGGCAAGATTAGGAGCCCCATCCTGTGTTAGACATGGTAGGTTTGAGGTGTCTATTCGGCATATAGGTGGAAGCACCAGGTGGGCAGATGGGTTAATGTGAATAGTTCAGAGGGGCGGTCTGAGCTACAGAGATAAATTTAACGATGTTTTAACTTCTTGATTTTGATACGTGTACTGTGGTTATGTCTGAGTGTGGACTCCCCGCCCCAGAATCAGGAAATGAATACTGAAATACTTAGGGAGAAAGGGGCAACCTGTCTGTAACTCAGTCTTAAGCAGTTCAGGGAAAAAATAATTAAATAGATAGACTGATAGAGAATAATAAAGCAAACTTAACATTTGAAGAATCTGGGTGAAAGATCTATGAGAATTCTTTGTACTGTTCTTGCACCTCTTCTGTAAGTCTGAAATCATTTCACAATAGAACACTTTTTTAAAGCGAAGGAAAATACAGACATTCCAGATAAACAAAACGGAGGGAACTCATTGCCGGCACACCTGCGCTGAATGGAACACTACTGGAGTTTTCAGGCAGAAAGAAAAATCCTACCTGAAGACACAGAAGACCCAGAAATGCAGGCAGGCAAGGGAGGGGACAAGTAGAAATAGATATTGGCTGCATGAAATAAGTGTCTTTCTTGTAGGAGGTAAAGCACGTGTATAACTGACATGTATGACAACACAGGCAGAAGCACGGATGAAAGTGTTGGAATTGTTGGCAAAATGGTAACATCTCTCAATTATGTGAAACAATTGTGAGTCAAGAGTGTGTTGTGGTATCTAGGGCATTGGTTCTCAGACATTTCAGGCCTAACACCCCTTTCACTCTTAAGAATGGAGGACCCCCCCCATTAGGCAAACACTGCAGTAATTATCCTTGCGGACTCACACCCCACTGATGGATGCTGAAATTAGAGGCGTAAATGTGAGTCTCTCCTCCAAGCTATTTAGTAACTACAAAAGGAAAGTTGGTAACACTACAGTGAAGAAATCCATCAGAAAGCACCTTGACTACAAGCCAGTGGAGGGGAAAGCTGAATTAAAAAGTTGGCAAGAAGAGAAAAGAGGGCATTAAACAGATCAAAAGGAAAACAAATTGTGAGATGAAAGAGATAAACCCCCAAATTTCAGTATTCACGTTAAATGTAAATAGACTACCCCATTAAAAGCAAAGTTTGTCAAGATTAGATTTAAAAAAAACCAACAACAACCACCACCTAAACCCCATTCAGTGCTGCTTACAGCAAAGACGCCTCCAATAAAAGGCACATAGGATTAAGAGTAAAATGATGGAAAAAGATACTGTGCAAACACTAACCAAAAGAAACTAGGTACTAATACCAGACAGGATAGACTTAAAAGTGGAGTGAGAAATAAGGAAGTTTCAGAATGATCAGGCATCAGGAAGATTACACATTTCTAAGTATGTATATACCAAATAACCTAGCTTCACTGTACAGAAAACTAAATGGGCAGACCTGAAGGAGAACTGGACAGATATGCTCTCACCGTGGAAAGTTTCAAAACGTCTTTCTTAGGAATTCATAGAACAGACAACAAACAATCACGTTTCTAATCACACAAGTAACAAACTTACCACACACACACACACTGTATATCTACACATACGTGTATATGGCACTGTACCCAATAAAGACAGTGCAAAAAGTTCAACCTCATTAGTCATCAGGGAAATGCAAAATAAAGTCAGAATGATGTAATCCCTTCACACCCACCAGAGCAGCTAAAATGGACACACTGAACTTGGGTGTTGGATGGGGAACAACTAGAATTCTCCTGCACCACTGGTGTGAGTGTGCTTTGGCCTGACCACTTTGGAAACTTGACGGTGTCTGTTCATCTGAAGTACGCACGCCCCGTATAATGCAGCAGTTCCCCGCCAAAGTATACGTGTAAAACTGTGATTAGCAGCACGACTGTGGAGCGAACGGATGAGTCGTGCTTCATTCTTGTCCTGTGAGACAGTACTGTGAATGAGCGAATGAACCGTGGCTACGGGCACCGGCATGGGTGCATTGCAGAAGCATAATGTTGAGCAAAAGAAGCCCTGTGTGAAAGAACGCTTTCTTGTATTATTTCATTTATATAAAGTTCCAACATAAGCAGATTTCATCCGTGGTGCGAGCAGTTAAGTGGTGCCTGGGAAGGACACGTGAGGGCTGCTCCTGAAGGCTGTTCTTCTGTTACTTTATTTTTTTTCCCATCTGGGTGGTAGCTACATGGATGTTTTCGCTGTGTGAAAATACATCGAGCTGTATGCTTAAAATGTGCTTGCTTTTCTGTATGTGTACTGAATGCCAACACAAGTTTACTTAAAACTACAATGAGGCCATTCTTCTACCTTTCAGGATGACAAAGAAAAAGCGTGATAGCATCATGCAGGCAGAGTTGTGGGAAACACACTCAGACTGGGGGGAAGTAGGCGGAAACCACCTCTAAGGAGGGTTAGGCAGTGTTTATCAAAAGTAAAACTACTTCCAGGGACAACTGGCACATGTTTGAATGGCACATACAAGGACTTGTTTTGGGGCTTTGTAATATATGTTCAGTAGGGGACACGTTAAATAAATTACGGTACGTCCACAAAATAGAATGCCTTGTAGCTACTAAATACAATGAGGGAGCGCTACAGATGCTAATAAGGAATGCCCTCTAAGATATATTAGTTAAAAATAGCAACTTACAGGGGCGCCTGGGCGGCTCAGTCGGTTAAGCCTCCGACTTCGGCTCAGGTCATGATCTCACGTTCGTGGGTTCGAGCCCGGTGTCGGGCTCTGTGCTGACCGCTCAGAGCCTGGAGCCTGCCTCGGATTCTGTGCCTCCCTGTCTCTCTGCCCCTCCCCCTCTCATGCTCTGTGTCTCTCTATCTCAAAAATAAATAAAACATTAAACAAATTTTAAAAAATTAAAAAAAATAGCAACTTATAGAATGGTAAACACTATTCCATATATACCATGTTATTATTTGTACAGTATATATACCTATAGGAATACACACACACACATATACACTAATAATAAAAAGTGCATCAGATGGGCATAGAAAATCACTTTCGTATTCTACCTCGTATTCGTAATCACTTTCGTAGACTACCTCTAGAAGGCACATGAGAACCTAGTAGCAGTGGTGGTCTCTGGAAGATCTAACTGGATGGCCAGGTGGCAGGAGTGGGAAGGAGACAGCCTTTCACTGCATACCCTTTTGTATCTTGAAACTACAGGCTTTAACTATGGGAACATATCCGTCAAGTGTTAATTTTTAAAACAACTGCTAAAAATCCCATAGGAAGGTATTTTGCAGGATACTGCTGTATTGCTTCTCAGTAAGTCTGGTGCAGCCACATTTTTTCCCCTTCACATTGGAACAGATCTTTGGTTTAACACCAAATGACATGGTTGGCTTTGCATCAGGGTGCCAAGACGTATGGGGGGAAAGTTCCCCGTGGCAGGGTGTGTGGGAATGCAGTGATGAGCAGACAGCAAATTCAAGCCTCCTGTGCCACGCCCGCCTGCAAACACAACACTCCTTGAATGGAATGGGAGGCCCCTCCCTGCGGCTCCTAGTGTAATCTTCCTTCTCTCTTCCGAACATGTAGAAGTTGAATTCAGATTAAGTTAAAAATGATGCAACTCTCCTGCTTCCTTTTGTTCTTTTTTTAAAATGTAATTAAGATCAAGCTATGAATATAACATCTGCTTTTTATGTCTTAATGTATCAGAAGCATTTTCCCATGCCATCAGAAATTGTTCATGAGAATGTGCACAGTCGAATAACAGCACGTTACTGAAATGTGTCCTAATTTGTCTGCTCAGCCCTCTTCGGACATTTGTATTGTTCAAATGTTCTGCTCTTCTTTTTTATTTATTTTTAATTAATTAATCTATTTTTATATTTTATTTTTGGCAATTTGTACTTGTTTTATTTATTTTTAAATTTTTTAATGTTTATTTATTATTGAGACAGAGAGAAATAGAGCATGAGCAGGGGAGGGGCAGAGAGAGAGGGAGACACTGAATCCGAAGCAGGCTCCAGGCTCTGAGCTGTCAGCACAGAGCCTGACGCAGGGCTCGAACCCACCAACCGTGAGATCATGACCTGAGCTGAAGTTGGACGCTTAACCGACTGAGTCACCCCGGTGCCCCGAATGTTTGCTCTTCTTAAAAATACGGGGAGAAACCATGTTTGTACATTAGGTTTATACTACATTATTTTATTATTTCTGAGAAGTTAAATTGTTGAGTCAAGGGGTTATGAACATTTTTAAATACTCTTGAGACAGAGTGCTGAGTTGTCTTCTAGAAGCTTCTCAGTTTGCACTTCCACAGTACCCTTGCCAGCTTTGGGTATTCTAATGCAAAAAAAGTTGTTTTTATTTTGAAAAGATTCAATCTTAACACCTTTACCACCAGAAGTCAGGGTGGGACATCAGTATTTCCTTTCAATGTGAACAGAGATTTGGAATGCTTCCCCCGTGTTGTCTGGAATTGTGCAGAATCCTGCCTGTCCCCACCCACAGACACTGGGACCTGAGATAGACTACTTTACTGTCCCTGTAGCTCAGCCCCCTTACCTGTGAATCGGGAGCCAAAGGGGGCCCGCCTGCCACCTCGGGCCTCACAGCATACACACCCCACGGGCCCACAAGGTCCATGGACACGGTGATGTGGTGTCCTGGAGTCGCACCCCTTGGTGGCCCTGCTCAGGTTTAGTACTGGGGTTCAAAGAGTCAAAAATGTACAAAGCTCCAAAAATTACTTTTCAACAGTTGGGTTTAATACATTTTGGCTGTTATTTCTAGGTAGAGAGTGAAAACGTGAATGATTTTTAAATGTTCTCTGTGCTCTATTTTCCGTGTTTTCTGCAGTCGATGTGCTGTTTTTACTGTCAATAGTTAGATATGCCTATATGTTACTCATCTTATGTTTGTATATTCTATATATGTGTGTATATATATATGGTATTGCATGTCTTACATTATAGATAGAAGACAAATACCCTTTCAACATAAGAAATTGTGGGGGGGGGGGGGAGGTCGTAGGGAGGCTGCCATTTAACCAGGTAAGGAAGGCGAGGTCTTGGCTCTCACATTGCCTGGCAAAATAAGCACTCAAATATTTATGGATTTGGTTGAGTTCTAAATATTTATCTCTAAGCTAGTCATGTTGACTATAGCAACCAATACCAGATTCATTGGAGCTACATAAATAGGTGGTGACAAAATAATTTATGTACTATATTGACCTATTAGGACATAGCATGGTTTAATGTGTTAATACCAGGTTAATATGAGGACTTAAAAAAAATCTGATAGCCACATGGTAATTTAAAACTTTAGGAAGTAAGTTGAATGCCAAATAATAAGCCTTCTGATCATATACTTAAGATTCAGGATGTTAAAGAAAACCCCAAACGAACTGGCATCACAGTTTAGCTGGGTGACTGAGGAGGGCTCGGTACCCTCAGCTCTTGTGCCAGCGCTTTCCTTAAAGGAACAAAAATCTCCCCCTTAATTTGGGTCCCACAGTAGAGTTGTTTCCCAGATCAGTAACATATGAAACAGCGTATGGCTGTCCCTGCCATCCCAAAGCAAATGTTTGTTTTGTTGCAGTGATGGAAACATTTCCATTGGTGAAGCAAATATTTAGAGCTGAAAGAAACATTTGGGCGGCCAGGATGTGTCAAAATAGAACAGATGCCTGCCTTTTAAAAACACACATTAAAAAAAAAAAAGAAAGAAAGAAAGAAAGAAAGCCACCTTGTACTTAGCTGTTGTGGTTACAGCCACAATGGGTTAAACAAGAAATTAGAAAATGTGGATATCATTCTAATCCCAGTTTCTGGGCACATCTCTGTACCTTTCTGTGTCTTGGTTTTTCTCTTTGAGAAAATGAGGATAACCATTTTAAGTGATTTTGCTCAGGATTCAGGGTCCCCCGCTCCAAATATTTGTTCTCAAAAAGTAATCATCCCTTTTGAATCAGAAATACATTCACATGGAACACAGTTCATAGGGATAGACAGTGAACAAAGTCTGCCTTCAGTCTCTGCCCCCAGCCCCCAGTCCCCTCCCTGTTTATAACCAGTATTACCTGTGTCCACTCTCATTCTTTTATGCATATGTACACAACTGAGTAGAAGTGTTTGTGTGTGTTATGTGTGTGTATACATTGTGTGGGTGTGGGTGTGTTTATACATAGAGGCTCTGTATATCCTTCACGTTGTTTTCACTCTGTGCTCCATATATATTCTTTTTGTTTTTCATCTTTTTTGAGGTGATTGATTCTAAGAGTTTGCTTATTCAAAATGTGCTAGCGTGTCAGATAGTAGAGGGGAACCAGCATGTTAGGCTGCTCATGCTTGACACTGCTCCCCCCGACCCCCAAACATGGTGTGGAGAATCCGCTTCTGCCTCTGGGGCTCACCATGGGCTGTGGGTCAGTCAGTCAGTCACTGTCCCTCTCCAGGTCGTTTTCTCTTGATTTCTAAAACAGAAGAAGAAGGAAAGAATAAGAATAGGAGATAGGCCAGATGGGCTCTAACTTTTCTCTCAGATCTGAGTTTCTTGGTTTGGTTATCAAAGGTGAATTTTTTTTTTTTTTTAAACACACTTCACTGCCTCTTCTAAAACAGGAGCAGGATTCAAGTACTGTTAAAAGAGTATATTAATGTGGCTTTTCTGCATATGCACAAACGTACCTTCGGCTTACCTGGCCCTTGCCATTCAAGTAGCTGTGGTTCCTGATTATCACACCCTTTGGTGCTTAAAGATACGGCTCGTTCCCCAGGACTTGTTCAGTGCACCGTGGGAGGGCTGACTTCTCAGCCTGTTGCCCAGGACCTGCTGGCTCAGATACTGCTGTCCACGACAGCCGGCAACAATATTTGCGATGCTATTAATCCTTCGGAATTGATGATCAAATAACAAAATCAACTCCTCTTTGTTTTTGTTTTTAATTTAGCAGAGAGGGATTAAAAGGAAAAAAAAAAAACCCCTTTAGACTATAGATCTAAAAATAGACGTCATGGATGCTGATTGGAAACCCTCCCAGTCTTTCATGAGAGATCTCAATTTGTGTTACACACAGGGGCAGCTCACTTCTGTCTTGTTCACCAGTTATACTACTCCCCAGAGAAGCCCAATAAATTTTATAGGGAAGTTTCCTCCTTATGCGGAAGGAGCTAAGCTCGGTGACTGGTGTGGCTGAAGTAATTTAGGGCTCCAAGGGAGGACGTCTGCCTTTTGGAACACCGTATCCGAAGTAAACGTGCAAAAACTTGTGATCTTGGTCACCGATACTCCCGAGCACTGGATCCTGTGGCCCCAGCCTGTCTGGTTTGGAATGGAACTGCTCCCCCAAACTTGCATTTAATTCATTGCCCAGACGGTCCCTCTGCCTGCCCTCCTGATAGTGACTGCAACGCTCGCCTGCTGCTGTGTGCTGGCGTTTTCACCACTAACCGTTTGAAACCTCGAAACTTGGACTTGGCTGAGTTTTCACGTCTCTCGTCCGCCTCTCTGAGACGCAGAGAGGTCCTCTTCCACTGACCTCAAGAGAGCAGACTGCCTTCTCTTTTTAGACTTCCAGCGGAGCAAGGCCGCCCGTCCCTCAGTCTTGAAGCTAACAGTGCAATACATTTTGCACTGGCTTTTTACTCAGTGATTTATACTAGGAGACGTGGCTGGGTGATATCCAGTGTCCTTTTGTCTTTGTGTTTATTTTTCTTGCACATTTAATGTATTTAAAGGATATATTGTCTTTATGGTTCACTGGGATAAGGAGAGGGTTGGTGCAAGTTTTAATGAGAGGTCCCCGGCTCCCTGTGTTGAGAGGAGAATTATATTCTCGATTAGATATCTTTCTTTCTCTCCTTAGGTGGCAGGAGGCAGTGTTTTGCTGCTTTTTGAAATAGCATTTCTACCTAACGATTTTTAGAAGGGTACTGAGAGGACGTTCAATTTCAGGACATCAGCAGCAACTTTTCTCGCGTCGTTTGAACTTTCCTCATTTAAGGAGACAGGGAAGTCTCATGTCCTGTTCCTGGATTTCCCCACCAGTATCAGGATGGTGGGGACCAGCCCTACCACCATCAGATCAATTTCTATAAAAACTATTTCATTCGGGGGTGATGATATTTGGAACTAGTTTTCTCAAAAACTGTTTTCACTGCTTGGGAATAGTTAATCAGTAGAGGAGAAAGCACTTGGCTTATTTGCTTAATATTTTAACCAAGTGAATTAGACAGGTTGGGGGGCTGGGGGAGGGGGATAAGAAAGTGGGTGGGGGAAGCCCCATAAACAAGGTGATATATAATATTTTTTTTGTTCTCCTTTTAAATAAATACCGATCAGCTTTATGTTCAGAGACAATAGGAGCCGTTGGCTTAAATTTGCAGTTTACTGTATTTATGGCTGTAATATCAAGGTGCTGCCGTCGTAATTTCATGCCCCAATGAGAAGAGCAAGGTCGAAGCAAATGCTTCCATCGGCATCTGCTAACACACTAACTCATAAACAAGGCCCGGCTGGATCAGGTGGCACGGAATAATACAGGCTAATGAAATACAGCACAGCTTTCCATTACTGTTAGTTTTTACAGTGTCGTCATTACGTGTAATTTATGTTTAAAAAATTCAATTTTATACAAGGCACTGGGAAATAGGGGTCTACAGGTCATCCAACGACTTTTAGAGGCTCTGAGAGTCCTTATTGTACTCTACTGTTCCAACAAAATGTTAATAAAATAAAATAAAAACACTTTTTTTCCCCTTTCCCCTCCCCTAGCCTTTTCTGAGAGAGTTGATTTTTCTTTTAATTTGGGGAGTATTTTTAGCCAGCTGTCTTCTCTGCCTCATCTCCTCTCAGAGTGTGTGCACGGGGAGATAACTAGTGGTGTTCTCAGAGAGGTGACCCCCGCACGGTCTCCGCGCGTCCCAGATGAATCACCCGAGTCCTATACACAGAGGGACTGCGATGGGGGAGGCAGATGGCCCGAGCGGCCAGCCCGCAGCCGCCACCCTTAGTTGCCGGCCCTCTGGCCCTGTTCCCTGATCCCAGTCAGACTTGACATTTTTATTATAAAACTCGGGCCAGGCTGGAAGGTGCCGTCGGGCGTTCATTACCTGCTCATTTCCAAACTGTTCCTAGCCCTGTGTCCCGGGTGTTGTTTGACCTAAAAGATGCAGACAGTGCTGCTGTCTGCTGTCATCTGTCTATTTCTGCTTCACCTGCACAGGACCAGGCCCCGTAGCAGTGCTCCGCGGTCACTGGGGACAACATTGAGGTGACTTATCTGAGAAGCCCTTGCACAGCCAGTCCCGCAGGAAAAAGGCAGCTCTTCCCAGTGCCCAGTTTGGTCTGAGTCCATGCAAAAGGACCCGCAGCAGCGGCTCCCAGCCAGTAGGCTGCGGCTCCCAGAGTCAACCGGTTTGGTTTTGTTTGCATTTTAACCGAAACCTTTAGAAAAAGAAAACAAATTTGTCTGTCTTCTAGGGGGATACACATAAGCAGGTGTGGCGCCCCGAGGCCGTTCGCTTCAGTTGCTGCAGCCGTAACACTGGGCTTTATTAGTCAATAGCTTGTAGCTTGCTCGCCCTGTTCTTTTAAAAGAATCCCACCCTGGAGAAAGTGTTGGAGAAGAAATCTTTCGCCCGGCTTCTGCACGGGAGCAGCAGCCGTCTCCTTGGGAAGGGCACTCGTTCTGAAAGTAGATTCCAGAGAAGAGAGAGGACAAGAAGTCCACCCTGATTCCGGGCGCTCACAACCTTCACCTGCACGATCGGAAGTGAGAGCTCTCAGTTTTGCCCGTCCGGCAGCTGTGGTCTTAATGTGTGAAATGGCCCTGCCTCTCAGAGGCAGGCCTCCTGGCCTCCTGCTCACTTGGGACAGGTGCCCTCGCCCCTTTCTCTTCCTCTTGGCTAAAGCTAGTGAGCGGATGGAATAACTGAGTGGGACTTTCTTAGTTTTACTCTCTATCAGCGATATATTTCAATTGTCACAGACCAGGGCTGATAGCTCTTGGAATTGGCAAGTGGTGGAGGTGAAGTTACTGAAAGCGTCTAAGTGCAAAGGGCTGGTGATATCAGATGATGCAAATTGACACCCCAACTAAGGAAGATTTTCAGCTTTATTGAAATTGGCTAATTCTCCCAAAGGCAGCAGCTAAAGGAAGATTCGAGGCAGCCAGGGGAGGGGAGGAGGTTTGCCTGCCACAGGACAGCGACACCCTTCACCCCCATGTCTGCTCTGTTCAGCCCTTGCTCGGGTCCCTCTGCGGTTAGATTATTCCTTTCAGATAGCAATCAACTGGAAGGAAGTGTGTGTGTCTAATTTGCATGAGATTATTTAAAACAACAACAAAAAAAAAGGTCTGCATTAGTCAGGGTGATGGTAAACAACGCAAAGAGATGCCTTTTATAATATAGCCAGTGCCTCCGCGTTCACAGGCAAATATAATTCACTTCCAATTGGCGGTTTCCTTTATTATTCCTTTTAACCTTTTGGATTCTGCAAGGGCTCCATCTAAGCTCTCCACCGTTTTTCTTGTGGGGGTGGGTGGGAACCTGGATGTTCTGCGTGTGGGTCCCGTGCCAGTCCCTCTTCCCTGAAGGCAGGGTTGTTTCAGCACTGGGAGCCCATGACTGGGTAGGTAACTGCTGGGTCCTGTAAGAGATGACCCCCCCTTCCTGCCGAGACTCTGTGAGTCCCCAATGAATTACCTGAAGTGTACAGAGTCCTGAACCTGGTCTGTCCTCCCCAGGCGGGGGCACTCCGAGGCAGAGGACACTAAGGGAGGCACAGGCACCCATCTGTGAGAGGCCTTAGGATTTATTGGGAGTTAGATAGACTATTAGAACGAGGTAGGGACGCTCGACCCTTGCCACTCTGGGGTCGTTCAGAAAGTTGTCCAGGTGTCATTTGCAGATAGGATCTGGGCGTTCGGTTCCCGTGTTGTTTTGGCATAGCCCCAAAACACCATTCGTCGGCTTTCATCCGAGGCTGGGGTGCCAGCGTGGGGGTGAGAAAGACCATTTAGCGCTTCTCTCAACCCAACCTCTCACACGCTTCAAGATTTAGGATGGAATTTCGGAGCCTACCCTGTGTTGTTTCTGTGCTGGGGTGGGGGGAGTCGCCAAAGCCCTGGGCTCTCGGTGGGCAGCACCACGCCCTGACTGGTGTGCTCAGAGGCACATTTTCACCTTCCTTGGGTCTTAGTTGTTGTTCTTTATCTGGTAAATGAATGCAATGGCTGGGATAATGGTCCAGCTCTGAAATTATATTATTCAGTGAGATCATGAAAATGCTGATTTTTTTTTTTTTTTTACAAGAAGAAAAGTGATTCATTTTATGTAACTAAATCAAAGTCCCAGCCCTCTGGAGCACTAGGGATATCAGAATTCCAGCCAATGTAAATTTAGAGCGTCAAATGATAAGGTCTCTGAAAAACAAGAGCTTGGAAGGAAGTGCTGATGCCCTTTAAACCGCAGCCTCACTGGTGGGCTCGGCTGCAATAATGCAAGGAACATGTTTTATTAGGAAAATAGGCTCCGTAAAAGCTCAGGGCCAGAGGGCAGAACAGCAGGCAGGGAGTGCTGTCCCTTTAACCAGCTGCAGCTCTCGGGGCCGCAGCACAGCCTGTGACTTACTGTAGATTTCCCCAGCGCTAAACATTATCGTACTTGTTTATATTTGAAAGAGCCAGAAGGGAAAATGAGAATGCAACTCAATGCTCCTTTTGGGAAAATTATCCTCATTTGCAGCCAGCGGCTGACAAGGCACACGAACCACCAGGTTTATGAAATTCCGTAGTGTACCAGTGACCATCAGCCCGTGCTGACGCCGCACGCGCGCGCACTGCTCCGAGCAGCTGATGATGAGCTGGTTAGAGTGGGCCTTCCCTGCTGGAACCCTGCAAGGGGTTCCCCTCCCTCTCCGGAAGCCGACTGGCAGGCACGCTCAGGCTGGATGGAGCCCGAGAAGCACATGCTCAGGGTTTGTGGGTTTTCCTTCTGTCGCGCCCCTGTTTTTCTCGGGAGGCCTTGGGAGCAAGCTGGGCCCTTGGGGAGGAGGAACGTCCCCGCATAGCCCCACGTCCTCAGAGGTAGCTTTTGTAGTTGAAGGTGCTCAGGGCCAGCCTTTTCATCTGCCTCATCAGTCTGTTGAGAGCGGGGTGCGCCGGGGCCACCCCAGCAGCGCTCAGGCTTCACTGCGGGGTGGCCTTGGCCACCACTGGCTGGCTCCTCTGTGTGCGGAGGGGGAAGGGACAGTGCTGCAGTTTTAGATGGGGCCGGCCCTCAGCCGCTCAGCGGAGGGAGGGGGACAGAGGGTCCGGAGCCGTTCAGAGTAGTTCAGGCCTTCTCCCTGACCGCTTGCGTAGGGCTGAAAAGTTGCAGAGGCGCTCAGCCAACTGCAGGCCGGTGAGGTGTGGGCCAGCCCTGTGCTCCGGAGCATTAATGCGCCCCATCTATTAGCCCCTCGGCACAGAGCGTGCGGCACCGCGCTCTGGAAGATGCTGACCCTCTGAAGCGCCTTGTACTTCATGCACCCCCAGGGGCAGATACACGGTGATGCGGCCTCTAATGGAGAGCTGCCGACCAGATGGGGAAAAGCCCTCGGCTCTCGTTTCAGAGCCTTATGTGGCGGCCGCACAGGATCCTGGGACTCCTGGAGCAGTGCGGGCCGGCCGAGTGGCCTTCGCGGGCTGGCCGTGACCTCGCTGCCTGCTCTCGGTGGCCTGAGCGCTCTCGTACCCACTTCTTGGGCCCGGCCCGCGGGGAAGTTTCGCTCCGTTCCCACGCTCCGGGTTGGTTGGTACCCTCGTCTTCTCCCCAAGGAGCTGGGGGCCCCGGTCGGCCGCAGCCCTGTGTGCCCACTGGAGATGGGGTCTCCGTGGGCCCTCGCCGGCCTTGGCCTCTTCTGTGGGCAGATCCTCTCCCCACGCCCCGTAGCCACCGCAGATGGCGCCCTGCTGTTCCCTGCCGTCCCCAGCGCAGTGTGCTTCAGTGTCAGGAGGATTAAAACAAAGGGAAGCAGAAAAGCTAGCCAAAGGCGGTACAGGCAGCCTATGCGAGGCTGGAGCAATAACCATCTGAAAGTTTGGGCCTGGCCTTGTTTTGATCTGTTTTCTTGTTTTATTTTCTTCTTTACATTCTATATCCCATTCATACTAATCACAGTCAGTCCTGATTTTTCTTTTTATTTCTGCATTTGTCATAAAATAAAGCAAATTATTCCCGTCTTCGGAAACGATCGAGACTAATTAGTCGTCTCACCCAATAATTAGTTTTTTGTTTCCCTGTCTGTTTTCATGCATTATTGTTAGTTTTTTCCCCTCTTTTTTTAACACCATTACAGATTAAAATGAGCCACATTTGCAGTTGATGGTATCTGTTTTCGGGGGAAGAATGGAGAATTGCAGTACGGAGCGACTTCAGAAGCAGCAATAAACTCAAGGATAAATTAAGGAAATTGAATGAGCCACATTTGGAAGCAGTGTTGAGGCTAATATTCTGTCGCTTAAGGTTAAATTGCAACCGGGAGAGGTTCCGGAGAATCCGAAATCGGGGAGGAAACTTACCAGGATGCTAGGCACTCTGTGGCTCTAGGGGTCGTTTCTCAATGAAGATTTCGTTGCGGCCATGGACAGTGGCAAAAGGTATTCACCTGCAATTTTGTCCTCTTCTCTCCCAGGGCTGACAGAAGAAGAGATCGATTTGGCTTTCCAGCAGTCGGGCACGGCTGCCGAGGAGCCTCCGTCCTTGGGGCCGGGCACACAGGTGGTGCCCGTCCAGCCCCCTCACCTCATTTCTCAGCCGTACAGTAAGTCACCCGCTCAAATGCCTGCTGTAACCTTGACTGGGGTTGAGGATTCCGGCCAAAGAGCGGTGCTTCCCATCTCCCAGACTCTGCAAGCAGAGAGACTGGGACGGGCAGACAGCTCTTGGGTTTTTCCAGAAGAACGTGACACACCCAGATCCTCTCCTAGACAAACTTTTAAATATGTGACAAAGGTTTAAGAAGAGACAAGGGACCAGAATAAATCAGTGTATTGTGTTGTTTCATATATTTAGATTACAAGCAAGAATCTGTAGACGTATTTCTTGGTTCTGTTTCCAGTTTCTTACATCATGCTTTTGCATGTCACTTTCACGAATAAGAACATGAACGCCTGATTCATGACTGCATTCTCGCTTGCTCACTGAAATCACTTCTCTCCTAATTTCATTTTTTAAAGTTAATATTAGTGGATTTAGGGTGGTGTCTCCCACACCCCCCTCCTTCTTCCCTCCCTCCCTCCCTCCCTCGTCCTGGCTACACCATGTATATTTATGTGTTGACAGTCTGTTAGAGAATTTCAGATGAAATGTAAAGGTCCTTTTTGAATGTAGCTTTTAATTATTACATGAGAACATGAACCATGTTGTTTTTAAGTGAAAGCTGTTTTAGGAATAAAGGTTCCTCAAACTAGTAATAAATGTACAAACCTTCAAATTACAGCCAGAACCCCTTCTTGAAATCACTTATAAAAAAGGTTAACATTGACCTCAGAGTGTTGGAAAATAGCCCAAGATTCGTGTCTTTAACGTAACTCAGCCTTGGATCCGTTGTCTTTCAAAACGCCTTTTCTATAATTGTCTTCATTTTAATTGTCTATCTCAGAAGTTTTATTTTTTTCAAAACATGTTAATGTAAAACAGTGTTAGATATCAGATTTTGAAAGGCATAGCTTTAAATGCCAGGCTGGTTTGGACCCTTCCCACGTGGCCGGGAGCTACCTTACGGCCCTTGCTTTGCCGTCCTGCTCACTGGCCCGGACATTGCAGGGGCCGGGGTGTCATAGACCTCATTTAGACCTGTCCTTTCTTTTGCTCTCCGGGTGAGGCTGAATGGATGAGGCCAAGTAAGCATGCTGCTGTCAATTTCACCTCATCCATGGTCACCGTGTCTAGCTAGACACTGGCATCACGTGACCTCTGGGACCAGAGAAACGGCGCTCAGCGGTGAGCCTTGTATTGGAGCTTCTGAGTCAGTAGCCAACTACTTGTCAGCCTGGGGCTCACTTCTCTTTCCTGGCCAGCATTCTTTCCGATCTGTCGTGT
Source organism: Cryptoprocta ferox (assembly GCA_028646485.1). Classification (NCBI taxonomy): domain Eukaryota; kingdom Metazoa; phylum Chordata; class Mammalia; order Carnivora; family Eupleridae; genus Cryptoprocta; species Cryptoprocta ferox. The sequence continues at coordinate 94,187,017 of CM053570.1, read as the reverse complement.
TTGTCTTGGGTCACTGAACATACTCTCCGCGTTTCCTTTTAACCAAGGGCTAGGTCTCCACACTTTTTCTTTAGTTGTGTCCCTGGGCCCAGCCATTTAATGGGATTTGTTGAGGACAGGCGGTGGCAGCTGGGGTGTAGAATTTTCTGAGATGCACATCTGTTCTATTCCAGCTGTTTCCTCCATGGCTTAAAACCAAGCAGGTCTCTCGGCTACTTAGAAACTTCTTACTCAGAACAAATCCTTCTGGTTGGTCACGGAGTTGGCCTGAAACACCATGCGTGCGCCTACTTTTGGTAGACACAGAGGGTCATTTAAACTGTTGGTCTTTCTGAAAGAGGCAAAAGAAAGGGCTGGGGAGGGGCAGGGCCGTCATTTACATTGTTCTTCTGTCCAGGTCTCTCTGAGAAAAAGCATTACGCGTTTAGATATTTAGGTAGGAGTATTTTTAAGAGTCTCCCAGCCCTAAAAATAAAATACATCTTCTTAGAGACAGACTCCTTCCTGCTTTGACGCTAGTATAAAAACAATGGTAACGACAGTTTTAAACCCCTGAAGTTTCTACTTGTCACTGCTGAGCTTCGTGCCTCTGGTACCGCCGCGCCGTTCCTTACAGCTCCGGGGGTGACTCTACCTCTTCACTCCTGTACTTTTGCCAAGAGGTGTCAAAACTGCTCAAAAAAAAAAAAAAAAAAAAAAAAAAAAAAAAAAGCTTGATTTTGATTAATATAGAGAAACAAGACTTTGCCTGACTGATAATAAAACTGATAAATGACATTTGAATTACTTGTAGCGGTAATTTATTACATAAAATATCTTTTATTTGACATGCGATTAGTTGCTGGAAGCATCACTCAATCTGACTAGTTTAAACATGCTCTAAAATGAACCCCAGTAAAAACCAGGGCTGTCTGCTGCTGGCATTATGAAATATACTAATCCTGGAGTGAGGAAAAAAATCTGACTTTAAATATTTAAATGATTAATTGGGTTTATATATTTTTTTTACCTTTCTAACCCCCTTAATTACAAGCAAACTCAGGGGAGTTTCTGAACTAGGTGTGCAATCTGCATGCTTATCACTGAGGCATTGTCTGCGTCCCGGGAGGGATTTATGGCCTCCGCTCATGTGTGTTCCTGCCCATTTTACATCCAGAGCCCTTGCTTTCCCATGTCTTGGCTCTTTAAGGACAGACATTCCATCTCTGAACCCAAGCCTAGAAAATGGGATTCTCTGGGCACAGCCCCAGATGCTCATGCCTCAGGGGAAGGATAGCATTTTTGAGACCACTTCAGGGAGCCCAGTGCTCCTGAGCCCAAGATCACTTCTGGTCTTGCTGGCCCTCTGCTTGGTGGCAGATGTCCCACTCTGTGCCTCTTTTGGTGTCTCTGCTCTTTGGTGAATGTGGTTGACCTTGAGATGGTAGTCAATGGCCTGTGTGTCAGCAAAGAGAACTTGGACACCTGCTGGAATGGTAACAGGTCAGTCTATCCGTGTTTATTAAGCACCTACTGTATGCCCAGTATAGTATCGTCAGAAATACAAAACGTGATCCTTCAAAATCTTGCAGACTCTCTGGGAGAGAGAAGAGAAACTCTTAAGAAAAGATAATAGTATAAGACATTGTGATTTAATGCCAAAATTAATTACACAGACAAGAAATTTCATAAGAATACAGAAAAGAGAAAAATTAATGTGGGCTAGAGAAGTCAGAGGTAGCTTTGTGAAAGCAGTAGGAGGCTGACACCGAGGGAAACTCAGTGTCACCTGGTGTGAGAATAAACCAGTGTTGTCAGGGCTGAAAGGAAAGTCAGGCAGAGCTCACGAAAAGTCAGGCTGGGATTCGAGAGGAAATCTGACGTTCTCTGCTTCTCATTTTGCTTTCTTTGTGTCCGACTTTGAATCGGGAATCGGTATGTGTGGACCTCCGCGGTGCCTGCCCAGGCCCGAACATAAAGTTCTGCTAAATGCTCAATTGATTGGTTTGTTCCAAGCTGATTTTTCTTCTTTCCTCCAAAGAAACAAGAAGTAAGGTAGCTTTGAGAGGCAGGGCCAGTGTAAGGTTTGTAGGGTCAAATTTTTTTCCTAGGCTTAAATATTTTCCCTCGTTGTCTTTGATAACCAATTTAGGTCTTTCACAGACAGACCTATAGCTTCAGTTAGGGTGTAAATGTGTGAGTTTGGTGAAAGACCTTGACACTCGATTAGAAATCCTGAGGGTGCATGGTCTTCGTTTGCTTCTTCATAGCCCTGTTTAGTAGCATGCACTTAGCCTCAATTATCTTCATTCACTGAGCAGACACTTTTTATTATATTCCTGCTCTGGGCCAGGCACCGTGCTAGACCCCTGGGATGAAAAGATTCATAAGGCCTAACTGCTGTTTCCCGTGTTCCCTGTCCAGTAGCAAAGGCAGTTAAGCCAAGAGCGGTGCCTATGAGGTAGATCCAGGGCTTCCTCACCAACCGTGAGATCATGACCTGAGCTGAAGTCGGACGCTTAACCGACTGAGCCACCCAGGCGCCCCTGTTTTGTTTTAATGTATAACCCAAGGCTGTAACTTAGCAGGTGCTCTAGAAATCCTTGTTGAATGGATAGGCAGTGGTGGAAATGTGCTCGAGAATTCAAAGGCTGTCTTGTGTTACCATCAGGGAAGCCAGGGAATAGGACCTTCTCTGTGCTCGGCCGTGCAGGCTGTGGGAGTAGAGGACAGGCCTAGCCTTCAGGAGGCCATTTAACCACTTAGAGAGGGAAGCCCAGTGCTTGGGGGAAGGACAGCAAAAACTAACCCATGCCGTCTTGCTTGGGGTGAATGGTGAGAGCTTTTGGAATTTATGAAGACACACCTCACTTTTTGCTTATATAGAAGTTACTGGTTTGTATACTGAAGAAAATTTAGGAAGTTACACTTTTCTTCTTTTGTCCACATGACTGGTTTGTTATAGCAGCTTTTCAGGAGCCAGTTCCCTGTCCATTCTGTTTGCTTTGTGCCACACCCGTTGTGGAGGAGGGCAAGTGTCCCAGGAAGGAACCAAGTAAAGAAACGCATTCCCTAGTTTTTTCGGCCAATGAAGGTGTCTGGTGGTGGTGGTAGGTAGGATTATATCTTTGCTCACAGTACACTGTGTTCATTTTATAAGATTCCTCAACAAATACCAGAAAACCCAAAATAAGAGTGGCTTAAGTGAGATGGAAGACTATTTCTCTGTTACGTTAAGGTAGGCAGTCGAGGCTCTATGCTCTGCATCTCTGACACCGGGATGGCATCCGTCTCGTGCTCCAGCGTGATTTCCCCAGCGCCTGTTCTCCCATCTGCTGTCCAGCCAGCAGGAGTGGGGAGAAGGAGGGGAAAGGACCCACCTCTTGGAAATTGCCCACGTCACTTAAACTTCGGGCCCAGTGGCTGGAACTCAGTCACATGGCCACACCTGTCTGCACCGGAGGCTGGGAAATGCAGTCCTTGACCTGGTGGGGCACGTTCCCAGCTTTTCATATCCCACAGAGAGTTTGAGTCAGAATGAACACGGACTTCAGGCTGATGGTTGCCTCTGGGTAGGAGGAGCACGTCGCTAGTTGCAGTGGTTTTTGGAAAGCTTTAGCTGGTAAAGTAGGCGGGCTTAGGATTGCTGATTTTACTGTGATGCTTCATAACATATAAATGTTATATTGTCTTGTATGTATCATAACTTACATTTTCGAAATGCAAAAGGGCATTTTCGAAAGTTGAATTTGAACTAAAAATCGAACTACCCCATTATCTAGCGATTTTACTACCAGGATTTATCCAAACGATACAAAAATACAGATTCGAAGGGGTATGTGCAGCCCGATGGTTATAACAGCGCTATCAACAGTAGTCAAACTATGGAGAGAGCCCAGATGTCCATCGACTGATGAGTGGTTAAAGAAGATGTAGTATATTATAGACATATGTACACACACATAATGGAATATTACTCAGCCATCAAAAAGAATGAAATCTTGCTATTTGCAGTGATGTGGTTGGAGCTAGCGTGTATTATGCTAAGTGAAATAAGTCAATCAGGGAAAGACAAGTAGCATATGAGTTCAGTCATATGTGGAATTGAAGAGACAAAACAGATGAACATATGGGAAGAGGGGGAGAGAACAGAGGGAAACAAACCGCAGGAGACTCTTAATGATAGAGAACAAATTGAGGGTTGATGAAGGGAGGTAAGTGGGAGATGGGCTAAGTGGGTGATGGGTACTAAGGAGGGCACTTGATGGGGCACCTGGGTGGTTTAGTCGGTTACGTGCCTGACTCTTGGTGTTGGCTCAGGTCATGATCTCACGAGTTTGTGAGTTCGAGCCCCATATCAGGCTCTGTGCTACCGAGACCAGTAGCCTGTGCTCGTACCCTGCTTGGGATCCTCTGTCTTCTCCCTCTCCCTACTTCTCCCCGACTAGCGCTCGCACTCTCAAAAAATAAATAAATAAACTTAGAGGAAAAAAAAGACACTTGTGACGAGCACTGGGTGTTGTATGTAAGTGATGAATCTCTGAATTCTGCTCCTTAAACCAATATTGCACTGTAGGTTAACTAACTAGAATTTGAATTAAAAAATATATATATTTTTTCAAGTTGAATTTGAATTCTCAGGTCTTGCTTTTCCCTTTGGTCTCAGCTGCTAACTGAGCAGAGAGAGAACGTAGAGCCCCCGCTGCTGGGTCTGGTTCTCAATCACTGCTGGCTCCTTCCAGCTCCACTCCTCATTTTAAAAAATTCTAACAACTTTTTTTTTTCTAAATCAGCTCTATTGAGGTATCATTTACCTAAAATAAAATGCACTTATTTTATTCGTACAGTCCGAGTTTTGACAGGCGTACACTCCCACTTAGTCATCACCATATTGTAGAACATTTGCAGTGCCCCAGAGGCTCCGTGTGCCCTGTTCCCAGCCAGTCCAACTCTGGGGCATCCCTTGGTTGGCTTTCCATTGCTTCTGACTAGATTTTTTTCTCCTAGGGTTTTATATAAATGGAATCCTGCGGTACAGACTCTCTCGTCTGGTCTTCCACTCGGCATAATGTTTTTGAGCTCTGTCCAAGTCGCTGTGCATATCAGGGCTTATTTCCTTCTTATTACTGAGCGGTATTCCGTGGTGTAGGGGCGTCTCAGTTTGTCCATCCACCAGCGGATGGGCTTTGGGCTGTTTCCAGTTCTGAGCTATTACCCTTCAAGCTCTTATAAACATTCGTGTACGAGTCTGTATGTTTCATAGCTCTCGGGTAAATGCCTAGGAGTGGAGTTGCTGGGTTATATGTTAAGTGCATATCTGTCTCGAAAAGAAACTGCCAAACTGGTTTTCAAAGTGGTCGTACTGTTTCACATCCCATCGACGGCGGCAAGGGATGTAGTGGCTGCGTAGGGATGCTAACAGTTGGTATTCCCGGGTCTTTTGTTTTGTTTTGTTTTTAATGTCTTTATTTTATTTTGAGAGACAGAGACAGTGAGCAGGGGAGGGGCAGAGAGAGAGGGAGACACAGAATCGGAAGCAGGCTCCAGGCTCTGAGCTGTCAGCACAGAGCCCGACGCAGGGCTCGAACCCACAGACTGTGAGATCATGACCTGAGCCGAAGTCGGACACGTAACCGACTGAGCCACCCAGGTGCCCCGCTCGGGTCTTTTTAATGTCAGCCATTTTAATGTGTATACAGTGGTATCCCATAGTGGTTTGAGTTCACATTTCTGGGATGGCTAATCCTGCTTAGCGTCTTTTTATGTGCATCTCATCCATTTGCACGCCTTCATTTGTGAAGTGGCTCTTCCCATCTTTTGCCTCTTTTTAATTGTCTTCTTGAGTTGGAAGAGTTCTTTGTGTCTTCTGGACTCACGTGCTCTGTCAGATGTGTGTGTTTGTATTTCCTCCCAGTCTGTGACTAGCTTTTTCTTTTTCTTTACGTTTCCTTTTGCAAAAAAGATCTTAAATTTGAGACATCCTTTTATCTTTTTTTTGTTTTGTTTTGTTTCTTTACAGTTTATGGTTTTGGTGTCCTATCTGTGAAGACTTTACTTCCCCTAAGGTTGGAGAGGTTTTCTCTTAGAAGTTTATAGTGTCTACTTTAATGTCAAGATCTGGGATTCATTTTTAGTTAATTTTTATGTATGGTGTAATGTGAAGGTCAAGGTTCATTTTTGCCTGTATAGATATCCAGTTGTGCCAGCACCCTATATGGGCAAAAGATTATCCTATCCCCATTGAGTTATTTGTCCTTCTGTCAAAAATCAGTTGTTTAGGGGCGCCTGGGTGGCTCAGTTGGTTAAGTGTCCGACTTTGGCTCAGGTCTGATCTCGTGGTTCGTGGGTTCGAGCTCCATGTTGGGCTTTGTGCTGACAGCTCAGAGCCTGGAGCCTGCTTCCGATTCTGTGTCTCCCTCTCTCTCTGCCCCTCCCCTGCTCGTGCTCTGTCTGTCTCTGTCTCTCAAAACGTGAATAAACGTTTAAAAAAAAAGAAAAAAATCAATTGTTTCTATATGTATGGGTCTTCTTTAAAAATTTTTTTAAGTTTATTTTTTGAGAGAGAGAGAGAGCAGGGAATGGGGCATAGAGAGAGGGAGACAGAGGATCTGAGGCAGGCTCTGTGCTGTCATCACAGACCCCAATGCGGGGCTTGAACTCATGAACTGTGAGATCATAACCTGAGCTGAAGTTGGATGCTTAACCGACTGAGCCATCCAGGCGCCCCCCAAAAATTTTTTTTAAACGAGCTACTGAAGTATATTGTACATATTATAACACTCACCATTTCAAACGTACTGTTCCTGACTGCTGGTAAGTTACTGAGCGGTGTACTCACAGTTCATGTTAGAGCACTTTCATTCTTCCCCATAAGATTCTTTGTGCCCATTTACTGATCATCTCACCTCTCACCCCAGGCAAGCACTAACCTGCCTTCTGTCACTGTGACTTTCCCTTTCTTGGACGTTTCAGGTAAATGGAATCATCAATATGTGGTCCCTTGTGCCTGCCTTTCGCTCAGCCCAGTATTTTCGGAGCTCTTCCACGGGGTGGCAAGTAGCAGGACTTCCTTTTTATTGCCGAAGAGCACCCACTGCATGGGCGTACCATCTTGTGTCTGTGGGTTCACCAGGTGAGGGGTGACTGGCTCCAGTTTGGGCTAACATGAATCATATGCGAAGAGCATTTGTGTGCAAGTCTGAGGTGGACGTAAGTTTTCATTTCTCTTGGCTAGACCTCTAGGAGTTAAATCGCTAGGTCATATGGCAGTGTTATATTTCTGGATTTCTATTAATTTTTCTCTTAGCTTTTTAAAAATGTTTATTTATTACTTTTGAACGACAGAGAGAGAGGACGCCCAAGAGTGGGGAAGGGGCAGAGGGAGAGGGAAACAGAGGATCCAAAGCAGGCTTAGTGCTGACAGCAGACAGCCTGATGGGGGGTTCGAACGCACGAACCACTAGACCAGGACCTGAGCCTAAGTTAGATGCTTAACCTGAGCCACCCAGGCACCCCCTAGGGAGCTTTTTTGAAGTAGAATTTATACCCAGTAAGATTAGTCAATTTTAGTGTACAGTTTGAGGAGTTGTACAAATTTAATTCACGTAACTTCTGTAACCAACACTACAGTCATAATATAGAAAATTTCCATGACCCCAAAAAGTTTCGTTGTGCTCTTTGCATCAGTCCCCTCCCCAACTTCTCCTTTCAACCAGCCACCTACTCTGGGTTGCTCAAGTTCTTACCTTGTCAGAAATTGTCATGTAAATGGTATCATATAGCACGTAGTGTTTTGTGTCTGGTTTCCGTACCCTAACTTGAGGCTTTGAGGCTGATCCACGTAGAGACAGATATACCTGTCAAGTCACACACACACACACACACACACACACACACACACACATTTCTGTGACATTTTCTGCCCCCCTTCTCCTCATATTCCTTTAAAAACATAAAACCCATTCTGAACTCACAGTTCAGAGGGGGGTTTAGCCAAGTGGGTGTAGTTTGCTAACTGCTGTTACTCCACGCTTTGGATGTACCACGGTTTGTTTAGCTGTTGACCATCGATAGTTGTTTGGGTTTCCAGCTTGGAGCTATTCTGCAAAATGCCACCATGAACATTCTTGTGCCATTAGAAGCCTTTGTGTGCCTGTGTGCTTCCTTCTCTCTCAGCCTTATACCTGGGAGCGCATTGCCTTAGCCACGCGTGATGTGTGTGTTTGACTTTGTAAGAAATTATAAAACTGCTTTACAAAGTGGTTGTGCCATTTGTCGTTCCCATCAGCAGAGTGGGGGAAGTTCAGTCGCGCCACGTCCTTGTCTGCACTTGCTGTTGTCGGTTTTTAGGCTTAGCCATTTGAACGCCTATGTGATAGGATTTCATTTTTCTTGTCATTTGTATCTCTCTAATGACTGATGACATTTTCACGTGCTTATTGGCCATTCCTACATCTTTCATGGAGTATCTCTTCCAGTCTTCTGCTCACACTTTTTTCTAAATTGTCTTTTCCTTGGTGAGTTGTATAGATACAGCTCTTTATCAAATACATGATTTGCAGATATTTCCCCCCAGCCTATGACTTATTTTTTCATTTTTTTTGGTGGTGCTTTTGAAAAGCCCAACTTTAAATTTTTGATCATGTCCATTTTATTCTCCCCCCTGCCGTTAATGACTCATTCTTTTTGTGTTTGAAGACGTCTTTGCTTGCCCCAAGGATTCCTTCCCTGTTTTCTGTTTTCCTACAGCAGCTTTAGAGGTTTTGCTTTCTGGCTTCGGTGTGTGATCTGCTTTGAGTTAATGTGTGTATACGACACAAGGTGAGGGTTGAGACTCACTCTCTTCCCCCCCTTGGCTCGCCAGTGGTTACAGAGATTATCCTTTCCCTGTAGCATGACCTGGGCCTCTTCGTCAAAAAAAAAATCCCTTGACTGTATAGCCTGGGCCTGTTCCTGGATGCTTCTGCGTTCTAAGAGTTTAATTAGAGCTCATGTATTTTAATCTGTGAGCGAGGATATAGATATGACTGTCAGCGTCCTTCCTGCCTGACAGTGACACTGCTGGTAGCACTGCAGCCCGTCAGAAGTGGAGAAGATGGTCTTTTGTGGGATGTTCCCGTGAAGGGCCTTGACTTTTCAGGTGTGACCGCGGTGGGGCTACCGCAGTGCCTTTGCCTTTGCTGCCCAGTGCTTCCGTTCAGAGCAGAGCTGTCGTGTTGCTCGATGCCGCACTCCGGTTGCTTTGTCCTTGAGGCCGCTGCCAGCCACGCGCAGCCGTGTGCCCCGCGTGCCCGCACACAGCGCCAGGGCCCCGCAGTTTGGCCTGTAGTACAGCTGGTCGCCAGTCTCTGTGCGCGTAGCCCCACCGCTCTGTGCTGTAACAAGCGCCGGGTTGGCAGACTGGCTTCCTTCCAGGCCCTCACTGTGGAAGAGCCTGTCTTACTTAATTTCCAGGGTGGCTTGTGAGTGAAGCTGTTGGGATGATTTGAGCAGCCAGATAGAGCGCCGTATGCAGTCACAGCCCCGGCCTGGGGGAGCGCGGAGGGGACCCCAGCTAGGCGTGCCTGGTGGCTGGCAGCGCCTTGCCCTGTGCTCAGGCTGCCGGCTGCCCCCCAACGCTGCCGAGGACTTGGTAGTTTCTCCCTGTCGTCAGCAGCCTGATCTTGTGACGCTTACTGGAGTGTGGCATTTCCGTGGTATCCGTGAGTCCCAGGTCTGTGACTTGGTGGCTTCAAGTTCGACATCGCTGTGCTGTTGTGTGAGATTCCCAGCCCCACACGTGTCACCTGACATTTGTCCTCACCTGCTGGGTGAGAATTTCTTGGTCAGTGGAGGCTACACTAGAGGACTGGAGTAGCGTTGGTTTAGTTGTGTTCACTGACTGGTTCGGGAGCGTCAGGGATGCATCTCTCCTGGCCCTGACAGGGCCACTGCACATGGCGGGTTCGCCTGAAACCCAACGCTTTGGGCAGGCTGCCTGTCCCAGTCGGGCTAGTTGACAGAGTCCTTGGAAGGTTAAAGAAGGCATTGGGTTTCGAAGAGCCCTTTGCTCTTCTCCCTGCCTTGATTTGGCCTCTGACCTTGCGTGCCGTTGTACAGGCTGAGCATTGCTGCCACGGTGACTGCCTCTTCATTCTCCGAGAGAGGCCAGCGACGAGGTGTCCTTGGTAAAGTGCCGGGCCATTCAGCTGGCCGTACCTGTCGGGGAGGTGCTGTGGACAATTTGAATCTGAGTGACAGCAAACAAACGTGTCCCTGTTCCTCCAGTCTTCCAACTCGCAGAGCTCTGCCGCCTTCAGTCGAGTGGTCTGTGCTTGACAGGAAGAGAAGAACGTCCCCGGGAGCCGTCGGGCCGGTGGCGTGGGAACGGGGTCCCTGGTCTCCGGCTTCTCGCCTGCCTTGTACGCAGGCAGCCATCTGCTTCCAGCCTAGAGCCTGGGAAGCTTTTCAAAGGTTCATTCGTTCCACTTCCCTTATTTCCAAGCTACAGCAGAAGGGTGGTGACTGGCCCCATTTTCTGCCCTGGACATTCGGGGAGGGTGGGGACCAGAGAGCTGTAGCTCCCGGGGGCTCTGTTCCCTCGTGGGGGTCTGCACTGGCCTTGGGACGAATGGGCTCCAGGGCGGGTGGCAGGGAGACTCCGAGGGGTCGTGGCTGGGGGTTTGAGCCAGTTTGGGATCAGGCCGAGCGCTTTCTCGGTAGCCCTGCTCCGTTACCCTTTGAAAGCCATGCGGCGGGTCAGAGTTACCTCCCTCTTACTTCCTCTCTTTTTTCATTTTGCCACAAGACAGAATTGTATCACACATCTCCAAAACGAGTAAAATGGCATTTCAGCTTCTTGTCTTTATAGACTCTCTGAACTTTAGGAAAGATCATTCTGGTCCCTTTTCATTAATAATGAAAACCAAGGGGCAATAAAATGTTCTTAACGCGAGCATGTCAGGAGCGAGTCGCGGCGCGGGGGTGAAGGGTGCGGCCGGCAGGGAGCCACAGGTGCCGCTTGGTTGGTGCTTGAGGAGGTCCGGGCTCGGCAGAGGTGGCGGCTGCGGGAGCAGGGGTTCTGCTTCGTGGACCCTGGGGCTGCCAGCATCTGCTCAGCCTTCCAGCTCCGGCGCCCGCAGTGAGCGGCCGCGCTTCTCCAGGCACCGTGTTTGCCGGAAAGAAGGACCCAGGCAAGCTTTGGTTCTGGTCCACTTTCTAGCCCGTTGCATCTGGACTCTTGCAGGATATCGAGTGGGTATTTGAGAAGTCAGTGCTGAATAGAATATTCTGGACACGTGCCCGTTTTGGAGCTGCTCTGAGGATTTGGGCAGCACGGATGGAGGTGCTCGGGGTGGACTAAAGCTGTCCTGAGCAGTGACTCTTGAAGAGTGACTCTGTCTCCACTTTTTCCTCCTCAAAATGGACTCGTACTGGATGTTGGACGCTGCATCGAGGCACTCAGAGCGGAGTGGGCTCGATGCGACCAATGAGAAGGTTGCCTGGGACTCAGAGCCTCCTGGCTCCTCGGGGTCCAGGTAGAAGTGTCCATCGGCCTCAGCGGTCTCAGAGCTTTCGATTGAATGGGCCGCAGTTGCTGATCTGCGTAGACGCTTGTTGGGTGGGGGTGTTCACCACAGCAGAGCAGCAGAACTTCCTGGAGACAGTTTCTGTGACCCTGTGCTGTGTGACTGCACAGCCCCGAGGGGGAGTGGGGATGCCCTGGCTTGTCATAACCCACACCCCAGACCCCACACGGCGCACCAGGAGACACCATAAGCAGAGTGAAAAGACAGGTAACTGGGAGGGATTTGTGCAGCTTCTGTCATAGACAAAGGACTGGTTTTCCAGGCGCCCCCGTCACTGCCACCTTTGCCCCCTGAAAGCCCCCTTCAGCCATATAAGAAATGCATATAAATTGATGAGGAAATTGACAAAGACATTGAGTAGAAGAGCAAAGGGATCACATATACGCCAGAAAGGACACACAGGGCAGAGATACTCGGTCCTCAGTGGAAGATAAAGGCAAATGAAAACCGGGGTGAAGGACTCTCTTCCACTCGGTACAGGCGGAAACCCGAGTGTGATGAGCCCAGGGTGCTGCCGGGAGGAAATACACGCTCTTGGACATGGCTGGCGGGAGCCCACTGGGTCAGCCCCCGGGAGGACTAGTTGACAGTATCTTTCAGAATTGCAGATTGCCTGAACTTGCGACCTAGGCTCCTAGGGATTCACATGCACGGGTGGACTCGGCCGTGTTTGGGAGGTGACATACGTGCGCGGTCCTTGGGGCCAGCATTGTGCGAAACTGTGAGAGGCCGGAAATCAGTGGGGAGTTGCTTAAAAGAAGTATTAGGCAGCTCTGGAAAAACAGCAGAATGAGGACCGGGGGTGGGGGGTGGGAAGTAATGCGGATCCGCGTTGCCTTAGACGAGTGTAGAAAGTCTCTGGCAGGACAGACGGGGAGCTGGTCACAGTGGCTGCTGATGCTGGAGGGGGGCTGTCGGCAGTAGAATGCTGGGTGCCGTGTGCTGTGTGGTCCACGTGCATCTATTAGCTACTCACAAACTGGGAAACAGAAAAGGGAGCTGAGGGCTGGGGCGGGGGGTCATCTTGGGAGTTTGTGCAGGAGACTCCAGGCTGGGCCACCTGGCACACGGGCTCTGAGTCCATAGGCCGGGCAGGCAGTGGGGGGAGGTGGCCGTCGAGAGGCTCTTCCAGGCCCCTTGTGTCACTGTTGCGTCTGCCTCCTGAGATCCCATTCAGCAGCTCGGGGAGGCGGGAGTGGCTCCCTCGCCCCCTGGGGGGGCCTTTGCCACTTCCATCGGCCCCCAACCCCCCCACGGCCTGTGTGTCAGCAGCCCCTCCTCCCTGAGTGCCCACGTCCTGCCGCTGAGAAGGTCCCTTGCCTGCTCCCCTCTGGTCACGAGAGGCCGGGACGTGCCGGGGACCTGGAGAGCTTTGCAGGCCCAGGGACAGGGGAAGGGGGAGACCCTCAGCACCCGGCCCTGCCGCTACCCGCGCTTCGGCTTTGGCCCCTGACCTGGTGCTCTTCTCAAGGAGTTCGGGAACGCAGCTGCTCTTCCTCCGTCCCCTCGTCCCCTCGTCTCCCCTAAATGCGCGTGCGGTCCCCGGCCTCCATGTCCCAGCAGCCGGGGTGGGCGCCTTCTGGACGACGTGCCACAGGCACTGTGGTCCGACGCCGCAGACGGATTAGTGGCCTGCTCCGGTGCCCTGCCCTCCCTGGCGCGTCCCTTGAGGGGAGGCAGAGCTTGTAAACAGTGCAGGGAAAAATGAGGTGGAAGACCCGGCTCTCCTCCATTCAGGAGTCGGGTGGGGGGGTCTCCTGGGGCCTGTTCGAGAGCCCTGGGCCGGGGGCCTGCTCCTGCACTGGCCATTCCCAGTCCCTCCACCGCAGCGGCACCGTGTCGTCCTGCCCCGTCCACCTTACCTTTTGCGGCCCCTTGTGGTAGCCTCTTCCCTGCTTGCTCACCTCTCCCTCCCACCCGTATCTCGCCCTCGAGGACACCCCATGTTGTCTCCCCAAATATAGAGCTGACCGGGTCACTCCTGATTCAGAGCATTCAGTGACCCCAGTGCTTGTGACCCACCTCTTCCCCCCTCCCCGCCCTCCACCACTCCTGCTTGGGTGACCCCTCTCTGCTCTTGCTGGCCTCCCCCCTTGGATAGGCCCAGTTGCTCACTCAGGCCACACTGGCCACCTTCTCTCCTTTGAGCACAAGTCAGCCCCTACCCCCTACCTCTCTACTTGCTCGTCCCCTGCCCAGAGCTCTGTCCCTGGGACCCCACAGGCCTCAGCATCTGCCTCCTCCAGGGCCCTGCCGACCCCTGGCTCCTCTTTCTCATTCTCCCCCCAACCTCCTGACATCACCCTGTTGGCCTTTTTTTTTTTTTTTTTTAAGATTTTATTTATTTAAGCAATCTCTACACCCAATGTGGGGGCTCAAACTCACAGCCCCGAGATCAAGAGTCTCATGCTCCACCGACTGAGCCAGCCAGGTGCCAGTCCTGTTGGGCCTTCTTGATCATTCTCTGGAGTTACCTTGCTCAGTCATTTGTGAGCTGTCTCCTGCACTTGCTGAGTATGAGAGCAGACGGGGACATGGAGGTCCCATCACCATCTTGCCTCCACGCCTACGACACGGTCGGGCAAGCAGATGATGCTTTGTGAAATCTTGAATACACAGATGGGGCAGTCTCCCCTCCCCCATCCCCTGCTTCTCCAGCGGCTCTTAGCTCATCCCTGTGTGTAGTGGGGCATGGGGACGTGTGTTTACGCTCACCTAAGTGTGTTTGTGTCAGCCTCACGGACCCTGTGTTCCCTGAGAGTGGAGACCATGCCCTAGGGTCTCCAGACCCCCTCTGTCACCTGATGGCCACCCCAGGACTTGCTCACTGCTACACATCTCTGCACAGGAGGTGGCGAGGTTGAGGCAGGTAGTTCCGAGAGCCTGGAAAGAGGAGGAAGGCACAGCTGAGCCGCTGTTCCCGACCCTCACACACTATCCCGTGTAGTTGTGTGTCGCAGTTGCCGATCCTTTGAGATTAAGAGACAGTACACATGCTCTCACCGCCCAGAAAGGACGTGTGTGCTTTTCCTGACGCACCTTTTCTCCCCACCTCAGGCCCTGTGGGGTCCCGATGGAGGGACTACGGCGCCTTGGCTGTCATCACGGCAGGCATCGCGTTTGGCTTTCACCAGCTCTACAAGGTAAGTCCGCCTTCCCTGTGGCTCCCCTGGCATTCGACCCCATTCTCCCCTGTCCCAGGTTTATCTGTGTCGAGGCCCCCAGCCCTGGAGCGCGATGGCAGGAGAGGGGCCGTGTGTGGAGGCAGAGTATACGGGTGAACGCGCTCTCTGTGCGGGGCGGCTGGCCCCCACCTGGATGGGCACGCTTGGCAACTTCAGACCAGTCTCGCCTGCTGCACACCCAGCACCGCCCCTCCACGTCCCCCCCCTCCCCTGCCCTGCATAGGGTGACCGTGGGGCCCACCCATCTACAGGCCACGTGCCCGGCATAGGCTGAGTAGTTGGGACATTTTGGAGAGACAGCATGACATGGTGGTTGAGCGCGTGGACACTGGAGCCCAGCTGCTGTGTTGCGTCCTGGCTTTGCCACTTAGTAGTAGCTCAGTGGTCTCACCTAGAAAATGGGGGCAGCAGTACCTACCTCACGAGGCTATAGTGAAGCTCGAAGGAGTCGGTGCTACTTTGAAAGTGCTCTGTGCCGGGCACCCAGGAAGCACTCTGTATGCTCTTGTTCTACTCTAGTGTAGGAAGCCAGCTTTGAGAATCTCAGGATAATCCTATTTATGGGCTCTGTTTTTTGTTTCCTACATATTGTGTTGGCGTCCATGCAAGTCTCGCATTTTGTCCTCCAAACTTCATAGTCAACCCTCTGGATCCCAGACGCCATTGTTTATAACAGAAGTGCAGGCATGAAATGAGCACGTACTTCCTTGATACCAAATCCGAACCAGATACTGACCCGCAGACACTAACTTTGATTTGAAGGAAGCGTGTCTTTTCGAGGATGCAGAGCCGGGGGTAGGCCCCAGGGACGACTGTCTGCTGGTCCTGGGGAGAAGGCCCCTGCTCCTGATGCCCCTTAGCTCCACCCCTTATGTGCAGATTTAAAAAAAAAAAAAAAAAAAAAAAGTCTGAACGAATACCCAGACTCACTTTGGTAACTCTTAGCACATGAAACATGTTTCAACACTGTGCTCTGAGATTCTTAATTTTTGACTTAGTGCAGACAGAACCTAGTGACAGAGTTGTAGCAGAGTATAATTTTTTCAGGGTAACATCTGTTCTTGGAATTGGAAATTTCCACGTCAAATCCAGAAGCAAAATGTTCTAGGTCCTGGGACTTCTCCCCCTGACCCGATGCCCTCCCCCTCCCCGACCCTGTGTGCTGAAAGCCTCCTTCCAGTCACTGACTGCCTGCAGTCACCAAGAAGAATAAAACGCTAAGACAGAATTCTCAAAATCACATCCCGGCTCTCCTAAGCAGCACCTAATCGTCACACGGCCACCCTCGGCTGGCCTACAGCTGGAAGAGCAAAGCAGAGGTATCATCCGTTCTTTCCACGAAGCCCTGATCTTTACTCGATGCCTTAAAAAAGAGAGACATCGATAAAGATCAGTCACAACGGTCATGAGAATTTCTTTAGTGTCTTTAAATTACAAAAAAAAAAGGGGGTACGAGCTTCATCTTGTTTTATAGATACGTGACAGTTTGGGCTCGGGTAGTGTATGCACTCCTTCCCGTGGCTTTTTTGATCTCAGAAATCGAATTTTTAGTTCGTTACATGCGTAAGAATCTCTTGACTTGTGTACTCAGGAAACTTTCAGCCCAGAACCTAAGGCCATTTGATGAGTTTCGGCTCAGTTGTGGGTAATAACTCACACGGCGGTTGAAAAGCACTTTGCACAATAGAAAATGCTTCTATATGTGTGCTAAATAACGATCTTCACTGAGACGTCGCTCTTGAAGTGAGTTCTCCCGCAAAGCCCTCGTGAGAGACCTCCTCCTCCTCCTCCTCCAGTATAGCCTTAATGGAGAAGGTGCTCTCTTCTTTCCCATCTGGGCCCCAAATGGGATAAGAAGCAAAGTTCCTTGGTCATACCTGCCAGTTACTGCAGCTGCCAGCCTGTGCTGTGCCACCTCTAGCCCCAGCCCGTTAACGGTGACGACTAGGCCCAGGCTCCTAAAACAAGAGGCGCCAAATCCCGAGCGCACGTTCTTTCCTCCGGCTCTCCCAGCAGCCGCCCTGCTGCCCACCTTCCCCGCCCTTCACACCTCAAAGCAGGCAGCCAGTTACCAGCTGTGCCCCACCTTGCCTTCTTCCCAAATGTTCCAAGACCCCCGTGGTCCCCTGGGCTTCCTGAATTCTGGACCCTCTTGTTCAGCTGACCTGTGGCATCTACTTCCTTTTCCCCAGAGCGCGCATTTGCATCTTCTGCCCCTTCCTCTCCCGCTGCCCTTGTGTCTGGGGGAGTTTGACTGTATTTGACTCTCACCCAAAGGAAGCTTGGTCTGAGGATTCAAGGCTTAGTTTAAAAAAACAACAGACCTGAGCTGTGACCTCATTCAGTGGCCTCAGAATACCGTCTGTTATTCCCTAGTAAAAGGACCAAAGTCCCCGAAGTCTGTGGTGGATTTTCATCTAGTTTCTCAAATTATTTTTTGTTTATTTTATTTTACTCATTTTTCTCTGAATGGATAATTCATTCACAAGGTTCAGAGTGTTTGGAGGTTCAGAGAAGAAAGCTTCCCTTCCACTCCCTGGAGGCCATCAGTGGGATCCCTTTCCTCTGTCACCTTCTACATTTTTATCTTACAACTTTTATTTTTTTTTAAAGTTTATTAGAGAGAGAGAGCAGGCACGCGAGCAGGGGAGGGGCAGAGAGCGAGGGAGACAGAGAATCCCAAGCAGGCTCCACATGATCAGCGCGGAGCCGGACGCGGGGCTCAATCCCACACACTGTGAGATCACGACCTGAGCCGAAACCAAGGGTTGGACGCTTACCTGACTGAGCCACCCAGGCGCCCTGTTATCTTACAACTTTTAAAGCAGAATTGTAAATATTTTTTTGTTACCGAAATATATGTAGCATCACTGAGATAATTAAATAAAAGAACCAAAAATAGACCCATTACTGGGACCTACGGGGCCCTACTTCCCTGTTCTTGTCCTCATTCAGAAAGAATCGTAATCAGCCTCGTAACTTCCAAGTCTCTCATTTACGGTGTTTGCGTCGGTGTCGGGTTTCCAAACCCCAGAGGGGACAGAGGGAAAGTTGGGGGGGAGGACAGAATTTGTGAGCTCGCTGGAGAATAACCCCAAGCGTGCACCCACTGCTCACACCCTCCCCTGCTCCTTGTAGAAATACCTGCTCCCCCTCATCGTGGGTGGCCGAGAGGACAGGAAGCACCTGGAGAGGATGGAGGCGAGTCTCTCGGAGCTGAGTGGCAGCGTGGCACAGACAGGTAAAGATTAATGACTCCATCAAGTCGCCCCTCCAAGCCTTCCCGAGCAGCCCCTTCTCTGCCCCGCCCCTCCCCCTCGCCTCCACTTTATGTGGTGACTTCATTTATCTGCTCTGAGAATCTGTTCACATTTGCAAATGAAGCCGCCGTCATTTCGGTTTAATTTGAAATTGCTTGTTTACTGTCGGCGCGGCCTCAATTAATTATGTTTTTACGGAAAGGCTCCCAACCTCAGAATATTAATAAGGGGAATAAAATGACAGCCTTTCTAAGGGCTGTAAAGTTCATTTTTAATTTCTGCTTCTGTGAGGTTTTCAGGGGGGTTTTCAGCGATTTTTTCCCCCTTCCCTCTAAGAATCCGGCACAGGGTCAAGAGAGGCTGTAATTACTGCGGCTCCGGGGACCCCAGCCACCTCCTCTGTCATCGACTCCACGGGGCCGGCGTTCATTACCCGATGCCCCAGTGATGGCCCAGATTAGCTGGGACCTGTCGCACCAGAGGCGGCTTTTCCTCTTTAGAAACTTGTTTACTAGACGGAGGCTCTGAATCTAAAAACTCAGGCAAGTGAAGAGCCGCTGTCCCGGGCAGGAGTCGGTCCTGCTGGGGTGCACTTGCAGAGGCCCCAGGGCCCGTGGCTGGGACACGGCCTGGTACCACCGCGGCCTCGGGAGCTCGGGCAGCCCCGGGGTTGGGTGCAGAGGCAGGAAGGAGCAGCAGGAAAGCAGGATTTGCGGTCTTTAACTGCCCCCGGTATCGTGCAGGCCTGAGCTGCGTTTTTCCCAGCTCGGGAGAATCCGAGAGCTGCCCGGTGAGGGGCGTGAGATGAGGGACGCGGACGTAACCGAAGTCGGAGGAGCCAAGCAAATCATGCGCACGTGTAATTGGAGGGGAGAGGTTTTGGACGGATATACTGTTGACCACGGACAAGTGCACAATAGAAAGATGGAGTGGAAATACTAGAGGTTAGATGCAGTGCAGGTAGATTGCCCGGAGTGCAGATAAATTATATGGATTGCGGGGTGGGGGATGACTCAGATAAATTAGACGCGGCAGCTATAGGTGTGTGGACAGAGAAGGGAAGAACCTGTGTGTATCATTTAACAGAGATGCGACTGCTTTTTCCTCCCAGTGACTCAGTTACAGATGACTTTAGCCTCCGTCCAGGAGCTGCTGATTCAGCAGCAGCAGAAAGTCCAGGAGCTCGCCCACGAACTGGCCTCAGCCAAGGTACTTGTCCCTGACCCTCTCCGCGTCCAGGTCTGCCCTGCTCGTCGCTCTGCCCATTTACTACGTTCCACCGGGTCTGACTTTGCTTGTCTCATGTGGGTTACACCGCAGGGGCCCACACGGTCCGGTCCTCGGAGAGAAAGGAGGCGGTCACCGTTCCATCTCTCCGGCTTCCTGTCCCGTCCCCTCCTCGCAGGAGGGAGGAGAGGCAGCTCTTTGCCTGTGGCAGCACACGCCCAAACTCTGGAGGTGGCTGGTGTAGACCCCAGGTGGTTAGCCCACGGGTCACAGCATTGCCAAGAGCGAGTCCAGGGAGCGGGGAGGTGGGGGAGTGTGCCAAGCCACTGGGCTAAACCCTGCATCCACGGGCAGATTCTCTGCACTCAGGTCTCGGGGAGTCAGGGGACCCCTAACGGAGCGCCAGCTGGCATTGCCCGGGACTGTTTCCATGCCTCACTTCCCAGATCTGAAGTAGTCTTGGCAATATCGGGTCCTGGGATCAGACCTTGTGGGGTGAAATCTTCTGCCACATGCCAGCTGTGTGAGCACAGTTACTTAACCTCCCTGACTTAGTTTCCTCATCTGCAAAATGGACCTGTAATGGCACCTCCTTCACTGTCTGCACATGCTTGGACCAGTGCCCGGCTCCCGTCTGCTCCCAGGAGTGCAGGCTTCTGGCCTGGGTCTGTGGGCACATGACGGGGTCATTCCCGAGGCACTGTCTTAGACCGGGCCCAGGGGACAGTGGTCCAGTGGCTCCAGAATGTCCACTGTCCTTCCCAGTCCATCCCCGTCCCCGTGCTGCTTTCTGGTCACTTCCACGCAGCCCGTACTGTAAAGGAACCTACTCTGGGCGGCTCTCCCAGGAGAAGCCCCAGCCAGCGCACAACCAGATGTGAGCCGGCGCTCAAAGCTTTGGCGTTTGCAAAACCGAGTGAAACTGGAATCTTTCTATTTCCGATGGAATCTGGGGGTACCCCCTGTGAAGAGGTCCCTAAGAATCCCATCTCCCCTTCTTGGGTACCCTTCCCCCACAGGAGTGCTGCCTGCACGTCCCCCGCAGATGTTGCAGTCATCGATGGCCACCTCTGGCTGCTGTGCGCGCTCCTGGTGGGCGGGCGGCCCTTGGAGCAGGGGGGAAGCCCGCCTTCGGGTCCCCGCCCCACTCTCCTCTATTATCTTTGGGAGCGGTGGCCTGCCAATGGCCAGAAGCCATTCCGGAAATTGGAAAACTGTTTGCAGACCTGAAGCATTAAGATTAAGACCACATGTTGCATTTTAAGAGGGGAGGGGGCCCAGGAGTGCGCCTGGTGGCTGAGAGCCGCCTCCCTGCTGGCCCCCTTCCCCACCCCGCCCCCAGCCGCCTTCATCTTCCTCTTCTGTCCTGGCACGGCTCGCTCATGCTGTATTGAAACCCAAATGAGGGAATACTCTGGTTACCCCATAAACCAGAGAGACTCAGAGCTGTGTTTTCTCAGCTGTAACGTAAGTTTTTATATCTGGCTTCCAAACTCCTAGTGCAGCACTGTAAAAAATTAAAAAGAAGAGCGTTAAGTAATTAAAAAACCTACATAAAACTGAAGGCTGGGAGTTTTCTACAACTGTTTTTTAAAGAGACTGGCTAAAAAGCCCCAGATGTCAGATTTTATTTCTAAATCCTGGCATCTGGCACCATATGCGTTTGGAAATCTGAGTCCTTTGTAGGCCGGTGAGTGGAAATTGCTCCCTTGTTAATGGGCTGCTGTGGCTTTCAAGGTCTCAGAGAAGCCAGAGCAGTGGCTCCTGGATCCTCGCTGTCTGGTGGTCTGGAGCGAGGACCCCGAGGGGACGTGTGGCGCGGTGGCGGCGTGTGCTCCCACCAAGACCTACGGCCCCTCTGAGGGGCTTCTCCCTGTGCTCGCCTGAGCAACCCCAGGTCACAGGCCTGCAGCAGGCTGGTGGGGCCATCTAGGGCCCCTCCCCACCGCCAGCCCGGGCAGAGGGGTCTGGGAAGCTGGGGCCTCGCACCACTAACTTGTGCACTTGAAGCCACCGGGAGGTGGCGTCCAGCCCGGTGGATGCGGGCCCAAGCACCTGGGCCCACCGTGCCTGCAGTTGGCCCATAAACACTTCACAGACCGCTCGGCCACCGGCAGCTGCCATCTGGGGGGCCACCATTTGGACTTCACTCTTACCTGTCTGGCTCAACAAGATTTGCCAACGAAAGGTGTGGTTCTCGGAAGTTTATTCAGAAAATGGTCAAATCAAAGGGGAAAGGTGTGCATAGAAAGACGGCATCTGTCCATTTCTCCCGTGGGCCGCCTTCAGGGAGAGAATCAGAGTTAGGTCGGAGAACAGCTCCTTTCTCTCTGCTGAGCCTTCAGAGTCATCCCAAAACGGTGGCTGTGGATGGACTGTGTGGTCCGCACGCTGTGGGAGCTTTGCAGTTAGTGGGGTGCGGCCCGGGGGCCTGGGGGCCTGACCTTGCTGAGGAGGGAGCCGCAGGCTGCCCACCGCCGGTGCAGGAAGTGCTCCCGAGGCGAAGCCTGTCTTCCTGGGAGGTCGGAGCTGGGGGCCCGGCCAGTGCCCAGCGGTCGCCCTGACCCTCCGGTTCAGGCACGCCTCGGAGAGCACCCACTGCCGTGAAGCGATTATTGCAAGTAATCGAGTCAAAGGGCTTTTTTGGTTCCCAGGTGCATATAAAAGTTCTGTTTACGCTATACTGTGGTCTCTCAGGGATGCAGTAGCATGATGCCGAGGAAAACGTACATACCTTACGTTTAAAAATACTTTATTGCTAAGAAGTGCTAACCGTCCTGTGAGCTTTCAGCAAGTCATATTCACTGATCACAGATCACCTTAACGAACATTATAATAGTAATGACAGAGTTTGAAATGCTGCGAGAATTGCCGAACCGTGACACAGAGACACAAAGCAAAGGGTGCTGGGGAACCGGGCGCCCGCAGACTTGCTCCACGCAGGGTCGCCACACACCTTCCCTTTCTAAGAACGCAGGTCTGTGAAGTGCAGTAAGAGGAGGTCGGCCTGTACCAGGTGGTTGTGGTGGCTGCTGGCCTCAGCCCGAGTCCACTCCTGCGTGTGGTGTGATGGTCTCTGGGGGGAGGGCAACTCCGCTGGGGGAGCTGGTGTGCAGACGGAGGTCACCTGTTTCATTAGTGTGGTTTTAGTGGGACGTTGCAAACACACGTGGAAACGGAGGGCCGCAGAGCGCACGGTGTGCTTGCGTCGCACAGCTGGGCGCGCCCCCAGCTCGCTGCGCGGCCATGCCAGGCAGCGGGGCCCCTCGTACTGCACACACTTGCGTCTGCCTCTCTTGAAAGATAAGGGCTCTTTGGTTGCTGTCATTTTGCACGACTAGAATACCGTTGTTACATGGCTAAACACATGTCACAGTTGCTTAATGTCATCAGATATCCAGACAGACCTGTGGGAATATTTGTTTTTTAGGGTGCCATCATTTAAACAGAAAGACCCAGGAGGGCAGGCCCCTGAATGGGCAGCAGCAGAACCTTCCCCAGGGGTCTCCAGGCTGGCACGTGGGACATGGCACGCCCCACATCCTGCTGACGCTGCCTGGCTGGCGAAGCCCCGCGGGGTGGGAGGGGGCGCCGCTCTGATCCTTGTTCTCCGTGTTCTGACTTTCAGGCCACCACGTCCACCAACTGGATCTTGGAGTCCCAGAATATCAACGAACTCAAGTCGGAAATTAACTCCCTGAAAGGGCTGCTTTTAAATCGGTAGGAGGAATGGAGGGGTGCTGTGGTTCTGCCCCAGCTGCCGAGTGGGGGGGGCCCTGGGGCCTGTCCAGCTGCCCTGAGAAGGGACAAGTCCCCCCGAGGGGCCTCTGTCCGCCCAGCCCCTGATGGACCCGGGAGACTCAGGCGCTGAGTTTGGGAATCTTTGGAGCTTCTGCTTTCCGTCCCCGGGAGGCCCCCCCGCCCTCCACTCTAAGGGGGACAGTCTGCGGTGCCTTGTCAAGCCCCAGTCAGGGACAGCTGCGGCCAAACCATGGGACCTGGAGCTGAAGAGAACATCCCCGTCCTGAAGCAGGGCCTCCAGCCAGGGCCACCGCCGGCGCCTCCATCCTGAGCCCTAACTGGACCTCTCAGTGACAGTGTGGTCCCTTCCTCGCAGAAGGTCAGGGAGTCCTTAGTTGGAAGGATTCTGCGATTCGGGGCAGGGGACGGAAGCAGTGCCTGCCACCCCCGCCCTTAGCCTCTTTGGTCTCGTGCTGTCCCTCTGTAGTGACAGCACCTGCCATGAGCCCCCACAGTGGAGGCCGTGTCACCAGGGCAGCCCTGAATGGAGGGGTGACCAACCTGTCCTGGCTTTAAAACCGCAAGCCCTGGGGCACCTGGGTGTCTCAGTCGGTTAAGCGTCCAACTTTGGCTCAGGTCATGATCTCACGGTTCGTGGGTTCAAGCCCCGTGTCGGGCTCTGTGCTCACAGCTAGCTCAGAGCCTGGAGCCTATCTTCTGATTCTGTGTCTCCCTCTCTCTAACCCTCTCCTGCTCACACTGTGTCTGTCTGTCTGTCTCTCTCTCTCTCTCAAAAATAAACAAAATTAAAACCGCAAGCCCTGTGTCCCAGGAGCTACTCAGTCCTGAGGAGGATACAGAGATGGTTGGTCACCTCACCTGCAGGGCATTTTAGGGCCGCCTTGCCTGGCTTCTCATTTCTCTGGGGTTTAGTAGGGGCTCTGTGAGGCGGTCCCAAGGTACAAAGTGGCCCTTCACTCGGGGTCAAGGATTGGGGGCCACAGGAGTCTTGTGGCCCCAACCAGGGGACCCAGTTCTCCAAGACAGCTACTTGTAGGCCATCTTGGAAGAAAAGAACATGGCGCTAAGAGAAGTGTGACCGAGCTGGACACTGCAGGGTGGTCATAGGAGAAATCTGTGTTTCGAGCCAAGGAGACAAGAGCCTTTGGGGTCGGGGAACAGGGAGCAGGAGTTCGGTAACTTTGGAGCCAAGGAGACCGCAAATTGCATTTCTTGTTAGCCTCCACGCCGCCTTTGCTGTGTGCTTGCCGTGTTGTGGCTTCTGGGCGGTGGGGGAGAGCTGTCCCCAGACCAGTGCTAGTGCACGGTGGGCAGCCCAGCAGGGAGCAGGCCATTGTCCTAAGGCTTTGTCCTCTTGGCTCAGGCAGAGATGGGCCCTCCAGCCCTAGAGCTGTTGGCCCAGCAGACCTGACCTCCTGGGACCCTCACAGAATCGGCTTTGGTGTAGGCTGGCCCATGGCCCAGCGCAGGCAAGCAGAGTAGAGAACTGACCTCCTTGCTGAGTGTTGAGCTCAGAGGTTTTCTAGCAAAGGGCACTGGGCGTTACCCTTCTGGTTGTGAGGTCTCTGACCCCACAGCCGGTGGCCAGGCCTTCCTACTTCTGCCCAGGCCCGAGATACGGTGGATGGCATCAAGGCCACATGGCTCGGTGAGCTCCCTGGCTCACCCTCAGTTCCCTGCTGCCCCCCACCCCCTCTCCCAGGGGCTAAGGACTGAGAGGGAGCGCGCTTCAGCCCTTGGGGCCAGCTGCCCAGTACCTGCCGAGGCAGGCAGGCCTGGTCCAGGTAGGGAGGGCCCAGGATGCACCCTGAGGGAGGCAGGGAGCTCCAAGGGCACCTCTGGCTTCCACTTCTTCTGCTCCGACCTCCAGCCAGCCAAGAGGTCTTGTGTCTGGGAGGCATGGAACGAGGTGGGTGGTCCAGGGCGTCCTGTCGCCTGCTCAGCGGCCCTGGGGGGAGCACGTTGGCTGGGGACCGTGTGTGGCTCCGCTGAGCGAGGGCCCTGGGGAATTGTCACCAACCCTGCTTCTTGTCTCCCTCTGTCAGGAGGCAGTTCCCACCGTCCCCCTCGGCCCCGAAGATCCCGTCCTGGCAGATCCCAGTCAAGTCCCCGTCACCCTCCAGCCCTGCTGCTGCCAACCATCACAGCAGCAGTGACATCTCGCCCGTCAGCAACGAGTCCACGTCATCCTCACCCGTGAAGGAGGGCCACAGCCCCGAGGGCTCCACGGCCACCTACCACCTGCTGGGCCCCCAGGAGGAGGGCCAGGGGGTGGTGGACGTCAAGGGCCAGGTGAGGATGGAGGTGCAGGGCGAGGAGGAGAAGAGGGAGGACGAGGACGAGGAGGACGAGGATGTGAACCACGTGGACGAGGAAGACTGCCTGGGGGTGCAGAGGGAGGACCGCCGGGGTGGGGACGGCCAGATCAACGAGCAGGTGGAGAAGCTGCGACGGCCCGAGGGCGCCAGCAATGAGAGCGAGCGGGACTAGGCCCCGAGGGCAGCCGTCCTCCCCTGGGACCCAGCCGCTCCTCTTCCTCCTCCTCCAGCTGTGGAAGGGCGGCCTTGAGCAGATGGGGCCGGGCTGTCACGGCCTCCCGCCTCCGTGGGGCCTGAGCTCTGTGCGCGGGGACGAGTTTCCGCGCTGCCAGCCTCTCTCCCCCGAACGCCAGCCCCAGCCTGCCGCTCGCTCCGCTCGGCCCCAGCCACGGGGGCCTCAACCTTGTCCTCACGTCCGGCCGAGGGTGCAGATTTTCCGGGCCCGGGCCCACCTCAGCCCCGTCCCCCAGACGGAGGTCTTGTCCAGGGCGTGTCCGCCGAACACCTTAGCTAACCTAACGCCGTGCATGACGAGAGGTAGTCTCCTTACCCGGCTCCCGCTGCTCCGCGGAGAAAGAGCGGCCGCCCTCCTGTCCTGCCGCGGCCCCTTCACTAGGCTCGCGGGGGCCGGGGGGGCCGTCCCGGCATGTGTCCAGAAGCCACGGCCCTGCGCGCGCGCGCTCTCCGTCGGCAAGGGCCTCCCTGGGCCCCACGGCCACCTCCTGTCCAGAGGCTGCGCCCCCACGCCCGTCGTCCCTCCAGGCAAATGGCATCATTCTGCGCTTCTCCCGTCCTCGCTCGCTGCATTGTGACTCAGCCAACCCCGTGGCGAGACGTGGTTCTCACTCCCACATAGGAGCCAGGCGTCAGGGCCCCCCCTGTCTGCCCTCCCCCCCCAAAACACATGTTCATTTGTGTGATCAGGTATAGGTTTCAGAATATAAGATACTACTGTATATAATTGTAATAAATACGAGTTGTCACTATTTAATTCCTGCCTGTGGCTCCCTGTCTGCTCGTAGCATCCGCTGCCCGGAAGTGGGGCTCCCCCAGGGCTGCGCCCGCGAGCCCGGAAGGGGGCCGAGGGGGGTTGTCTGGGCAGCCCTTCCCGTGGGCCTGATGAGGGACGGGCCCTTTCCTGAGGCAGGTTTCGTGAGCTGCTCACCGACAGCTGGAGGGTTCGGTCCTCGGCTCCGAGCGCGGAGAGGCGACATCCTGATGCAGGGAAGGGACCTCATGTTACTGTATATAGACCTGGTGTTGAGTGTGATGAGCTCTCCTTCCTTAAATGGATGAATGTGCTCCCAGGAGAGCGTGTGTCTCGCTCTGTCTTCCTCCCCCGTCTCCCGCTCTCCCTCCCCGTCTCTCTTTAACCTTCACACAGCGCTCAGCTGCACCCGGAAAAGCACGCGACGCTCCTTCCCAGGGGCCCCTGCCCCCTCAAGCCCAGTGCGGCGTGCGGACAGAGGGCATGGCCACTTCCAGGTGCCTTGTGTAGATGCAAGGTGGGGACAGAGTGCAGGGACGGCCGTGGAGGTGGAGCCCTGCAGCATGCCATCTGTACCCTGTGGGTCGGCGCCTCACTCCCTGCTGGCCCCCGTGTGCCACTGCCCGGCCTCGTGTCCACTCGGCACCCCAGGGAAAGAGGTGCTGTTTTGGCTCGGGCAACATTCCTTCTCCTGCCTGGGCCCCTTTTTG
This sequence comes from Cryptoprocta ferox, assembly GCA_028646485.1. NCBI lineage: Eukaryota > Metazoa > Chordata > Mammalia > Carnivora > Eupleridae > Cryptoprocta > Cryptoprocta ferox. Next base: position 94,160,021 of record CM053570.1, on the reverse strand, counting down.
GGGCTGGGAGCCCAGTCCCCTTCCCACTGCTGCGGACCTGCCTCTGTCACCCAGGTGATGGTGACTCGGCCCTTCCTGACCCTCCTGAGCGTCCAGGCCTCTGGTCCGCTCTCTCGGGTGTCACCGTTGATGCTCATAACCTCCCATAACCTCCCTGCAGTCCCTTTTCCCAGCACGTGCTCCCTAGGGCCAAGCTGAGCCCTCGGGGACTCCGTGCGGGGCCGACGAGCCTGCCCTGGGCCAGGACCCCGGTGTCGGGGAGCCTGGCCGACGGGCCTGGGACGGCTGAGCCCTTGGCCCCGGTGTGGGGTCCGTGGGACTCGGCTGAAGAGCAGGCTCCCCGGCCTCTGACCGGCCGTTTCACAACGACTCCTCAGTGAAGGGAAACCCCAGGTCCTCACTGGGCGCTTCGGGGTTCTCCCCGTTCAGCTTGGTGACCGTTTGCCGTTGTCTCTAACTTGGGGTTGAGCTTTCCGGAGGTCCCTCCCGCAATGGCACCAGACGGGGGAGCAGAGGGCAGGTGGCCTCGGGTGGCATTGGTCAGAGCCATCAGGGCGGGAGCACCAGAGAGGAGTCTGGGCAGTGTCCCCTCCCCCCCCAGACAGGACTACCTGAGGCCTCACCATCCCGAGCCCGGGGCGGAGGGGGGTCCGCGGGGCCCACGGGCAGGAGATGGGGAGGGAAACCTGGGCCTGGAGGCCTTTGGCCCTGTGGGTCCTGAACTCCAGTGTCAGCTTGTGAGGACAGAGAGTCTGGCGAGATTTCAGGGAGGAAAAAACCCCTCCCCAAAACGGCGTGAGTGCTGCCTAATAAAGGCAGCTGCTGGACCGAGGGAAAACAGCCCTTTGAAAAAAAAAGCCTTTCATTAGAAAAATAATGCATTTCATCCAAATAAGGTAAAAATATTTGGAATGGGGCAGAAGTGAGCAGCAGGCAGCGCCCGGCAGGCCTTTCTGGAAGGGGGAAGATTATTAAACTCAATTACAATGTAGTTTGGTAAAGCGTCATTTAGGAAAGAACTGGCCCCGGTGCCGGGAGGCTGTGGGCCGGCCCTCCTGGCCCCGGGGTCTCCCCAGCCGCCCCCTGTGACTCCCTGGCTCTGTGGGGCCTGATGTCAGGCTGTCCCCGGAGCAGAGCCCAGAGCGGAGGCTGGGGAGGCTGCTCCCCGACCTGCCCGCCCAGCCTCCTGCACTCTCTGTCCCTGACTGCCCCCCCACCCCAGGTCTGGGAAGGGGAGCTTCCTGGGGGAGGGAAGGGGCTGCTGAGGGTTACGTGTTCGATTTTTTTCTCATATTGTGGAAGCACATCTCAGATGTTTAAAAAAATCCGGTCAATATAGAAAGGAGCAGAGAACACACAATCTCCCCTGTACGGTCTGTCCGGTTTTGCAGGTGCACTTAGAGCCCCCCAACCCCGCCTCTATTTTAATGAAGATGGGAAGCCCTTTCACCCTGTCCTGTGATTTGCTAGTCTCACTGAGAGTGAATCCTGTGTCTTTGGGGGCTCACACCAAATGATAGTGGAGGGTTCTCTAGAAGGTTCTTCTCTCACCTCTGCCCTTCACCTAACCAGGAGCACTGAGGTTGGTTTTGGATTCTGGGTCCAGAACCTCCCTCTCCTCTGGTGACTGCCCAGCCCTGTCCTTGCCCCAGCCCTCCCCTACCCCTACCCCAGCCCCGCCACTGCCCCTGCCCCTACCCCTGCCCCAGCCCTGCCCCTACCCCTGTCCTGCCCTTACCCCTGCCCCAGCCCTCCCCTACCCCAGCCCTGTCCCTACCCCTGCCCTGCCCCTGCCCCAGCCCTATCCCTACCCCTGCCCCAGCCCTCCCCTACCCCGGCCCTGCCCCTATCCCTGCCCTGCCCCTACTCTTGCCCCAGCCCTGCCTGTGCCCCAGCCCTGCCCCTACCCCTGCCCTGGAGCCCAAAGAGGAGGAAGGCAGGCGGGAGACGTTTTCTGACAGCCTGATCCCAGGAGTTTACTTAATCCTTAGTGTTTCTTCATCTGTTTGTTTGTTTAAGATGGTTTCTGCCAAGCCACCCAGAAAAGAGGGTCGGAGGCTCCAGGCGGCAGGTGTGAAGGTGCCTGTGAGACCCTGCCGGGGTGGCCCCAGCCTCAGGGGAAGTGCTCACCTGGGGGTAGACACGTCTTGCCCCTGCGCCTTTGCCCTGCACCCCGGGATCCGCCACCCCCACTGAGCGGCCACCGGGTAGACCCCTCAGGGTGGGGTGCTGACCTGTGATGGCTGCCCCCTCCTGGGGAGAGCCGGCATAGGCTGACATGCAGGGCCTGAGCTGGGGGGTGCTCTCTGGGGCCCCCTGTGCCCCCCAGCTCCCATCCCCCACTCCCCACCCCAGCATCGTAGGGGCCTTTCACCTGAATTACAAGCAAACCTTAGTAGTTACTGAGCATTTTCAAGTTCATGCTCTTCGAGAAGAAGAGATAAGATTTTACTATTTTGTAAAGAGAATGCCCGAAGCCTTTCCTTGTTCCCTGACAAGTCCTGGAAGGATCTTCTTTATAGTGATGGGGCCACATTTTTAAATACACTCTGGAAACTCCGGCGCCCAGCCCTCCGCACCCCCAGCCCAGCAGCCCTGGGAGAATTGTTTCCAGGCACGAGCAGTTCTCAGGGTGCTTTCCAGACCCAGGGTGCAGCACCTGGGCCTGAGGGGGGCTCTGGCCAGGGTCGAGGGCATCCTTTCGTGGGTTTTGAAAAAGCTTTGGACTTTCCGAGGCCATGTGTCCCTCCCCCCCCCCCCCCCCCCACCGAGTGGCATGGGGTATGGAGCACACAGGAGCAGCAGCTGCATCCCGTGCTGGCCGCCGGCCTCCTGGGAGCTGCTTCCTGTCTGGCTTGCCCGAGAGGGTGGGGCAGCTCCTCCCTGTGAGGGTGGCACAGGCCTGGCCACACAAGGTCCCCAGGGCTCCAGCCCGTCTGCGGGCCCAACTGTCCACCTTGCTTCCTGGACGCCTCTTTGCCTGGCACCTGCTGTGGCCTGGACGCCAGCCAAGCCAGCCCGTGGGGCCAGGGCCGCCTCATGAAGGCCGGTGCGCAAGCTGCCGTTGCCCAGGTTGGTGGGGCAGGCCGGCCGCGTGGCCTAGGGAGGGGGCTGGCCTGTCGCTGTGGGTCCAGGTGGGAGGGGGCACGGCCGCTCATGAGTGCCGAGGCCTGACTCCCATGTGTGAGTCAGCGGCTGGTAGCACCCAGGCCGGGCCAGGTCTGTGGGAGGTGGGCAGGCCACTGAGCTGTGCGTGAGCCTGTGTAGCTGGTTCTGGCTCTTTCCAGGAGGTTACAAAACTTTTGAATTTGCCCCAGTTTGGGTGTAGGAGCATCACACCACCACAGCTAATTAAATCCAAGAATGAAAACGTTTTGCTGTATTTCCTACTGAGTCCAACAAGCCATAGGGAGGGCGGTGGGGCCTGCACCCACTCGGCACCCCTGGGGTGCGTGCCCCTGCAACTTCGAGCCCCACTGCCCTCTTGGGGGTGGGGGACATGGTCTCATGGCAGGCGATGTGGCCATTTTTCTCTGTCCTCATGTGGGAGAGTGCCTGGGACTCGGGGCAGTGAGCTGGCCCGGTGCAGCGTCCTGATGGGTCACAGGTCCTTGTCCCCCTGAGGCTCTTTGAGGGGCCCCCCGAGACCTGTGTCCCCCCTCCCTGGGCCAGGTACGAGGCCCTCCTGATATGTCCCTCAGGGCCCTGGCGCTTGCCTTGTCCATGAGTCCAGCTGGGAAGCTGGCCCTGCCCTCAGCTAGGCCGGGCCTCCCTCCTGTCCGCCGTGTGTGGCTCTGCTATGGTCCCTCTGGGCCCCGAAGACCTGGGGGCAGCCAGGGAGGGGGCATTTTTTGGGGGGTCCACCATGAGTCTCTCCTCTGTCCCTTGGGCCCCAGGAGTCCCCCCCTCCCAGAGGCAGCTGAAGATGGAGCCCCTGAGAGCTGGCCCTCACGCCTCGCTGGGCCCCTGCCCCCTGCCGCAGCACCCAAAGGCTGCTCTGTGGTCACGCCACCCACTCACCCAGCTGAGGTCTGGGCTTGGCTTGGTGCCTCCCCTCCGGCCCCACGGGAGGGCCGCTCGGCCCACCAGGGCCTGTGAAGCTCCAATAATGGTTTTAATTTGTTGAACTTGTGTTTTATCCCATAAATTAGTCACTGTTTTATTTAACAGAATCGAGATATCCACAAACAATAGGCGAGTTCCAACTTGAACATTTTAATAAGACAGAAAAAAGTATATATTTTCGCGTCTGTTACAAACATATTTATGTAAATAGCCTGTGGGCTGCGTTCCAGGAAGAAAGAAGAAAAGGAAGGGCCTTCTGTGCTGGGGCTGGGCTGGAAACGAGGCTTTTGTGGAAACGACAGTGGGCTGGGTGCTGGGAGGGTGTGGACCCCCTGGGGGGAGCGCTGGGGGGGGGGGAGACAGCCCCCCTCCCCCGTGCCCCTCCTCCATCTGGTGCCCTGCCAGGGGAGAGGGGCTCTTTGGGGCTTCACCTTCCCGCCACCCCCCCACCTCCGGTTCCCTCTGGAAGGCCAGTGTGCTCATGACAGCAGTGTGACACCCAGCGAGATGTTCAACGTGGAAGAACATGGTGGATCCCACACACGTCCCCTCCCCGGGGCCCCGGGATGCTTTGGCCACCTGGAAGGAGGTCAGCTCAGGGCAAGACCGGCAAGATGGTGCGGATGACGAGGTTTAATGGGCAAGCGGGTCACCATTTAGAAATGTCGGAGCCAACGAGGCATGAGGCCTGCGCTCTGGGCGAGGCCCCGTGGCTGTATTCCTGCCACCCGAGTTTCTGAGGGCGCCCCCCGCCGACAGGCCCCACGGCCCACCCCACCGTTCAGGCCCCAGGGCTGGTGGCTGCAGACCTGGGAATCGGCCCCTCTGGCTCTGCCCCCACGTGCTCCAGGCAGGAGCCGAGCCAGCATCCGGATCGGATCCGGGTACGCGCCGTTCCCAGCCCAGGCAGGTCCCTGCAGGAAGGAGGAAGGAGCCGAAGGAGGCGGCGAGGGATGACCCTGCCAAGCGCCTGCCCAGTGGCCTGGCTGCGGGAGGCCGGGGCGGGCCAGGGTCTCGGGAGGGGGGGCGCCCGAGGAGTCCATGGAGCCTCTGCCCGAGGCTTCCAGGCCGATCAGCTCTGCCCTCCGGCAGCCAGGCCGGTCAGCTCTGCCCTCCGGCAGCCCCTGAGCCTCACTCGGGGGCTTCAGGCAGCGCCGGCGACGGAGGCCACCCTTGCGGTTGGGCAGGACCCGAGCTCCCCACCGTCTGTCCCCGGCAACCTGGGGGAACTTACTTGGCCCCATCCCAGGGCCCAACTGGTCTGCCCCTTTCCTGCCAGGGTTGAGGAGTGACCGACTCCCTCCCCTCGTCCCTGCTCTGGCACAAGGAGCCTGGCCACGGCTGTGCCGTCCTGCATGGCCGGGTCACTGCCAGCCACTTGAGGCTGACTTTAAAAATAAAAGATACCTTGATAGATTTTTTTTCCAGTTTTTATTGAGTGAAAATGTCAAACCTTGCATCAGTCATGCAAAAAAAAAAAATCAAATAAATAAAACACATATATTAAATTTCTAATAGCACTAAATTCAAGTGGAAAAATATTCAGTTCTTAATAACCAGGTGCCGAGGAGACCAGATTCAAGTAATCAGAGCACACGCTGTTCAGTTCGGTTTTCACGTTCTGCATTTTTCGTCTCAAAACCTCTCTATATATCTCTATATATCTATATATGTATATACATATAGATATATACACACACATATGTGCATACATATTATTTTATATTTATATATATACACATACATAGTTATAAAACATTAAAAAGAGCATTGGTGGATCAAGCATTGTTTTCCCCACAGAAAGAAAATAAAACAAAAATTACACGTTAAAATTCAAAATGAGCTAGCAATGGCTTATAGTCCTAGTGTGCAATATGGAGTTTACAAAAGGCTAGACTTCCCACTGTCGGCATCTTCTTTTTTCTTTTTTCTTTTTTTTTTTTTGTTTCTTTTTTAATTTTGCTACATTGAAAAATGTTTTTGTGTTTTGTTTTCTGTTTTTTTTTTTATTCCTTTACAAAACTCCCTCCACACACCCAGCGGCTCTGTGGTAGGACCCAGAGTCTGGGCGAATGTCAGCAGCAGCGCGAGGCGCCCACAGAACTCAGGAGGCTCTGGTACGGGACACGTTTTAGGAAACGATTTGCTCCCTGTTGAATCAGGTGCGCTCCGTCTGACCACTCCTCCCTCCCTGCTCCCTCTGTCCAGTGCAGGTGATCCTGGCTCTCTGGCTGTGGGCAGCCAAGAGGACACACACACACACACACACACACACACACACACACACACTCACACACAGAAGGACAAAAAAAAAAAAAAAAAAAACCAGTGCCCACCTCCCCACCATCATGTGGGGCTCCCCCTGGAGGTCTGCAGGGAGGAGGCTCTGGGGACAGGCCTCCTCGACGCTGGGCTGGGCTCCCTCCCTGTGACCCAGTCTCAGGGTCCAACCTGAGCCAGGCTGGTGGGCGGGACTGGAGACCCGGGAAGCTTGGGCAGCCTGTGTTGGCTCCCTGTCGCCCTCCGAGCCCATGGCCGGGTGTGTGCCAGCCAGGTGCCAACCGCCCCCCCAAGTTGGGCTAGGTGGCCGCCTCCTCTCCAGGAAGTGGGGATGTTTGGAAAAGGGACCCAAATCTCAGCGGGTTGCACCGGCGAACATCCCAAACAAAATAATAAAAACCAACGGGGCGGGGGGGGGAAGCCCTATAAAGCCACACGCATAACCAATAGAGAAAAACTCAAATGTTAAGTTAACTACAAACTTGTATCAACAGTAATCGTCCTTTTTCTTGTTTCTACAAAATTCAAGTTAAAAGTTGGAATCACGCAGCTCCCGTCAGTGCTAGTGTAAAGACAGACAGCCTCAAACTGGTAAGGCCTCTAAAATAAATGCGAAACGAAATCCCACGTGAGCGATTGCACTCGGTCTCCAACCTCAGGGCTGGTCCGAGGCGGGCCTGTGCTCTCGCGGCCCGCCTGCCTTTTTTTTTTTTTGTTCTATGTAGAATAATAACCTTTACAGGAAAAATACTGTACAACTTTCTCGCATTTCTTTTTTCCGTTTTGAATATTAAAGCCCCAAACAGTGGTATCCTTCCTGTTCCCACCACGTGGGTGGCTGAGACCCCAGCGGGGCCCAGCACCCCAGCACCTGCCGCTCTTGGGTTTGGAAGCGGACACAACCTCGGCCCTCCGGGCGCAGAGGCTGGGGCCCGGGGGTCACCGCGCGGCCGGCTTCCAGGCCCCAGGCCTCGGGAGCAGACGCGGGGCCCGGGCCCGGCGCCCCGGCCCTGCGCGTTCCGTGAGGTTTCCTCCGCGGTCCCTGCAGTGTCGCCGGCGCTGGCGCCTCTGCCCCGCCCCCCCAGGGCCAGGAGGGAGGGTCTTAGCTGCATGAAAGGGAGGCCCTGCCAGATGCTACCGCGGCCCGCCTCTGGGGGTTCGGGGTGGGGGTCGCGGTGATCCCCAGCGCCCTTCCCAGTCCTGAGCAATGAGGAATCCCACCGGCGTGGTCGCGGGGCCCGGGGTCCGGCCGCGCGGGGCGGTTGCCCAGGTGTCCGCGCGCCCGCCTCGCCCTCGGGGGGGGGTGGGCTGCTCCTCGGTCCCACCCCGGACAAGAGCACCTTCTGTTTCCCTGAAGAAGAAGATCCCCGAAGTGCAGCCAGAGGAGGGTCGCTCGCAGCCTGTCCTTCCAGCCGCTGGCCGCGCGCCGCGGGCGGGGCGGGGGCGGCCCCGGAGCACCAGAGGGAGGCCCCCGCCTCTGTCCTGAGACGGACTCGGGGTCCGGAAGCACCGGCGGGGCCGCCCCGAGCCCGGAGCGCCTCCCCACGCCGGCACCGGGTGCGATCGCGTAGCTCTGGCCGCGGGGGGGGGGGGGCAGCGTTACAGATAAATAGCATCTCTTACAAAAGGAATCACAATGGCCACCACGGGAGGGGGGCGGGCGAGGCGTCCCCGACGGGCGGGCTAGGGCGACGCTGCGGCGGGCGCGGGGGCGGCCAGCTCCGGGCTCCGCGCCCCGGGCCCTGCCGCCGCGGCCGCCGCCGCCTCGGGCAGCGACTCCTCCGAGTCGGTGCGCAGGTCCTCGTCGTCGTCCTCGTCCTCGTCGTCGTCGTCCTCGTCGTCATCGTCGTCCTCGTCCTCGTCGTCGTCGTCGTCCGCCTCCTCCTCGGGCAGCTCCAGCTCCTCCTCCTCGTCGTCCTGCGACGACTCTCCGGCCGCCGCGGGCCCAGGCGCCGGTGCGGCGGGGCCGTCGCGGGGCCCGGGGCCGTCGGGCGGGCCGGGGTCCCCGGGGTCGCCCGCGTCGCCAGGCCCCAGCCCCAGGCCCGCGGAAGCGGCGGCGGAAGCGGCGGCGGCGGCGGGCGGCAGGAAGAGCAGGGGGCCCCCGGGCTCGGTGCCCAGCGACAGCGCGCCGTCCAGGCCGACGGCGGGGCCGGGGGACGCGGCGGGTGGCTCCCCGCGCTCCTGCTTGTCGTGCTTGCGCTTGTGCGAGTCCATCTGCGACATGCCCACGACCGTGTGGCGGCAGCCCGGGTAGGTGCAGTGGAAGTGCGAGCACTTGAGCTTGTACTTGCAGTCGGGCACCGCGCAGTCGGCGCTCGAGCTGAACTGGCAGAAGCCCGCCGCGCTGATCACGTCCTGCTTGCCGTGGTGCTTGCGGTGCGCCGTGACCTTGGTGCTGTCGGTGCAGCGGAAGCGGCAGCGCAGGCAGTGGAAGTGCGTGCTGGAGCCCGAGAAGGGGCAGTCGGCGAAGTGGCAGCTGAGTGATGCCTTGAAGCGCTTGAAGTCGTCCAGCACGAGGTTGTCCACGCGGTCATGGTGCTGCGCGTGCTTGTACATGTGCGTGCGCCCGCAGAACTTGTAGCCACAGTTCTCCCGCGTGCAGTGGTAGTGCGTGACCTTGAGCGAGAACTGGCAGGTCGGGTCCCTGCAGTCCTCGTAGAGGTCGAAGCGCCGGAAGCCCTCCAGCATCATGCCCTCGTCCAGCATCTTGCGCGAGGAGGCCGTCTTGCGCCGCTTGCCGAACGGCGACATGTCCTCGATGATCCAGAAACGCTTTTTGGCCCCGGAGGCTGTGGGCATGGAGATGGTGTTCCCTGCGGAGGGGCCGGGGGAGATCAGTGCGCGCGCCGGCGCCTTTGCCCGGATCACACCCACGCAGGGGCCCCGGTCCCGCACGCTGGCCGGAGGGCAGCGCTGGGTGGTGGGCTTCCCGACACTCCGGGGGCCTCTCCCACTGCCCTTCCCCGGCAGAGCCAGGGAGCCCCAGGCTTTCCCTTGCGTCATCCCCTGTCTGCAGGACGGCGACCACACAGGCATCCGCCCCGCGTGCGGCAGAGCAAGCAGCCCGGGGGATGTGGTGGCCGCTTCCTGGCCAGTTTGGGTGGGAAGTGAGGACGCGTCCTGGCGCTAATTGAAGCTGAAAGGGGAATCTAGGTCGGCAGAGTGTAATTACCCAGGTTGGACGCAAGCCAGGACGCCATCGCACACCCGCCTCTAATGAGGGACAGGCAGGCTCCTTCTCGGGCGGGGAACCAGTTTCACCGGCTGCCCACCTGTCTGCACAGGGGACCCGCCTACTTCCCGCGGGGATGCCCAGCGCCCCGGGGCTGTTTGAGCTATAACTCCCTGCCCTGAAGGACACCTTCCCCCTGATACCAGAAGCTTCTTTGAAGTCTGGTTGGGGTCTTCTGCCCGCAGTGAGCCAGGAGAGGGCAGGTCTGAGGGACCGGGGCTGGAGCAGGGGCTCAGCTGGCGGACCGGTTCCCATCTGTGCCCTCCCAACCGGACCCAACTGCCGCCCTGGACTCAGGATGGCCCATTGCCAGGACTGCCTGACTGAGCGCGGTTTTGCTTGTCACCCCCTTTCCGTGACCTGCCGCCACAGCGTGAGGGGACAGCAGCCCCTGGCACTGCACAGGCAGCTGGGGGAGGGGCAGCGACCCTGGCATTCCCGGCTCCACACCCCAGAAGAGAGAGAGAAACCTTCAGGGGCTGGCCCTACCCAGGGTCAAGGGTGGGCATTCTTCGGGCTTCTCCCATGTGGCTGACCGGCTCCGCCCGCCCTGAACCTTCCCAGAATGCCCGGCTTCCATGCCACCACTGTGCTGTGTCGTCCATTTAGGGAATAGACCCAGTCATCACCCCCCGCCCCCCGCCTTGGCAGGTGAAGAGAAACCAAGGGTGGCAACAGTGTGGGGGTGCACGGGACAGGACAAGGGAAGGTCTGGGGCCTGGAGATCCGTGTGAGTGAGAAGTGGCTGCTTTGGGTCTGAGGGCCCAGGGCTCTGTGTGGTTATGCCAGTGACTGCTTTCCACGGGTAGAATTCCAGAAGGGAGACCTTGTTTCTGCCATATGCCTGGGTCTGGCACAGCAGAATGTGAGGCAAAAATGAGTGAAGGAAGGAGGTGCGGGGCGGGGTGGTGACCACACCGAGGGGAGGGGAGTGGCGGGCAGGTCCCAGCCCTGCAGGGCATCTGATATGCAGGGGTGAGGGGGTGGGGGGGAACCAGAGGCACCCCTGCCATTGAGCACTGCCCGGGGCCTGGGCCACAGCGACTCCCTCTTCCTGCTTGGCTCCAGGGCTGGGGGGTCGGGCCAGAGTCAGGGCCCTGCTGGGACCCAGTGCTGAGCAGGAGTCGAGAGGAGCTGTCCTTGGGACATCTGGCTTTGCCGGGTGCTGGGCTGTGAGGGACGTAGGGTGGCCCTGTCCTGGCCCCAGCAGACCACAGGAAAAGGTCAGGTCCCAGACCATGGCCTCGAGGGTCAGTGGAGTTGACACACACTGGCGAGAAGTCATGTGCGAGTTACCTGCAGCGTCCTGAACTAGGGGGACGTCACTTTTTACTGGAGATGCAGTGGCAGTGGCGGGCGGGAGGCGGGGCGGGCTGCTGACTGGGTGGCCCAGGCCCCGGGTGGCTCCGAGAGTGGCACTGAGCAGAGAGTATGAGAGACAGGGCGGAGAAAAGAGGCATGGGAGGGAGGGGAGGGGCGCCCGGAGCAGGGCCGCTGAGAAGGATGGGGTCAGTGGGGGCTGCGGAGCCACGGGGGCAGCCTCGTCGCCAGCGGCAGCAGGAGGAGGAAGAGGAGGAGGAGGAGGAGCCGGGCAGCCTGGAGAGGGTGGAGAAAAGCAGAAAAAAAAAAAAAAAAGAAAACCAAAACAAAGAAAAAACAAACAAAAAAGAACCAAAATGAGAAACCCAATGGCAGAAGCAAGTATGATATGAAAACACGTGGACAGATGACGAGCAGAGAAGCACCACGAGAGAAGAGGGGGAAGGAGGTGGCGGGAGGAGGAGGGAACAGGAGGGGACGCTGTGCAGGGAGAGGCCATGGCGGGCTCAGAGAGGGCCTTCGGCAGAGCCCCGCCCTGGTGGGACCCCAGTCTGGGGTCCAGGGACCAAGCTTCGGGACAATGGCAGAAGGGCCAGAGGAGAGGCCGAGTGCCCGGGACCTGGGCCCTGGCAGGTCCCTTGCCCCCCTGCCCTTCTGTCTGGGGGCTGGGCTGCTCTGAGCTGGGGCGCCCACAGAGGACGAGCCCAGCTCCTCTCCTGGAAACCGAAGCCGGGGGCCGAGTGCGGGCAGGAGGGGCCTTCGCGTCCCCCAGATCAGCTAGCCCTGCCGCACACTGAGGCTGGCTCTGTCCTCCTTTGAGGCCGCTTGACCATGAACCTCCAGTCCTGAGATGGACCCTGCGGCGCCTTGGGCCGGAGGCTCCCGGGCCCCCGAAGTCTCCTCCTGGCCCGCTGCTTGCTGTCCCGGCGCGGCCCGGCCCTGCGCTCACCTGCCGCCGTGCTCTCGTTGCCCACAGGGGTGCTGGAGCAGCTCCGGTCCATGGTGGGCGACTCAGAGGACACGGCGCCTGGGCTGCAGCCCGTGTAATCCATGTACTCGTCTGTCTCCGTGTCCATCAGGCTCGGGGGGCCCTGAAAGGGAGGGGGGGACCCTGAGGAAGCTGGGCGGGGGACGGGGGCTACGCTGCCCACAGGGGTCAGGCTGCCCTCTGGGCGGGCCTCGGGGGATGCCCCCTTGGCACCTTGGCGCTCACCTGGGAGGGGGGCACGCGATCGAAGTTCTTGCCCAGCATCCTCCGCATGTGCTTCCGGGCGTGGGAGGTCATCTGGTGCTTGAGGAGGAAGGAGAACTGGCAGCCCTCCCGGATGCAGTGGAAGTGACTGCTCACCTGGTTGTACTTGCAGCCTGCGGACACAGCCCCGCGGCGTGAGGTGCCCCGGCCGCGCGCTCGGCACCCATGGCGCCTGCCAAGCTCGGGGGAGTGCAGCCAACACAGGCAGGCAGGCAGCGGTGCCTGGGGAGGGGACGCATGCCCCAAGGTGGCATTCCCCACCCCCGGGGGGAGGAGGTCCTAGGCCCTGCGGCTGGCCAAAGCCTGGGCCCACCCTCTGGCCTCAGTGGCCTCAGTGGCAAGGCTGGGCCCCGTCCCCTGCCCCTCGCACTGAGAGGTCCCAGGGCTCCAGGGCGAGAGACCCTAATGACCTGTCCGCCAGGTGAGCCCCCTCCCGGCAAGCCACTTGTCTCCACATCTCTGGGGGGGCCGGGTGCCTGCCCCCAGATCTGTGTAGACCTCTGCCCCGCCCCCACCCACCTCTGCTTCGCTCTGGGCTGAGAACACGCAGAGCGGGCAAGACTGCAACAGCGTCAGCAAAGGGCAGGTGAGGGCCTGCCTGTTGCCATGGTGCCGGGGCTGGCCAGGTGTCTTGTATCATCCCCCAGCTTTGTTTGGCCCCAACTACCACCAAAAACACCCGAAGTTGAGTAAATACCGACAACTATGGAATACCCTGACCCCTGTAAACTGAGCCCAAGGACGGCACAGGCCACCAAATGTTGACATCTGTTGCCATGGTTACCAACCCTCTCCCAGGCCGAGAATTCTTTTTGAATTAATACTTGAAAGAAAGGTTTATTTCCTGTCTTTCCTGGCAGTTGCTCTGAGTATCTCACCCCTGCCCCTGCGGAAGGGCCAGTCTGCAGCAGCCGCGCGGCCCCACCTCTGCTCCCCCAAGGCCCTGCTGCTATGACCACCTGAGTCACAACAGGCCTGGCCTGCAGCCCAGCTGTCTGTGCCCGGCCTGCCTGGCTGCCACCTGCCTTCCAGTTTCCAGTTTTTTCCTGGCAGGTTCCTACCCCCACATCTGCAGGCCTGTGAACGTGTGGCTCCATCCTGAGGCAGGTGGGTGGGCTCTGCCCCCCCGCCCGAAGGCATCCCCCAGGGCAAGCTGGGGCCAGGGAGGTCCTCGGGAGGCCCCGGGCCGGGGCCCTGGGCGGCTTCCCTGCCTCGGGCCCAGTTCTCAGCAGCAGACTCAGCTCCCTGGCGTCTGCTGCGAAGCTCAGGGCCATCTGTGGCCTTCTTCCCAGCCCCACAGCCACCTCCTTCTGGGTTGCCCCAGGTCACAGATGCTCTGGGCTGACCCACAGCGTACCTGCTTGTCCCACCAGATCCCTGCCAAGCACGGTGCTGGCCAAAGCAGATGCTCGAAACCCTGAGCTGCCACCTCCCCACCTCCTGTAACAGCACGGAGCCCTGCACACCGCTGTTCCTCAATAGGGATCTGCTGAATGAGCAAAGGGACCAGCGTCCATTCTGGACAAAGCCCTTGTAGTTAGAGCCATGGAAAGAGATCCCAGAGCAGGGAACTCCAGGGGCTCCTATGTTATCGGCCCGCCCTCTTGAGAGAAGGAGGAAAGAGCACCGAGTCCAGGGCCTGACTCGGATGACAAGGCCCCAGGCATTTCCCCAGGGGTAGGCGGGGCACTCTGAGTCACTCTCACTCCTTTTCCTGGGCTCTCTGTGTTTTGACAGTTTCCCCTGTTTGATGATGCCTGGACTGTGACATCAATGGCGTTTTTAACAAAACGGAGTCTGATGTGTGGGGACAAGAGGTGCGTCCCAGGAGAGGTGGCCCGGGCCACCAGGGCCTCAGGGGCCAGCGCCACAACCCTGCCGCCTGCCACAGGTCTCTGCCCCCAACGCCGGCCTTTAGTACCTAGCCTGCCGCATTCCTCGCGCTTGGTGAAGTACTTGAATCCGTTGGCTGCCCGCCGCTCGGCTTTCTCGTGCTTCTTTACGTGCCACGGCAACTTGGTGGTGATGTTGGTCACAAAGCAGCAGCCGGTCCGGAGGCAGTGGTAGTGTCCACGCATCCGGAACTCACAGTGCTACAGGGAGGGACGGGAGGGTCAGGGCCAGGCTGACCCTCCTCTGAGCTCCCCCCTGGCCCACGGCTCTGGGCGTGGCAGGCCCTTTGCCCTTCCATGCGCAAGTCAGAAAACACACTGGGTACAGGCCTTTCACGTGTTAAAAAAGTGGCATGTGCCTTTAGTAATCTGACTAAAACACCCTACCTGGTGATCCTGCCACCCATCTCTAATTCCACACCCAGAGCAGACATCACTCATCTATCCCAGCACTCTTCTCTGGAACCCCGGCTCTAGGATCAGGCTCCTTCGCAAGGCGTTCTGCCAAACAGCCCCTACCAGTTTGGGGGTAGGCCTTTATGGTGAACTTGATCTGCCCTTCTTCTCTGGGGCACGGACAGTTCAATCTCTAGCTGTCCACTGGGCCTATTTGAAAATTCTAGGCCTCTGGGGAAAGGGAGCATAGTTCCAGGATGGGGAGAATGATGCCAGGTGCACAGTGGCTGCCCAGCCTGGGGCCACTGCGGAGAGGCAGGATGAAATGACAGCCCTCACCAACTCTGGACCCCTGCCCAGGGGCCTCCAGGGGCGCAGGGGCAGACAGTGCCCTTTCCAGAGCCTGGACGAGGCCAATTCAACATGGGCGTGAGAGACGGAATGAATCCCTGCTGGGAGGAGCCGGGCCCAGGCCCCGCCGCCGCCCTGCCCCCCCACCCCTACCCGTCCCCGGGACTGACCTGGTTGGGACAGAGACACTGAAGTGAGTAGTACGCGAACTGGTCTCGCACGTTCACCAGGTTGTTGTTGGGGTTGATGTGATCCAGGCAGTGGGACTCGGCCTTGCCGGAGGTTTTACAGACGTACTTGCAGTTCCCGAAGAGACAGTGGAAGTGGAACTTGTTGGCGTACTTGCAGTCCGTCGCGAGGCAAGGATCGCTGCAATGAAACCACAGCCCTGAAGGTCACTGGCGTTCCCAGAGCCCTCCCCGCGGACACCCTGACATCGGTCATGCCGGGGCTCTGCTCCCTAATCCCCTGCGGTGCGGCCCAGAGGCCTGGCCCCCAGGGCTGCCCTCCTGCTCCACGAGTGGACTCGGCCAGAGGAGACTACAGATCCCAGCATGCATTCCTGGCTTCTTTTTGGAGCTCGGCTGGTGCAGAAAGGGTGGCAGTGTGCAGCCTGCCCAGAGCATTGCATGCTGGGACACGTAGTTTCCACGGCCACACCTCAGGATTATAGATAAGGCGGCTGCAATAACCTCTTGGATGCGAAAATGAGAGATGGCGCTGCCAGCCCTGGCGGGGCGCCAGCAAGGCCCTGGCTGGCGTGGCACAGGCACTGCCCTGGGTGTGGCTGACTGACAGGGTGCAGATGGGTGGGCAGCCCTACCCGGAAGCTCTGCTCCCTCGGGGCCCTGGCCGGGGGAGAGTGTGCGCCTGGTGTCAGGTCCTGCTGAGGCGCACAGCTGCTGGGGCCCCCAGGGTCAGGCCGGGGTTCGGGGCTCCCGCCCACTCAGAGAACCTCACCAGCCCGCTGAGGGGTGGCGCTCGGGGGCAGGGGTGGGGTGGGGGGGTGCCGGGCTGAGCCCCCGTGCCAGCCTGCCCCAAGAGCAGCAGCCCCGCCCCACGGCCTGCCTCCTGGGCTGCAGACAGGGGTAGAAGATGCCGTGCCCCGGCCTTCTGCCCCGGCTGGCACCACGGCTGTCCCCACGGTGGCCCTGGGGCAGGAATCCGGCCATGCTGGCGAAACTAAGAGGGCTGCCGCTGTGGGGCGGCGGAACGGAAGAAGGGGAGCTCGGGGAGGGACGGAGAGGAACGCAGGTCCCCTTCCACGCCAGAGGCCCAGCCCCAGATGCCCAGAGAGGGGGGACAGCTGCCACTCAGGCGGTACACGTTCACATCCAATTTATTACTTTTATTGAGAACAGGAAGCCGCACATATAACGATACAGAGTCACCGTTCTCGCCGCAAGGCGCCACCACCATCCAGTGAGGAAGGTCCCTTCCATCCCTGAGAGCTCAGAGCACTGTGCAGATGGGCGTGGGCCTGGAGGGGGCGCCTAGGCCTCTCGCCCTCCACCCGTGACTTCGCTTGTCCTGCAGAGACTCAGCCGAGGGAGCGAGTC
Source organism: Cryptoprocta ferox (assembly GCA_028646485.1). Lineage (NCBI taxonomy): Eukaryota > Metazoa > Chordata > Mammalia > Carnivora > Eupleridae > Cryptoprocta > Cryptoprocta ferox. Next base: position 94,143,674 of record CM053570.1, on the reverse strand, counting down.
CCAGAGACCATCAAGGAGGCCCAGAGTGAGATGCAGCCTTCCCTGCCTGGTCCACCTAAGCTGGTTCTCGCGGCGCCAACACTGCCCCCTCTGGAACAGCGGCCACCATCACCACCACCACCTCCTCCTCCCACCCTGGCGGCCTGCTCGGGGAACAGGCATCGAGGCCAGAGCCTCGGCAACTTTGGCTAGAAGGACAGCGTCTGATGACCGTGTCCCAGAGAGGCTGGGGACAGCCCGGGCCCACTGCAGGGTGAGGAGCAGGGTGTCCTTGGCCGCCCTTGCTAGCACCTACTCCCAAGACACGCGGGGGACGCGGGACTCCCGGCTCATCGAGGGACTCACTTCTCCTGGAACTGGAGGAATCCGGGTTTGACCTGGGGCTTGGCATTTTCTAGAGAAGTTGTTGCCAAGGGCGAAGTGGGCAGGTGAGGCACTGACGCTGGAATCTGAGGCATCTGGGGGATGGCGGAAGCCAGCTGTTTCCAGGCAAGCAGCGTGGGGGTGGAGGGCACGGCCGCCGGGCTGGGAGTGGGACCCTCCAGAGAGGCTGTGGTGACGGGAGGCGCCGGAGGGGACGAGGGGGCCAAGGCAGGTTTGGTCTCCGCGGCCGAGGTGGGGAAGGGAGCCTCTGCGTTTCCCTTCACTGCTCCTCCCTCCGTCCGGAAGTGGAAGCTGCAACAGGCAGGAACGGTGGCTCAGGTGGGGAGGAAGAGGGCCCTGCACAGGTAGCCCTTCCCTGGGTGTGACCCCATCACAAGCCTAGGGGCCCTGTGTCCCCACCTAGTCCCCAGCACCAGGCGTGATGCCACCAGGAGCCAAGGACTAAGAACAAAGAGCTGTGTCCTCTGGTTCTGAACTTGGGCTCCTGGCTCGGCCCTAACTATGTCTCCCTGTGCTCTTCATGCTGTGTCTGTCCCTAGCTCCTTCCTACGCAGAGCAGGGGACAGGGAGGGCACGCGAAGTCTGTGCTTTCAGAATCTGCTCTGAGAATTGAAGGTGGGTCTCGCTTGGCCTTCGGAGATGGCTCTTCTGCAGACTAGCAGCTGCAGCTGTCTGAGCAGTGAGCAGAGCCCGAGCTGGGGCCCAGCAGTGGCCAAGGTCTGGGTTAAATGTCTGTGAGTTCTGGGTTCAATTACAAGAGGCGGCTGGCCTGCTGCTTTTCAGCTCCATGGGTTTATGAATTAATTTCATTATTTTTAGGTCAAAGAGAATCTACAAATGCAATACTGCGGCTTGGAAAGGCCTTCACAGAGGGTGCCTGCCTGGGTCAGAGTGGGGTCTCTCCAGCTGGCTTCCCAGGGAACATCTGTGGTCACGCTGCCAGCCACACTGGGCGGGGGTGAGGGGCTGGGCAGAAGCAGCTGCTCAGGGTCTCTAGGTGGGGCCTGGACAGGCTCAGAGGACCCCGCCGGGGGACCGAGCAGGTGGAAGGACGGGGAAGCCCGCCTTTTGCAGGCACTACGTTCTAAGAAACCAGCTCAGCTTCTGAGTTCCAGTGGAAGCAGCACACGGGGCCTGCTTGGAAGGCAGCTAGAGACCCCAGCAGCCCCCAACCCCACGCAGCCTGGAGCCAGGCTGGGATGAGACAGGCTAGGTTTCCATGGGCCCTTGGGACCCCCCACTCACTTGGCATGCTTGATGGCCCCGTCCAGGGTGCTGAAAAGCGCTCCGCACTCCTCCACCACGCAGTGGAAATGTGCCTTGTGAAGGAAGTCACACTGGGCGTCACAGAAGTCCTTGGTGCCAAACCTGGCCAGAGGAAGCAGTGGTCAGAGGAGACCCTGGGGCACTAGCCACCACGAAGCGTGGGCCTGGCCCTTCCTGCTCCTTTGCTCTGCCAGGAAGCCCCTCACCTTCGAAGGTACACCTTCCAGGGCTCGGACAGCTTCTCCTGAACCAGCGCCTTCACGGCCTTGCCCAGGAAGGGCGAGGCCTCCATGGCGGGGCTGCCCTCTGCTTCTGTCTTGATGTTCAACAGGCCGCCAAGGTTGGGGTTGCCCTGAGACATCTGCAAAGAGGACAGGACCCGTGCTTGGGGCTGGCCAGCCGCCATGGGAGTAGCAGCGGTCCTGGGCCACCGGACCTCTTGCAACGCACTAGAGCAGCGGAGAGGAGAGGGTGCCTGGCCCCACACAGCTCTGGCCACAGGCGAGCCCACTGTGAATGGTGCTGCCACAGGCCACATGGAGATGCCACAGCTGCTCCACACAAACCCCGTGGTGCTGAGATCCATCACTCAAGCTAAGGCCGGGACTCTGGGCACACACCAGACCAGCTTTCCCTAGACTTTGTGGCTCCCTGGTTATTTTCCTGCCAGGTTTTCAAAAGAAGTACGGGGGGGGGGGAACCCCTATGAATTCCTTGAGAACAAGAGAAGGCACACAAAGGAGGAAGAGAGAGAGAGGGAGGGAGGCTCAGGGGGGTGAGATCAAGATGCCTCACGGCTGCTGGGCCAGGAGGGGGGTGGCGAGGGGGAGCCCGGGTGAAGGCTTGACCCACATGGGGCGTGGGGCTCCAACAGGAAGGAGCGAGGGGGTGCAGGGGCCAGCGACCCCCTGAGAAGGGATAAGGAGAGCAAGGAGGGAGAGAGGGAAGGTGGAGGGCGTGGGGCCCATGGCAGAGGGCAGAGGGTGGCGGGAGCCTCCTTCCCTGCCAAGGGCCCAGCGGGGACCCCCACCCGTGAGGTCCGGGCCAGGCCCAGCTCCCCCAGCAGTCACTTGTGTATGGTAACCAAATTAATCTTGCTGTAGTCAAATTTATCATATGAAGGGGGGAAATATATTTGAGATGATGTATAATTTACAAAGACCCTGCATTATTTAAAATAAATATTCTGGAGCGACCTCTGCGGAAGGCGTCCGAGACCATTACTCAACCCGAAAAGTGGAAATTGATGCTTTGCTCCCACTTTAGCGCCCCTCCCCCACCCCTTTTTAAACAAACAAAAAATATATAAAATAAATAAATAAAATTAATAACTGAGAGGGAAAGAAGTTAGAGGGCTCTGGAAAAGCTTTTGGAGTCCTCCATCTGAAGGGAAAAAAAGGGTGTCAGAGGCTGGAATATATTTCTTCAGCCAGTTCATTAAATTAATTTGTAAGCAGTGGCTCTGAAATTATATCCGATGAAAAATGGCCTCAAAATTTAAATGGTACAAACTCATCTTATTAGAGGCAAAACATTAAAAAACAAACACCTCCCCCCCACCCCCCAGCATAGCTTTAATTTCTCTGGGTGGGGGAACGCAAGGCGTGTGATGGATGGTTCTTACCTTATTCATAAGCGAGGATAAAAGAGATGAATTTGCCGGGACTGCATGGCCATTTGATTCATTACTGGAACACACAAACCAAGGGGCTTTAGCTCAGATGTACGTGGGACTGAGCCCAGACACTCACCCTTCCCTGCCCATCCTGAAGGCCCCGGCCCCACCTGCTACATCTGCCTGGGCTGGAGGAGGATCCCCCGGCGAGGAGGGCTTGGCCCCTGGCCTCAGTGGGGTCTCACTCCAAGGGTGCCGTCCCCAAGAGCCTCCTGCAGTGGGGCAGAGCTGGTGGGGGCAGGGGGGGGAGGTCCTGGCCTCGCCTCACCTGGGCTCCTTCACAGTCAGGTCTAAACTGCGGTCCTGGGAGACCTCGTGGGGAACCGGGGCGCCAGCGCTCTCACCGGGCTCCTGCTTCACCGGGGCCGGGGGGAACCTGGCGGGGGTGGCCTGCTGCCCGTTTCCTACAGGGGACAGGAGGGAAGATGGTGTTAGAGGGGCTGAGGGCTTCCTATGGGCACAGACCGGAACCCCCCACCGCCAGAAGGGAGGGCAGTGGGCTGGGTGGGCCCGGGGCCCCGGGGGAGCCCTGGCTGCTGGTCAGCGATTCTCCCCACTGACATGATCACTTGTGACGCTTACCCCTGTGTGGCAATTCTTCAAGTGATAATTATTGCAAAATTATGTCAAAGTTGTCCCGGCTCAGGGCCTCCTGGAGGAGAAGGGCGGGAGGCTGGGGAGGGGGCTGGCACGGGGGTGGGGGCCCTTCATTTTCTCCACCGACTGTCACAGTCAATTTGTGGGGCTGCCGCTTAGGCTTTTATTAAAGACTCTGTTAATGCTGAGGGAAAGTGGCAGATCTAGACTGGGAGCTGCGCCCCTCCGCAGGTCCCCGGCCCGCTGTTGCCGGGGCGACGGCCCTGCCTTCCACTGAGCATGCCTAGGAGGGGCATCTGCTGTGTCAGGGCTATGGGAGCTGACAGCCAATCAGAGCGGTTCAAACTATGTGACCTCGCCCGTCAAGCTGTCCAGGGCAGGGACGTGAGGCCCACTGTGGCCGGGCCGGGCTGGACCAGGGTCCGGGTGGGAGCCGGCAGGCTGTAGCCATCGGCGGAAAGGCCGGAGCTGGGTGGGCAGTTGATTCGGGAGGCCAAGCAGAGCAGGGGCAAAAGAAGTTGCTGACAGGAACATGTCCACCGAGCCCTTCTCCACAATCCCCAAGTGGCTGAAATATTAATCTGCCCCAAGGCGCTGCAGCTGACAGAAAGCTGCTTCACAGACAGCAAGTGGCATTTGATTAAAAAATAAAGGAAAGCGCCCCCCCTCCCCTTCCCTTGACCTTTCTTTTGGGGGAAGGAGATTTTTCTAATGAAAAAGAAAAAATTTGACAGTCTGGCCACAGAGCTCAGTGTGGTCCTAAAGTGGGCACCACCCCAGCCCACAGGCATCTGGCCAGAGGCGCATGGCCCCCAGGCAGTCCCGCTGTCCCTCTCACACCTGCAATGGAAGGAGGGTCATTCCACGCTTCCCGCTGATGGGAACGTCCCACTTGGGACAGGATGGTTTTCAGAACTCAGAGTCCACATGCCAGGAGCTCCCCAAAGTCACTTGCCCAAGGTCCCCTGGGAAATGGCCCAGCCCCCTCGCCAAGCACTGGCAAGCCCTCCAGGAGACCTGGGCAGACCCCTGGGCTAGGCCGCAGGGACTTTCTGTCTTGGCTGGTCTGGAGACGGTCTCACAGAGGAGCAGGGGACGTGGGCTCAGGAGCCGGACCTCTGAGGTCCAGGTCTGGACTTGGCTGCGTGCCCTGGCTGCGTGCCCGGGATTGGGCTGTCCCCACTGCCCCATCAGCTCCACCAGGCAGGACTTGGCCTCCCTGTCGTGTCCCCAGCACCGGCGAGGTGCCCGGCCCTCAGCAAGCACAGTGGTTGCTGAATGAGTGACTGCAGTGACAGCTGACCGTTCTCAGCTAAGTTCCGAGAAGGGAGAGTGCAGGGAGAGAAGCCAGGGAAACAGAAAAGCCAAAGAATTCCAGGCACAGAGAAAACACTTAAAAAGAGTAGAAAACTTGAGAAGGAGAACTGCTCCCCGTGGTGAGCCGGAGGTGTGACTCGGGGGATCTGGCTGCGTTGTCCAACACGGCAGCCACTGGCCAGGTGTGACTGAGTTAAAGTGATTCCAACGGAAATCCAGGTCCTTGGTCACAGAGCCAAGTTCAAGTGCTCAACAGTCGCAGGTGACTAGTGGCTGCCATATTGGACAGCGCTGGACAGAACGTTTCCATTGGTGGCAGAAAGTTCAACCGGACAGCACTGACGGAGAGGGAGACGCTGAAGGTCACCCTCGGCCTCGAGGGGCTGGCCGGGTGTGAATCCCAAGCATCCCTGAAGGGTGGCCACCCGCTGTGTGGCTGGACTCATGCCCCCTCCAGGTGACATGGGGGGGGGCCCTAGGGAGGCACAGGGATCTGGGACTCCTCTCATCAGGTGCTGGACTTGGGACGAGGTAGGGTGAGAACTGGGGGGTGGGGACCAGCTGCCCCAGGACACCAAGGCTCCCAGCGAGGCCAGGCTTACGGCCCCCGCTTCACAGATGAGAGAACAGAGCTGTCTGGGGGGCGGGGTGGGCAGGCCAGAACAAGGGGCCCCGAACAGCAGACAGACAGGATAGAGGCAGAGACCAGGCAAAGACGGGGGGGAGGGGGCTGGGTGAGTGGGGGACATGGTGCAGGAGTAGAAAGATGCCTTGCCACCACCCCCTGACTCTGCAATCTGAGGCGGCGGGCTCCCGGGGCCCATAAGCCGCTCACTTCCTGGGCAGGGCCCGGCCTGCTCACCTGGGTCAAAGGTGGCGGAGGGCTTGAGGGCAGCCGCGGCCAGCCTGGCCATCATGGGTGAGATGAGGCCCTTGCTCGCCGAGATCCTTTCCATGATGGAGGCGGGGGGCACCGGGACAGAGGTGGCGGCCACCGGGGCAGAGTCACCGGCTCCCGAGGCAGCCAGAGTGGGTGTGTCGGCTGCTGCCGAGGCCGCTGCCCCAGACGACATGGCACCCAGGAGGCCGGGGGCACCCACGGGCAGGGAGGTGCTGCCACGGCTCGGAAGGATAGGGAAGTAGGGGGCCGTGGTGGGCAGGCCCGAGTTGGAGAGGGCCAGCGCCAGGGGGAGGGAAGCGGGCAGGCCCTGGGACAGCAGACCGGAGATCTTGCTGTTGGGCGGCTTGGCGGCCCCAGGCACGGGCTCGGTGGCGGTGGCGGTGGCGGCGGCGGCGGCAGCAGCGGCCAGGGAGGCAGAGGACTGCTGGCTGGTTGGGGAGGCGCTCAGGCTGGAGTTCTTGCTGCTCAAGGCGGAGAAGTCGACCAGGTCGTCGTTGCTCGACTCCTCGTGCTCCGTGTCCTTGGCGCCCAGCAGTGAGGACGGGAGCCCCAGTGCGCCCGAGGAGCGCACGTGCCGGCGCTCGTGCTTGCGCTTGTGCGAGGTCATCTGGCTGGTGGACGTGAAGGTGAAGCCGCAGCCGGCGCGGATGCAGTGGAAGTGGTTGGTGGCCTTGCTGTACACGCAGCCTTCATACCTGCATTCCTCATACTTGTAGAACTTCTTGAAGCCGTCCTTGGCGTACGCATCGTCCTTGATATGGTAGCTCTTGTGCTTCTCGATGTCACACTTGTTCTTGAAGGTGAATGTGCAGCCAGGGCGCCTGGACGGGACATGGCGGGGCCTGTTGCAGGGCCTTGGGGAGGAGGAGGGGGCCCGGAGGTGGTCCCACCCTGCTCCCACTTCGACTCCAGGGGGTGGGTGGGGGGAGACCCAGAGGAGCCCCTGGGCGGCCCCCCACTCTTGTGCCTACGGCCTCGAGGAGGCAGGACCCCAAGACCCTCACGGGCGCGCTTCCCCGGCGGGGTCCCCGCTCACCTGCAGTGAAAATGCGTGGTCTTCTGCCCGTAGAACTGGCAGTCGGCTGTGCCGCAGTCCTCGGTAGCTCGGAAGCGCTGGAAGCCGTCGTTGATGAGCTGGGTGTTCTTCTTGTGGAAGTTCTCATGGGTCATTACGTCTGACGTGCTCGTATACACCTTGTTACAGCCCACCTGCAGGGGCGGAACGGCCCTCAGCGGAACGGAGGCCAGGCGCCCCTGGGCCAAGGTCAGAGCAGCTGTTCTGCTGGCCACGGGCCTCCCTGCTCAGGGGAGCTTCGGCGCCCGTAAACTCCTCAGGCCCTGCATGCCTGGCCTGTGCTGAGGGCTGGGTGGTCCGCAGGGACTCCAGACACCTCCCGGCACAGACAGGTGGGGGAGTCCCATCCCACAGGAGGGGAGTTTGGGGTCCTAATCTGAGGCTTTGCCTCGAGGACCCCTGCCGGTGTGCAGGGCTGGCCCTGGGGGCCCGGCAGTCACCTTCGGCCCAGGGACTCATTGAGTGGACACTTCCTGGCACAGGGCCCTCCCCACCCCACCCTAGCTGGGCCAAGGCAGGCGGCGTTGCCATATTGAGTAAAAACCAGTGGAATCTGAGCACGCTCGAAGGCTGGGCTGTGCCAGTGTCTGCACCATCTCAGGGCCCAGAGAGAGAGCCCCCCTCTCCTCCTGGCCCAGGTTGCTCCACGGAGCCCATAACAACCCCCTGACAAACGCCGGGGGAGGTGCAGCGGCTGCTATTTGCAACCCCAAGTCGCTCCCCCTGGACCTGACACCTTGAAAAAGCCCAGACTCGGCGTGGCATTAAAACAGAGAATTAAACAAAAACCTCCTCAGGAACCATTTGCAACGCTCCTCTTGGTGTTAAAGCCTGAAAAATGTTGGTCTGTATAAACAGCTCCCTGAATTTCACCCACACCAAGTATGGCCATGGGGACGGCCCCGCCCGGGCCCTGCCAGACACCATCCCTGCGCCCCCGGGACTCTCTGCGCTTGCCTGCCGTGCCCCCTCCCCCCCCGCCCCGGCCCCCCCCCCGGCAGCCCTGCCCCTGGCACCTGCATGCAGTGGTAGTGGGTGCTCTTCCCGTTGAGGTGGCAGCCGTGGTAGTAGACGCTGCAGTCGTCCAGGGGGCTGAAGCGCATGAAGCCGTGCTGCAGGGAGTTGTCACGCTTCTTGTGCATGTTGTAGTGGCGGATCACGTCCTGCTTGCTCGTGAACCTCTGTGGGAGAGCGCCGTGTCGGCGGGGGCCTGGGCCGGCCCCTTGCCCAGAGCGCTGCCCCCCCACCCCACCCCCACCACCTGGGCTCTCTCTGGAAATAATCCCGCCCGGGCTCCCCACCCCAGGCCAGCACAGGGGACCACAGATGGAGCAACTCCAAAGGTCCCAGAGCCACAGACCCATCCGTGACCCCGCGCCGGGCTCCCAGTGCTCATGCCCAGGAGCTGAGGCGATGAATCAGGCCAGGCCCCGAAGGCAGTGGCTCTGACGGGGGACAGCTCATCTTGCCCAGTGCCACCTACGGGCTGCGCCAGCTTGGGCTCCCTGGTGAGCAAGAGGGGACAACCCTGGGCACGCTGGCCGCGTTTCCCTCTCGTTCACCTGCTCTGCATTTATCAGAGGTGGCTTTGCCCATCACTGACGACCTCTCTGCACCTTGGCCCTACCATCTACTAGACGGGGCAGGAGGGCACCGGGAAGAGGTGGACAAGATGCCGGGGCCCTGGGGCGGGGCAGGCCCCCAGTGAAGGGAGGCTGAATGATCATCCCAGGGAAGCAGGTGGCTCCAGACCCTATCAGATGCCTATTAGGCTGGTAGTTTTGCGGGTTCTCGGCCCTCGAGTTGAGCTCAGGTGGCCTCGGCAGAACTAAACACCCCCATCCCACTTCCGAGAGGCTCCCCCACCAACGGGCCAGCCCGCCGGGGCGGGGCCGGTGCCCATGAGGCCCTACCTGGTAGTTGCACTCGGGGTCAAGGCAGTGGTAGTGCTCACGGTATTGGTAGGCGCAGTGGATGTGGCCACAGTGTTGACTGCCCGAGAACCTGCAGGGAGGAGGGGTGGGCTCAGGCCTCTGGGGACAGCAGCCCCAGAGAGGACACTTCTCTCCCTTCCCAGGGAGGACCCTGCTGTCAGAGCAGCAGAGAAAGTCTGTGCCCACACCCTGGGGAAGTGCCGCTGGGGTTCAGGGGGCCCTGTGCCCTGTGTGGGGGCATGGGGGACAGGGGTGGTCCGTGGGGGTAAAGGGGCAGAGGCCAGGGTGAGTGACCAGGCCTGGCACCAAGGTGGGGAGGAAGAAGCCGGGGTGGGCCAGGCAGTAGAGCAGAGACAGGGAGGAGGCCTGCGGTGGGATGGGTTGAGGCAGTGAGGGCAGGAGCCCCCGAGGTGACTGCCTTTCCCGCAGGTGCCGCCCGCCGGCCCCGCACCCAGTGAGACGCCAGGTGCTAGAGACACGGGCTGGGCCGGCCCAGGGCCCCGCTGCCGAGAGGTGTTAAAGCCTCTCTCTGTCCTGGGCTTTCCTGACACTTGAAACGGCCCAGGGTTATGAATTTTTAAAGCACAGCATCTGTTCGGCGTCCTGTGGCAGGGAGTGTGCGCTCCAGCCAACTCCACAGCCAGCAGCCCTGCGCTGCCTGGCCGCTGCCTGCCTCCAGGAACCCCGGCCTTCTCTGGGCCCCAGTGCCGCTGGGCTGTGGTTCTCAGTCTCGGCTGATGGCTACCCCGGGGAGGCCGCTCTGGGGAGAGCCTGCCAGGGGGAGGAGGCTGGCCCAAGACTGTGGGGGACACACACACACACACACACACACACACAGACCCCTTTGTAAAGGGAGAACCACTTGCAAATAAATATTTAAGCTGAAGCTGCCAAAAGGGCCATCTGCTGAGGCACTAATAATAATGATAATAATAATAATAAAGAGATTGGAACAAAGCTGAAAAGACAGAGAGGGACAGGAGGAGCCTAGAAGATCAACAGAAAGATGCATGCTGGGGCACCGCTCCCTCCTTGTGCTGCCCCACTGGGCGCTGGCAGCAAGGGGCCAGATGTGGGGGCACATCTGTCGTGGCGAAGGTTCTTTACCTGCCCATCCTGCTGCCTTCAAAGTGTAAAGGGGCAGGTCTGGAGTCAGGCGGTGAGGGTCAAGGCCCGGTCCAGGGAGCACACGGAGGCCACGTCAGAGAGGATAATCGCCCACACCCCTTCTCGTCCCCAGTGGCTCCAGGCTGGCCTGCATCCCCCCCTAGACTCTGCATAAGCCGTGGCAGGGGGCTCTGCACTCACCTGGGGCCAGGCCCTGCCCTCAGGCCCCTTCAGGCACCCTGGCCCTACTAGAGTACAAGCTGCTTCAAGGGCGTGTGGCCCAGGTCCCATCAAAGGGGCAGGGGCTCTGAGACGGGGCGCAGTCCCTGGGGGGAATTTGAGGGCATGGGCGCACAGGGGTGGGGAAGCAGTAGGTACTTGGGCGCTAGCAGTCAGATGGACCTGTGGTCCCACGGTCCCCGGGCATTCCTGGCACCACCCCACCTCCTCTCCAGGGCAGTCTCCTCCCCAGGGGCCTGGGCCTACCTGGCAATATATTTCTGGTAAATGTTTACATCTTCGGTGACAGCCGGTTTATCTGTGGGCAATCCATTCCTGGTGAGAGACACACAGGGCACAGCCGATTAGAGGATGAGGGGTAGCCTCACAGCCCGGAAGTGTCTAGGGGGCAGCTCCCTGTCCTGGGGCCCTGGCCCTTCCCTCTCTTGCTCTGTTGTGCTCTGAGGCCCTCAAGGTGGGACTGAAAAGCCCTTTGGCAGAAGCTTGGCACAGGTTCAATTAGCCCAACTCCGGCAAGGGCAGGGCCATCCCAAGCTGGCCCGGGCCCGGGTAGGAAGCCTTGAAAGCTGGGGCCTGGCCCCAGTTGCACACTGGGAGTCAGGAGAATGCTGGGAAGAGCACTGAGGAAGGGGTGAGAGCAAGTGTGGTCAGTTGATCAGAAAAGCCCCTCTCCAAGGCCAGCGGGCAGCTCCCTAGATCTGCTCCCAGGTTTTTGGCTCTGCCTCGGGGGGAGGGAGAGAAGGAGTGTGGGAAAGGGTCTCTCCCAGCCCCACACAATTGATCCACAGATAATCTGACCGTTGCCTGGGGGTTAGCGATGAGCACGCCCCCCCCCTCCCCCCGACTCCTGCCTTCTCTTCCTGCCTTGCCTGTGGCCCAGGCCCTGAACCTGGGAGCCATGGCTACCTGCTTGGAGCCCAGAACCCTTAACCCAGACTAGGGCTCTCCCAGCCAAGCACAGGCTGCACGGGAGACAGAGAAAGCCTGTCACTGGCAAGTGGGGCAATGGGGATTACAGTAGCTCCCTGGTACGCGTGTTCGCGGATGAGCACCTGCACAGAAATACCTGACGTGTGATGCGTGCGCGCACACTGCAAGTTGTATAGGGTGCTGGGCACGAGTGATGACGCGGGCCGAGTGTGTGTGTGTGTGTGTGTGTGTGCGCGTGCGCGCGCGCCGGCACGCACATGTGTGGAAGCACACGTGAGAACCAGTGCGCGTATAAACCCGGCCGCGTGGTGGACGTGCCCAAGTACGAGTGGCTGTGGCCACGAGCGCGGGCTTCAGGGGCAGAGAAGTGGCTACGCCTGTCCCCAGCTCCGGATGGGTGTGCCTTACTTGACAGTGGAGACGGTCCCCGTGGTGATGGAGTCTGTTTTGGAGAAGGTCGACTTCAGGTACTCGGGAGTGTTGAAGGGCAGGGAGGCAGACGGCTCGGGCCCTGGCCCGGGGGCGCTGGGAGCACTGGGCACGCTGGGGAGGGGTGCAGGAGCCAGGCTGGGGGTGGGCGGGACCCTGGCGGGGCCTGGCTTCTGGGTGGCCCGGACGTCGTACTTGGAGGGGCGCCCCACCTTGCCCGTCTTGAAGGCAATGGCCCCGCCCATGTCAGGGCTGCCCTCCCCGGGTTTGAAGAGGTGCAGGTACTTGACGTTCTCCAGGTCGTACTTGGAGGGCTTCTTGTAGGTGCTGCCGTTCTGGGGCCGCAGGTTCTCGCCTGTCTTCAGTTTCTGGATGAAGAAGTCGTACTTGGAGGTGCGGGCCACCAGGCCCTGCATGGGAACGCTGCTGTGTGAGGGCAGGGGCAGGATGGTGGCCTTGGTCTCCAGGTGCGCCGTGCTGCTGGGCAGCCGCAGGCCGGGCAGGGGCCCCACCACCTCCTTGCCCGCCCGCTCCTCGGCCTTGGTGCTGTGCACCGGCCAGGAGAGCTGCTCGCCGGCCTTGAGCTTGCGGATGTACTCCTCGTATTTGGAGAAGCGCGCCCGCTTGCTGAGGGCGTCCTCGGAGGTGGGCAGAATGGAGGAGGTGGCCACCTCGGGGGTGGAGCCTGCGTGCAGCTTCTCGAAGCTGATCTTCCTGGCCAGCTCGTCCCTCGTGTTCTGGTCATCGTAGCCAAACATGCCAAGGAACTCGGTCATGGTGGAGGCCGCGTAGTCCCGGAGTGAGGAGGCCTCTCCTGCAGCAACAGGGAGACGCCAGTCAACTCCGCGAGGGGGCAGGGGAGCCAAGGGACAGGGGGCACCCCCTCCCCGTGAGCCCCCCACCCACAGAGGGAGGAGGCTGGCATGGGGAGGGGGCGGAGCACGACATGATCTATGGACATTTGGCTCACTTGTTAGGTTTTACGACTCTTAAATTAATTTGTTTAAAAAAAAAGTAATTAATACCGGGGTAAAATAAAACGAGTTCATCAATGCCAGGAAAATCAATTTCCTAAATGTTCTGGCCGATGGCTTTTCAGTACATTAAACAAAGTTTCATAAATGTCTCCTCTCTCTCGCCTTGGCCTAATATGAAAGGGAAGTCACTTTACTGGAAGTAAGGCCAGATCCCAACCTGCCTCCCAGGGGTGGGGTGACACGGGGGCTGGGGACAGATAGGGATGTGGGGCGGCAGCTGGGCAGTCAGGAGGGACCCCAGGGGCGGAGGACTGGGGGTGGCCTGGCTGAGCCTGCCCGGAGGACTCTCCCTGACCCCACAAGCGGACACACAGCCCCTCATCCCTGGAGGCAGAGGGCTTATTTACCCTAAGCCTCACCGGGAGCTGACCTCTCAACTTCCCACCGGTCCCCCGAGTACCGAGGGTCCCAGACAACATGGCTGAGGGGTCGGGGCCTTCCCAAGGTGTTTACCCAGACTCACTCGGGGCCCCTTGCCCCAGCCAACATTTATGACATGGGGAGTCCTGCAAACCTCCTGTCATCCTCGTGCTCGCTCATAAGGGTGGCCACCCTGAGGAGGGTCAGCACCCGGGAGGCTGGCCCCGCTGGCCCCGCTGGCCCCGCTGGCCCCAGGGCAGTGGACCGAGCACAGCCCGTCTATAGGCTCCACCCGTGTCCACTCCAGGGCCCGTGGAGATCCTGCAGCAGCCTCCCCACAGGAACGTGAGCAAACACCACCCCCACACACCCATGCACATCCCTAGCTACCTTCCCAGCTCCACACACACATACACACATGGGGACATGAACCCCCCCAAATCCCACACCTGTCTCCCCAGGGTGAGTCTCAGGCTGGTGGAGGCAAGACGATCCCATTCTGCCCGGGGCTCTTCTCTGGAGCCCCACGTCCGTGCACACATGACCTTCCACACAGCACACACAGGCTTACTCATTCCTGTGCAGGACACCCGCTAACCCCCTACCCTGTGCTACGGCCTGGATCAGCGGTGAGTGCACATAGGACAGCGAGACCCACGTGGGCCCCAGGGACATGTAGGCGTTCTCCATGCCTGTCTGAGCCAGCAAAGCCAGGCACACTGAGAGCGGCAGGGCCCCAGGCTGGGAGTCTTTAGAGCAGAGCCAGGGGGAAGGCACGGCTGAGGGAGGATTGGGAGGCCCGGGGCCCCAGCAGGGTGGCAGAGGAGGATCAACCCCCAACCCACATGGCAACCTATTGGGTCTGTGTAGGAAGAGGACAGTCATAGGCGGCACCTGGGACCCAAGGTGGGCAGAGTGACTCCAGGAGCCAGCAGATGGCTGTTCCCTGGGGCGGGGCGGCCGGGGTGCGCCACTGTCCTGACCTCAAGCTACGTGGGGTTGGGGGCCCAGCCTGGGACGAGTGGGCTCTGGCTGCTAGATTCAGTGGCTCAGGGACCAGGGAAAGGGGCTAAAAATAGCAGGAGGCAGCTGAGCCCTCGCTATATATGGCAGAGAGACAGAAGGCTTTGAAGGGCAGGCAGCTTTGAGGAGGGAGGGGCCGGGCAGGGGTCTGAGGCAGCGCAGAGGCCTGCATTCCTGAGCCCCCAGGCCCAGAGAAGGTGGTCTGAGCCTGGTGGGTGGCTCGGGCTCCAACCGGTTTCCTCCGGTGCCCAGGGCTGAGCAGGCCGCCCCAGGTGTCAGACGGCAGTCCCGCTGCGCCTCCAACCAGAGAGGCGATGGCCAGGTCACCAGGCCACTGGCAGTTCCAGCCCTGCCTCCTACTGTCCCAGCTCGCCATGTGGGGTGAGAAAAGGCAGGGGTCAGGGCAGGGCTGGGCCTCAGAGGGGCCGGGGCCCTGATGGGACAGCGGCCCTCGTCCACGTTTCTCCCTCTCCCCCGGCACAGCACAATCACCTTGTGTCTGGGAACGGCAAGGGCTTTTCCTATCAGAGGAAACTGAAGGTCACACTTTTCCTCATTGATCTTGCAATGTTTGTTAATTACTCTGTCACTGATGTGGCGAAGGATAATTAAACAGCTCTGTTTATATCTTATATGCATAATTATGTGGCTGCGCAGGGCTCCCCGCACAGGGAGGAGATGCGCCCCTCACTGCAGGGGGAAGGGGATAGGGGAGCAGGCAGGGGAGGCTCAGGGCACCAGGCGCAGGCCTGAGAAGGAGGCTGGGAGCTGAAGAAAAGGCTCCGGACCTAGGGGTTCCATGGTGACCCAAAACTGCAGGCCCCCCCTCCCTGGAGTGTGAGGAGTTCCGGGCTGCTCTGAGTCGTAAGGACAAGGAGACGGCAGAAAAGCCAGGCCTTAGCCACCTCGTGGGAAAAAGGTCAGCCAGAGGAGCGCGTCCGGGGTGGCCGGGTGTAACGGGATCTATGGCCCAGGCCACCCCTCAGCCCCGTAGCCTCACCCCTGAGAGGTCCTGCCTAGCAGAGCCAGTGTCCCTGGGAAGGAGAAGGATTCTGGGAAAGGGCAGGGGAGGCCAGGAGAACAGGCCCATCCCAGAGCTCTGCCCCTGTGGCTCTAGGCTGACCCCGCAGGCTCCTCTGATGCAGGTGTGGAGAGACGGCCCCACAGTCTGTCGTCTGTCCCGCGTCCGCACAGCCATCCCTCACTTCCTCAGGCCCACCATGCTCACAGCCGCCCCCAGCCCGGCTCACACCTGGGACACTTCCCTCCCACCCTGAGCAGGTCTCCCCTGTTCTTACCACTACCTTGGTGAGGTACCCAGCACCCTCCCCCCCCCCCCATCAGGAGTCCTCTCGGGGCTGAACGAGGTGCCGGGGCACGGAGCACGAGTGGGGGAAGTGGGCGTGCTCTGCGGACCCCCTCCTCCTTCCCCGCTGGGCCCCCCACTGGGTTATGCCATCTGTCCGTGTGGCTGTCTGACACCCACCTGAAGCCTGCTTGGTACTGGGGCCGCTGCCGTCCTTGGAGGCCGCCCCGTCGGACTCCTTCTCCTCCGTGCCGCCGCCGCCATCCTTGGGGGGCTCCTCGCCGTGGTCCTCCTCGTCGCTGCAACCCTGGGGCTGCACCATGTAGACGCCCTCGGGCGGCAGCTCCAGGCCCTCGCGGCCGATCCGCCCCAGGCTGGGTGCGGGCGCGGGCTCCTCGCTGTACTCGCCGTTGACCCACTTCTCGATCACCGCCCGCCTCTTGTCTTCCTCGCTGCGGGCGCCCCGGGCCACGCCGGCCTCTCGGTCCCGTGGCCGCAGCGGGCTGCCCTCGGGCTGGGGGCCCGACTCTGCCCCCTTCTCCACCACCACCTGGCGGCTCAGCTTGGCGCAGATGGCGTTGAGCTTCAGGCCGCCTTTGCGCTTGGCCGCCATCGCGGGCTTGCCTGCGGGCGGGTCGGTGCACCGGGTGCCTTCAGCTGTGGGGGTGGAGGGAGAAGTCAGAGGTGCGGACACCACCTTGGTGGCCCCCGGGCCCTGGATCTTCCCGATCCCGCCTTCCTCACGCTGCCCCTGGCCGGTGGGGGTCCGCGCTCCTCACCAGACTGTGCGCTCCAGTGGCCCAGCTCGCCCAGAGCCTGGCACGGAGGCCGGCGCGCACTGGGTGGTTCAGGACAGTTTGGAAATGAACATAAGAACGAATGAATGAATGAATGACTCCTCAAACACAAGGGGAAGGCTTCTCAGCACCTGGTTCCTGGATGCGTTTCCTATACCTGCTTGGCCCTAAATTCCTCTTCTGAGAGGTGGGTCTGACATGACCAGATAAAGGAGGTGGTGTGTCCTGTGACACACAAGGACACTGAGGCGCGGAGGCGCTGGGCATTGGGCAAAGCAGGCAAGTGACAGCAGCCTGACCCTACACCCCCTCCCCATGGCCTGCCCCATGGGGAGGGGGCCACCGAGAGCCAGGGACCAGCCCGAGCCAACCTCCTGCCCTACTGTCCCACCTTCCCCCTCTGAGCATCTCGTCCCTGGCAGCTCCCCTGCCAGACTTGGTCCCTGGGCCCCATCTGACTCCCTCGTGTGTCCCCCAGCAGAGGAATGAATGGGTGTGTATGAGATTCCACCCGCCCTGGTCAGAAGGCTGAGTGAGGGAAGGGGCTCTGCTCCCAGCGCCACGGGCAGAAGGGGCTTCCCTAGAATAGATCAACACCCTAAGAACCCCCACGCCTGGAAGCCCACCGACAGGCATGCTCAGACAGGATGGCTACCCCCTGCCTGCCCGGGGATGCTGCCCTGCAAGGAGACTTGGCCTGTACAGATGGGTGGCTGCACAATGCCCAAAACCCCCAGACCTGCCCTGAAGCCAGCTGCCAGTGCGTATGGCCTCACCTAGCCCAGGGACTCACCGGCCCCAGCTGAGTCCAGCCAGCCGACTGCCCTAGAAGGGTCTGCTTGGCTCACACCAGTCGGCCCAGTCACACAGTCGGCAGAGCCAGGGCCCCACTCTACCCAAGTTTGCCCACATCTCCAAGTCAGTGCCGCCCACACCCAAGTCTCCAAGCCCTGACATGGGTTCCTCTTCAAAGTTCAGCGGTGGGTCCCTTAGTCACACCATCCCACCCAACCTCTGGGCCAGCCGCCAGGCTGCACGACACCACATTTCCCCCAGCAGACCTACAGGGAGCAGGCCTCACCTGGCCCCCTTGGTCCCCTGCTCTGGTGGGGAAGGGAAGGGGAGAGTGGGGGAGCCTGCTCTATTTTTACCAGGAGGTAAGCAGCCAAGTGTGTAAGGCAGACAGCAAATGGATCTATAAATATTTATCCCAAGGAAGAGGGAAGCAGAAACTCCCAGGGCTGCACTTGCTGCTGGTGACACCCCCTCCCTGGGCTCCCACCCATCCTGGAAGCCTCATGGCGCTTGGGACCCACCCGGTCCAGCCCACCCCCTCCTGCTCTCGGCCGTGTGCCTGGCTCGGTCCCTCCTGGGCCCCCACCAGCTGCGATGCAGCTGTGTACCCAGGGCCCACCCCCAGACCCCAGGCCCCTCTGCTCCGCCTACACCCCCCACACCTGCCCTCCAGCTGCCGCTCTGCCCCAGCCCACCTGCCTTCCAGATGTTGCCCTCCCTCTGACTCTACTGCCGGTCCCGGGGGTAGAGGTGGAGAAGGCGTGTGGGCCTGGGGTGCAGGGCAGGAGGCAGAGGCTAGGGCAGCGGGTGGGGAGTATGAAAGAGCCGAGGTCCGAGCTGCCTGCCCATCCGCCTTCCGGCCCACTCGGTGGGGTCCTCCTCCCCGCCCCCTCCATCAGGGCGCTGGGACATACAGACTACCCCCCTCGTGGTCTGACCCCAGGCTCCTGTCCATGTAAACATTCCCCCGACTTTCTTCCCTAAAATATAAACGCCGTGGCCGGGCCTCAATGGGAGGAAGCCATCCGTCCCCGGCCCTGTCACTGCCCCTTTCATCTCCTTCCCGCCACCAGCCTGCCCGCTGCTCTATTTACACTGGACACTTCCTCTGGGAACAATACTGCCCAGGCGGTAGGCTTGGGCCAGGGGTGGGAAGGCGAGGGGACTCCTGCACTGCTTACCCAGGGCCCGGCTCCAGAAAGGAGGCAAGGGGCGGGGCAGCAGAGGTGAGCCCAGTCAGGCCGGGGAAACTGGGGAAACTGGGGAGAGGAGTGAGAGGTACCGTGTGCACGCAGCCAAACCAGGGGCTCTCCTAGCTTCTCGCCTCTGGGCCCCGGTGCCTCTGCATCGGTGGGGTGAGCCCCAGGCGGTGGCACTGCATGAGGGCATGGCCCACCTCTCCCCCTTGCTAGTGGAAGGGCCCCAGGAAGGCTCTCACCCTGTGAAAGCGCCCCAGGACTGTAAGGTGAAAGGGTTCTAGCAAGCAAGGACCTGGCAGAAGGCTGCTGAGCCCTGAGAGGGACACAAGCAAGCAGGTGTGATGTACATCCAGGCACAAGATCCCAAGACCAGGAAACCTCACCGGGCCCAGAAGAAAGAGGGGACACCAGAGAGGCTCGGGGTGGGGGTGGGGAGCTGGGCTGGGGGGAGGCTGCCCACTCAGCAACAAACAGCCCCTTCCCAGCTCTCTGGGTCCGAACCTCCTCTCTCAGGGCTCCAAACTCAGCCAGCCACCACCCCCCTCCCCCCACAAGCAGTTCTCCTGTGTAAGCTGAGCAGATCCTGTCCAGAGTGGAGAAAAGGAGAGGCAAAAGCCAGGCCTTCCCTGCACATCTCCAGGTGTGGTCTCCTGAGGCCTCGTAATGAACCCGTGAAGCAGGGACTGTCATCATCCCATTTGATAGAAGAGACAACTGATCCCGGAGCCACGCGGACACCCCAGAGTCCGGGCTCACAGGGGCCCCGGGCCCAGCCAGGCGCTGGGGCCGCCACTGTGTCCCCCATTAAGGCTTCTGGGTGGGCTCTGGGAAGTCCCAGGCCTCCCTGCCCCGTCTCCTCCTCACTCCCTCTCCTGGTTCCCATAACATGGAGCCCCCTAAAGTGTTAACTGCAATGGGTAAAATGGTGCAGCAGATTGCTACAATAAATAATTTACTGATATTTATAAATATTCAAATCAGCCAGCTTCAGAAATCAAATGAAGGGAGGGCCTCGGGAGAAGGGCCCGTCATGGCAGGAACCTCATCACTCCCTCCAAAGGCTGGGGAAGGCCAGGGCTCCTGCCAGTTACAGAGGAGACAGGGGGGCTCCCATTGCTGCACCTGGGCCCCCTGTCCCCAATCTCTGGGGATGAAGGGGTTGGGGGTGGCTGAAACGGCTCCACCTACTTGCCAGGTTGGGGCCAGGCCCTCCCCTGCCCCGGACAGGCTGTGCTCAAGGGGGATGAGAGGCTCCAGTGCCCCGTGCCCACCGCCTGGGTCTCAAAGTTGCTTGTTCTGCCAGCGGGGGCGGGGGGCAGTCCCTGGGGGCTGGGCAGACATGGCAGCACCCCCCCCCAACTTGTGAGTAATGTGTTTCGGGGCCGGGCGGCCTGTCAGCTACCAGGCTCCGGGTGCTTTATGGGCTCTGCCTGGTGGCTCTGAACTCCCTGGTAGGAAATAAAGTTCTCCCTGTGCGTCCCTTCTAAACATTTCACTCAGTGGAAACGGTGTTTAAGAAAAATGAGGACATATTTCTTCCTAAGGATGCAGTGTCCCCTTTGGGCGGCCTAATGCCCGCTGTATATCAGGAGGTGGGGAGGCAGGGGCCAGGCACCGGTCCCCTGGGGTAGGGATGCACCGGGGCCCCCATGCCTGCTGCCAGGCAGCTCAGGGGCCACAGACACTGCCAGGCCACTGGTGGCTGCCCTGTCCCATGGCCCGGAGTGACAGGGCGGCCGGCACCCTCTTAACACCTCCCCTGTACCAGAGACCATGCTGAGCACTTCCTGACGTCACTTCAGTGACCACCTCCCCACCCCCCGCCAACATCTCCATGAGGCTGCTGACCTGTCCCCATTTCCAGATGAGGAGGCAGAGTCTGGTGAGATTGGTCATCGCCCACGGTCACCCAGTGTCAGTGCCGGAACCAGACTCTCACGGGGCTCGGATGTCCAAGGCCACAGGCTAACACTCCACACATCCCTCCCACAGCCTCCCTATCAGGGTGGTGGCAATGTTGGTGCTTCCACCCTGCCATCCCTCAGAACTTGAACTTGACAGGCCACAAGCCCCAGTTTTCGAGCGATGCGTCTGTGTTCGTTCAACACACCCTCTGGAGCTCCTTCTACAGGCTCAACCCTGGGCTCAATCCTGAGGACAGCACGTGCACAAGACAGACTGTCCCGGTTCTTGCCACCACGGGCAGCTCAATTTAGACAAGGGGGCAGCCATTCGAGTTACTGGAAGTGCCATCACTGTGGGGGAAGTGCAAGTGCCGCAGGAACAGCGAGTCTGGGAAGCAAGGAAGGGTCCCTAGAGCCATGTGCTCCCCCCAACCTCCCTGACTATCCTTCCCACCTGTCCCCTCACCGCCCCCCACCAGCCAATTTCTGTGTCAGCAGTTCGCTCCCCTCTCTCCTCCAGCTGTGACCCCCATCCCCACCAAGTTCCATCCCATAGGAGAGGGTGTCCTTCTCTCTTGGGCCTGAGCCCTCCCCTCCCAGCTCGGAACAGAAGGGCCGACCAGCTTATGCAGTAGGAGCAGTGGCCGCTGTGCCCCAGGGCTCTGGGCCAGGCCCCCTGGCCCCCAACAGCTCTAAGACGGGAAGTGGGGGGGCCAGGCTGCTGGGCCCTACTTGCCCCCCTTTGTTTATTTATTTATTATGATTTTTTAGTCCAGTTAAAAGGTTTACTATCCAGACGCGTCTAAGTGGCCTCACTTAGCGTAAGTAACTCTATAAATCAGGGAAACTGTTAACATCCACCGCACAGGCTGGCTATCAATCTCCCCCAGGTCACAGCCAAACAGGAAGGGGAGAAAAAAAGAGTTACCACCCAGGGGAGATTTAAAACACACACATACGGCACACACACAGACCATGCACGCGCGCACACACGCGGGCGTCTCTGTGTTTGTACAATCATATTATAATTCACACGTGCATATGCAGAACGGCCCGGAAACTGGCGACGCTGAGTGCGGTCACGATAACAGAGCACCAGCAGGGCTCCTGCGGCCGAAAGGGAGTCGGAGCCTGAGGGAGGGGAACCCTCCAAAGGGCCCCCAGGGCCGGGCTCTCATGCCTGAGCGGCCCTGCCCAGCCAAGTGGCTCTTGAGGGCTGTTGGGGGGCTCTGCTTGGTCCCCTCCCCTCTCAGTGGCCCCTGCCGCTGCAAACCCAAAGGACCAAGCTTTCCCCTTCTGTGTGCCCAAGGTGAGCACTCAGCAGGGAGGGGGAGCCGAAGGAAAGAGGCAGGGAGGTCGTCGGGTGCGGGCCGCCGCAGCGGGGCATGCTGTGGTCCCTAGGTCTTCACCAGCCGTGCATGCCCCAGACACAACTCGGGACTCAAGAAGGGGAGCACTATCCAAAGGAGTGACCGGCCGCCTGGGAGGGTGCTGAGGCTAGCTGAGCACCCAGAGCAGCCTCGGGAACACCCCACCTTTTTACTGGAGTCCGCGCAGCCTGGAGGCGCACAGAGCTTGGACACAGGCTCCCACCGGCTCCCCAGGGAGGCCCCAGACCTGGAAGGACCCAGCAGCTGGGCCACACCAGGCCACCGGAGCGGGAGAGGCCTCTCCTGGCGTCCTCTGTGGATCCCCAGGACAAGGCGAGGCAGCCCCAGGGTGGAAGGCCCGCCCGGGCCCACATCTCCCACCTCGCCCCGGCGGCCTCCCGGCTCACCCGCCCGCCTGCCCGCCGCATCTCCCGTGAACTCTATTTCTCTTTCCTCTCTGAAAACAACTGAGCTGTAAATACTGTTTAACCTTCTCCCCCCCTCCCCCCCACCCCCTCCCCTCCGCACTATAAAAACACAAATATGCCATAACTCAGCCGGCCCGGCCGCCCAGCCTCCAACATGCCCCGCGCCCGGGCCTCTCAGGAAGGTCATTACAAACGACTTTCCGATTCACTGCTCCTGAAATAATTTTGTGTATTAAAACCTGAATCTGCACTTTCTGGGGCCGAAAGCCTCGCTTAATTATGGCGGGTGTCCTTGGGACGGACAGTGATCCTTCACTCGCCAGCCCGCTCCAGCCCTCCGCCCGCCAGCCCGCCCCCCTCCCTGGGCCCAATCTGTTTTCAAAGTGTGTCTGTCCTTTATTAAATTGTTTTCTTTTCCACATTATCAGTTGCCATGGAGACCTCATCTCTCGGATTATTTGAATTTCATTATATCTATTGATTTGGGAGCATTTCATCTTTTTTATTGTTTTTCTGTCAATTTTCAAAACGAATAACCATCTAATTTGCGTCAGTGCTGATTATGTTTGTCCCTCAATAGAGGTCGGCAGCTGCGCTGGGGAAACAAATCAATGAAAAACCATCATAAAACTCCCCACTCCGGTCTCCGGGATGTGTGGGTGACATTCCACGCCTGTGAGAGACACACTCATCAGCTCCAAGTTCGGCTACGGTGGCAGCGGCGCCGCTCCACGTCCGCCTCCTCTGGCCTTAATATTTAATTTCGCGATTTGGGGCATTATTAGTGGTGTTTTTATTAGTGCGTGTGCATGTGAGTGTTTGGTGGTGGGCCGGCCGTTCCGTTAATTTGCGGGTGAGGCTGGGAAACCCCAGAGGAGGGCAGGGCGGACGGTGCTAGGGGTGCGGTGGGAAGTGGAAGAAGTGGGTGTGGGGGGGGAGCCCCGAGGATGGGGGACGGGGGGCCCTGGGAACAGGAGGACCGCGATGAGGGGCCGGAAAGGGGGGGGTCGCAGAAGGGGGACCAAGCGAAGAGGAGGAAAAGAGGGAATTCAAATTGCTTACTTTGTTGGTTTTTTTTAAATAATTTATGCAATTTTAAGCATTTATGTATAAATTTTTTAATAAGCCACCCTGGAGCAGGATGGCCATTAACATCCCAACGTCCTTCTGTCCAATGGGCTGGCGGAGAGGATCAATTTCTGAGAGTACTTTCCCTTTTTTATGACATGATAAAATGCTTTTAAAGCAACTTACACAAATATGGAAATTTTTTTTTTCTTTTTTTCCCTGTCCCCTCTCTCTTCCCCTAACAGCCTTCTCATCCACCGGGGAGGGGTGTGCGGGCACGCGCGCGCACGCACACACACACTTGCGCTCCTCCTGCTCCCTCTCCTGCTGGGGAGGGGGGCTGCGGGGGGCTGGCAGGGAGACAGCCCCAGTTCTAACTGGAACTGGCCGCCTGTCCTTCTAACAAGGGCATAAACTTTCATTACCCATGCACGCAGTCAAAGACAATTTAGGGAAACGCGCTGCTCGGAAAAGGAAAACCTCAGCGATTCGTGACCCACGCCGCCGCCATCTGGGGGGCTCTCGCCTCCAGCGCTCAGGGGACCCCGGGCCTGAACCTCTGGCCCCGCCTGTAGGAGGTCAGGGGGAGGGGGCCTCTTGGGGGTGGGGGGAGCCTGCCGAGGGAGCCCAGAGTCTCGGCCTTGGCTAGCTGGGAGCACCCAGGCAGGCCAGGGGACAGCAGTCCCCCTTGTTGTGCTCTCCCACCACACTCCTTCTCTAGCCCCACCAGGTGTGGGCCCTCGAGGGCAAGCACAGGGCTCATACCTTTATGGCACCCAGTGCCAGCACAGAGCAGAAGCTCAGCTCTGTGGACGGACGGATGGACAGACGGACAGAGTGAAGACTGTAGGAAACCTGGCCCAGATACCCTCAGGCCCAGATGCTGGAGAAAGGCCCTCTGTCCAGGTGTCACCTGCTCTGGAAGCAGGTCTGGGGCAGGAGTGCCTCTGGGTATAGAGGGCGGGGGGCACCGGAGGGAGAGGGGGTGGCCTGGCTACCATCACCCGACCCTGGGCCCAATCCCCAATTCTCCGGGCTGGAGCCAGGCCTTGTGAGGAAGAGGCCAAGTGGCCTATCCCCAGACTTGGGGACACCCGTACTTCTATGTCTCCATTCACCTTGCAGCCCCTCATCCTGATGGGGCGTGGCGGGAGGGGCAAGAGGGCTGGAGGTGGGGATGACCTGCCCTGTGGGACCACGCCTGGCCCTCCCACGCCATGCTCGGGCAACCAGCGCTTTGGCAGCTTCCAAATCAGACAAATTGACATTAGAAACTTGGTCCCCCACTTTTAAGAAAGGTCTCTGCCCTGGGCCTCGGTGACCTCATCTGAAACAGGGCTGTGGGGATGGTGTCGAGTGACATGTCCAGCACGCGGAGCCTGCCCTTCTACTGGATGGTGACCGTGGGCAGGGTCCTGCCTTGGGAGCTGGAAGGGCTGCTTCCTCCCTGGCCTGGGGGCTGGCGCGGGCAGGGCAGGAAGCCCAGCCTCCCTGAGACCTGGGCACCCTCGGTCCTCCTGATTCCCTCACCTCCCCCCACCGCCCCCGCCAAAACCCAGCTCTCTCCTTGGGGATGACCCCATACGCTCCAGCCCTCCAATCTCAGAGCATCTCTTGGGGGGCTTCCCTCCCTCTGGGCAAGCCTGACCCTCGGCAGCCCAGGAACGGCTTCTCAGTGGCCTTGGTGGCAGCAGAGAGGGAGCACGGCTGCGTGGCCAGGCCACCCCAGCCCTCGGTGGGGACCCAAGGGGAGCCCACCCTCCTCCTCTTCTGTGTTCAGATCTCCCCCCCAACTGTCATTAAAATAACAAGTTTCTGTTACAATCTAAACATTCCCACATCGCATAAAGGGTTATATTACACCCGAGTCACTCCCGGGCCCGTGTTTGCACAGAAAAGCTCACGGCAGGTCCCCCCTCCTGACGAAGTGACTTATTAAAGTTTAAACAGTAATTAACAGAACAATAAAAATAAAGGGATGTTTGGGGAGTCATAGCGCACACAGGGTTTTTGGCAGTGCCAGCAGATTTTCAGTGCCCTGTGCAGGCAGCAAAATGCGACTGTGAAGCCAGGGGGGACGGAGGACGGGGCTGGGACAGGGCCGGGGAGGCCTCGGGCCTAAAGGGTAAGGAAGCAATGGCTGACTAGAGGGAGGGGAAGAGGGGTCCGGGGGGCTCATTCGGGTCTGTGCGGGGCCACCAGCCCCACCAGGATCCCGAGAGGCGGGGTGGGTGCCTTATGAGCAGGAGAGAAGGCCTGACGCTGGCAGGAAACCGCCGAGCCGGGCTGCCGAGGCTTCACCAGGCCAGGGCACAGCTTGGCCCCAGGCACTTCCGGGAGCCCAGTGCCTGGGTCACATCCAGCCAACTCCGGCTGGGACCTGGCTGGGGGAGCAGCGTGGGCATCGCCAGACCCTGCCATTAATGATTCCCGGGGCTGGACCCCAGCCACTCTGGGCTTCTCTCCCAGTCGGGCAGGTACCTCTCCCTGCTCCTGTGGCCGGGGCACCACACACCCCTGAGAACGCTCTCGAAGCTACTGGCCACTGTTAAGCATGAGTAAGGATCTGGGGAAGGAATTTCCTTTCTGCCCTCTGTGAAGGGGTGATGAGCTGGCCCAACTCATGCTGGGCCCCACCTAAAGGGGGGAAGCATGGGGCTACCTAGGTCGGCGTGGGCCCCCACAGGTGGGAGTCCTCACCCACAAAGGGCCTCAGGCAGCTGGGCCTGGAGGGCTGGTCCAAGGCCAGGCCAGTCATCTTTCACCCTCTCTGGTTCTCCCTGAACAAGCTCCGCCTAGAGGCTCAGACACCTGGCTGGAGGGGAAAGCAGAGAGCCGGGGAGAAGCCATGGAAAGAGGAGAAGCCCCACTTGAACGAGGCCAGCATGCTCTGCTTTCCCCTAAAGCCGTGGGGGGCCGAGGAGCAAGGGAGCCCTTGGAAGCCACAATGCATGTGTGTTACCGCATGCCAGCCAGGTGATGGTCACCGGGTCCTGCTGGGCAGGCCTGGGACTTACCAGCCCCCAAATGCCCTTGCTTCTTCCCTCTCCCAGACTCCCTGGGCCCTGGCTGGGCTGTCCCAGGCTCTGCTGTGGGGAGGCGGGGGGCTCGCTCTCTCTCTCTCTCTGACCTTAGAATCTCAAGCCCTTGGCCAGTCTTGCTGCCCCCGCCTGCCCATTGCCTATGCCTGCCCCTCAAGGAGAAGCCGCTGCAGAATCAAAGTTCTCTCGTCACCACATGGGATTCAATGTCAAAGTGGTTTGGGGAATAGCATCCCCAGTGCAGGTTCTTCCTATGAGGGCAGAGCAAAGGGGCGACGCGGGGACACCACGAGGACCATATGAGTACCCTTTACCCTCCTCTTGGGCTTCTCCACCTCCCTGTGCCTCAGGCGGTGCACTGGCTTGCCCCGGCCCGCCCAGGGATCCACCTTGGTGCCTGCCCCCCACAGCCTGGACCAGCACCAAGCCCAGAAAGCAGCCCCCCGCCCAGGGAGAGCAGCCCCACTGGGTCCTTGGCACGGGCGCCCAGGCTGGTTCCTCCACATCACAGCTGCAGGGGCTGACGTGAGCAGCTGCGAGCCACACGTGGAGGTGAGGTGCTGGGCTGGGGCCAGACACTCCCTCTAGCCCTGTGTCTCCTGGGATCTGGTTCCTGGGCAGCTGGCAGGCATGAAGGGCAGGGACTCTGGCTCTGGCTGGCCCCCGTGGTGCCTGGCCATGCCCCTGCCTCTCACCAAGTTCCTGCAGGCACAGCCAGGAGAGTGCTGGGCCCAAATGACCTCAGTGCCGCCTGGGCTCTGGGCGCGAAGAACTTTGCCCTGAAGACGTGGAGACGAGCCAGCAGCTCTCCCCGCCCCCCTTTCCTGGGCAGACTTCTTTGGGGCTCCACCTCCTACCCCAAGATGAGTGACTCATGGCAAGAGGAGAGTGGAGGGTCAGGCAGAGGGAGCTCAAGGAGGTGGGGGCAGGCGACGCTGCCCCCGTGCCCCCCCCCCAGCTGCTCTGCTCGGGAGCCAGCCTGGAAGGAAGCCAGGGGCTTAACCCCCCTTGCTGCTGGAGGAGGCCCCCTGAGGCACCCAGCGCCAAAGCTGGGGAGGAGTGGGGAGACACAATCTGGGTTAGGATAAGGACTGGCGGAAGGGGGGCAGGTGGGGAGAGAGGGCTTTTAACAGGTGCATGCTAACATGGGCAGACCGGGAGCAGGCTGTCCATCCTAATCTGCCCTGTTTCTAGAACCTCCACCTTCTCCCCGTCCCCCCTCGCATGGCGAGGAGCTCTGGCTGCACAGGGAGCTCCGGAAGGTGAGAGCTATCAGAGCACAGGTTGTCCTAGATTTGCACAGAACTTTAGAACTGGAAGGGAACTGGGGCCCAAGAGGTTGAGAGGCTTGTCAGAAGCCCAGGTCACTAACTCGTCAGGCCCAGACAAACCCAGAGCCCCAAGTCCCCATCCTGGCCCTCCCATGACCAGCAGATCAAACTGCTACACATCTGTGCTTTTAAGGGGGAACTTTCTACATCCCAGGGGGGTGTTCCAGGGCCCAATGGCCCCAAACACCACAAGGGTTCCCTGCTGGAAAAGCTTCAACCCCACACTGGCCCACCTGGCCAAGGACCCCAAGTGGCTCTGAACCAGCACCTCCAGGGTGCAGGGCGCATAATTGAGGCACCCAGGTCTCTAAGGGAAGCAAAAGTAGAGTCCGGCTCTCTGTGGCCTTGGCTCACGCACTGGAGAGGGGCAGGACGTGTGGGTGGGTGACCAGCTGAGGGAGGGCATGCCTGGGCACTGGGGGTGGGGTGGGGCGGGGGGGGAGCAGGTGTATTGGAGGGAGGGGACCTTCCTCTTGCAGAGACTGAGATCCCCAGAACTTAGGAGTTGTGCGGTAAAGGGGAGATAGGGCGAGTACCATGCTGGGATTAGAGGAAGGGCCTGGGAGAGAGGAACCTCCAGGAGAGAAGGTGGGGACGGCAGCAGGTGGCAGGGAGGTGCCAGGGTTGATGCTTACCACCCCCACCCCACCCCATAGCCAGCCCATCTCCACAATCCCCTTGCTAAGGCCGCCAACGACATGAGGGGACTAATTTAGGAGTATTTTTAAAACTGTGGCCCTGGTGGAGGGGTTTAGCAGTTGTCAGCCATCTGGAGTAAGGAATTACTGTCACCTCCCTGATCCTATAGCCCTAAACCCAAAGCTGGTTACGGCTGGAGGGGGAGGCAGCAGGTGGGTGGGGTGGGGGCCTGTCCCTGGGAGGTGCCCACAGGCCTGGGAAGCACCTCCCCTTGCCCTGGGAGGGGGCCTGGGGCTGGGTAGGGGGCTGGAGAGGCTGGTGTCCTCTGTGCCCACTCAGGCTCCCCCGCCCGCTCACGCACGCTCACTCCCTGGGCCGCGCCGGCTCGCGCAGGGGCCGTCAGGTAAATTAGATCTGAAAGCTGACAATTTCTGACCATATTTCCTTGATTATTTCAAACAAATGCACAGCAGCCGCTGTAAGGAGATTAAAGTGACATAAACGTCCCGAGTGGGAGGGGGGAGGGCAGAGGATTCAGGTCACCCCCATCCGTCCCCCGCCTGACAGACGCTATATCGCTATCCAATCCAATAAAAAATCCCCCCCTTTTGCTTTAATTAATTTTACAGCTAGCTTGCTTAATTACTTTCAATCAAAATCCTCCTGCCATCGCAAAATTAGAGATGGTTGAGCTCCATTAGCCTAAATTCTTCATTTCCATATAGAAAAGAGGCTGTCTGCATAGCCAGCCTGGGCCCCTGGCAGGACAGACGCCCGTCTGCCCGCCCGCTGCCAGCCAGCCCACTCCTGGCCTGCGCTCCGTGGCTGTCTCTGGCCTGTGCATCCCCTCCACCCCCAACTCTGCTCCACCACTGCTCCTGGGGGTGATGGAGTTGAGGTCCACCAGGGGTGTGCTCCCCCCCCCCCCAACTCTTCCCCAGACTCAGGCAGGGCCTGCCGAGCTGGGCTGGACAACCAGGGCTGGCTTGCCCCTGGCTAGAGGAGTGGCAGATCCTGGGACCCTGCTTTCCTGCTAAGGGGCCCCTGCTGCCCCCCTGATGAGCCTAGTCTCCTGGCTGTCCAAGCCCAGAGCAGACGGTTCTGGGTCCTCTGCCTCGCCCATCCTCAGGAAGCAGAGACCCTGGCAGGGCAGGGGCCCTTCCAGCCTTGCACCTAGGCCCTGGTCAGCGTAGATCCCTGGAACCAACGTCACCCAGCGTCCCCTCTCCGCTGTTTTGGGGCTGGGGTCCTTGCTCCCTATCTGAGCGACTCCAGGGCCAGTTGTCTCAAGCGTGCTTAGAGGCAATGCAGCAGCCCCCTACGGACTCTGGTGTTCTCCAGGGGGCCCCACGTGGGCCCCTCCTCGCCCTCTCACGTCCCTGGTTCCCAGCCTGCAACAGCTGCTCCTCCGCCCCCTGCCCAGGGCGGATGGGTGGCCGGTCTGGGCTCTGTCCACATCCTGTGCCTGCACTGGCACTCTCCTCCTCCCTTCCACCTGCCTCCTCCTCACAGCCCCCAACCCCAACTCCGGAAGCTCCACTTCAGGTTTTCCAGGCTACAGCCCCGAGTGTCACCACGGGGTCCAGCCCAACCTGGGCTCCAGCTGATTAAGGATCTGCAACAGGATGTAGGGATTACAGTAAAACCTGGCTCCGGATCTACAGGGGCAGGGGGCCAAGTCCTGACTCTGGGACTCCCCTCCCCTCCCATTTCTGCCTGCTTCCTCTCTCTCAGCTGCCAAGGGCCCAGGATGCCTGAGCCTCTGGGTCCTTCCTGGGGTCTTGGCTGGACTCTGAAAAGCAGAGGACGTAGGGTAGCATTATGGGACCCAGGCCAAATCTGGCAAGAAGGGCAGGGTCAGGATGGGCTGGGGAAGGGGAGTAATGGCTGAAATCTGCCCTGGACTCTTTAATGGGGACAGGAAGCTAAGCTGGTCCTCCTCAGGGAACAGGTCTGGAGACAGGATGTCCTGGGTCGGACTTCTGGGCAAAGGTAGAGGCAGGTGGGGAAGGAAGCGCTCTGAAGGCTTGCTGAGGCTCTCCTAGGCAGCAGGCCTTAGGGCTGTCCCGCTGCTAGGGCTGAATGACTCCAGGGTGTGAGGCCACTCCAGGTGGGTGGACCTGGGCCTCCAGAGCCTGGCCTCTGGGACACCAGGGGCCCACTGGCCTGTCTACAGGCTCCTCCTCACTGGTCTTGCTCTAAGGGTCAGCCCATGTCCCCTTCTTCTGGGGGCTGGGTGAGTTTCTCAAATATATCTCAAGTACCTATAGGCATACATTTCCCAGGGTCTGGCAGGACCCCAGGGCCCCAGAGAGGATGGTTTCAGGTGTCAGAGGGCTCAGAGTCTGATGGGGAAGGCACACCAGCACTGGGGCATTCCATATACCACCAGAGGCGCAGGAGGGAGGCCAGCTGTGAACTCCAGGAGGACTTTCTGGAGCCCAGGCCCTGGCCTGGGAGGCCAGCAGGTGCAGGAGGTAAAGAGGGGTAGTAAGCAGACACATGCTGCCGTCCCAGCTGGGCCCCCAGGGCTCTGGCTCCTACTGCAGTGCTGCCCTCCACGCAGGTCTGCACCTTTCCTCCTGCCCCCTCTGCAGTGAGTCTAGGAGGCAGCAGTGATCCCGGTCCTCAGTGGCACCTGCTGACTTCCTGGCCCCTCCCCCTCCCACAGGGACAGGGCTGAGCGGCATTCCTGCTCTGCCTCCAAGCACCAGGCCTGGCACAGACGGGTCGAATTGGTAGAAGGGCGGCTGGAAGAGCGAGTTCTGGGCCAGTTACCCAGAGCTCAGAGGAGCCCAGCCCTGGGGCCGGCACAGCTCCCCCACCCTGGCCCCATGCATCCTTCAGAGGTCCCAGGTGAAACTTTATTTCCTCTTGGAAGCCCTTCGAGATCACCACGCGCTGTAGGGCCCCTTCCTGGTCCTCTCCTGATGCCTTGCTCCACGCGGTAGCACTTCTGTAATAACTTGTTTAATTACCCTTCTGTGTCCCTAGACTGCAGGACCCGTAGGATGGGACTACTGTTTTAGCAGAGCGCCTGACCCAAATAAATATTTACTGAATGAATACAGAAAACTAAGTGCTTCTCAAGTTCATTAGGGGAAGAGCTGGGATGGGGGGGGTGTGGCCTGACTCCTGTCCCAAGCCGGCCCTGTGGAGCTCTAGGAACCTTTCCTCCCTTGGGTGCGACTGAGGCCGAAGCTTTTGGGCCTCTGACCCGCTTGGGCCTCAGGCTCACCTCCAAATGCCCTTCGCAGGGCTCTCTCTGCCTCGAGAACAAAAGAGGCCCCAGTTGTTCCAACATTTCCCTGGGAGAGGAACAACTGTTGCCGGCCAGGCCCTTTCAGAAAAAACCCAGCAACTGTTTGTATTGTGGTACGTTTCTCTCCCTCCACCTCCTGTCTCTGTCCCAAAAAGGAGAAAAGGAAATTGAAAAAAGATGGGGGGAAAAAATCCCATCCCAAGCCCTACCACGTCCCTACACCCCCCATCAAGTCTGTCTGAAAACATTATTAACACAAAGAGGGCACAGGGAACAGCCACCTGCCGTTGCAAACAACTGGGACAGCCGCAGCAAAGGGTGAGGCTGTGAGATCAGGGCCCAAAAAAAGGAGAAGGGAGTGAAGGCTGGTGGGGGTGGGGGGGAGTAGAGATCAAAGCAAAGGGAGAGGCTGTGGAGGGCAGTGGGAGAGCTGGGAGACCTGGCCCTGCTAAGGTCCTCCGGGGAGGGAGAGGCCACAGGCCTGCAGAGGTGCAGGAACCCGAGGGCCTGGCAAGGCTCCCAGGGCCAGGCTGAGCGGGCAGGCAGGAGGTGTCCGTGGGGGCAGCGGCTGCAACGGGGGGGTGGGGGGGGTGGGGAGACAAGGGTAGGAGAAGTTGACTGGGGAAGAGGGAAGAGAGGTCTATTAAAAACCTCTCAGTGCATAACACAAAATGTCAGGGTTTATAGCTTCATTCTTGGCATTGCCGGGACTGAGAACCCTGCACAGAAATGTCACCGCTTGTCATGTTTAATCACCTGCTGTTTGTTAACACCTTCCCTGCAAGGAGCCTGTCTCAATCTGCCCCTGGGCCCCCAAGGGACCCAGAAACAGAAAACATCCCCGTCTCCTTCTCCGGGCTCTTGGCCCTGCCTCGGGGTCTCCAGGGAGGAGCTCCATTCGCTGCTGTCGGAAGGCCCCCCAGAAGGGCCCAAATGACCCTTCCTATCAGGCAGGCCAGGGAAAGGGGCCCCCCCATGCGTCCAAGCAAGAGGCGGTGCCCTCCGGCCGGGGGCCAGGGTGCTCCCAGGCTGCCTACTTATCTCCTGCTCCTTCTACCTGCCTCTCTAGGGCTGGCTGGCTGGCTGTCCGTTCCATCTAAGCTGCCCTCGCTCCCCAAACCTGGGGGTGAGAGAAGATGAACAGAGGAGGGCTCGCTCAGATCCCTGCAGCCTCGAGTTTACCAATCTGTCTGCTTGAATAGCGACTGCCACACGACATGGGACATTCACCGCCACTGTCCGTGTAGTTACACCCCAGGATCACACCATCTGCGGTTCTGGCTTGGCTCGCTCTTGGGGCATGCTTTCCCAAGTTGTTTAGACTAGGAATTCTCAGCCCTACTGCCCCATAATTCCTTCCTCTGGGGTGGGGGTGGGGGTACAGTGGGAGGGTGGCAAGAGGCCACTCAAGCGGCCCCAGTCTTCCCAAGAACACCTGGCCGCTCCCCACCTCTCAAAGCAGCGTGGTCAACGCCAAGAAAGGAGCTGGGTCCTTACACCTGCCGCACTCGGTACGGGCCCCGGGCTCAAACCCCACGCAGGCACAGCTGTCTGTAAAGCAGCAAGTTTATCCTGTGTAGTTTCCAAGGAGGCCCCATTACTTCTAGAAGCAATGAGGGCCAGTGGTGTTCTACATCCCCGAGTCGAGCTGCTGGGGTCTCCCAGTGAACCAGGGGGTCAAGTCCCGACCCCCCCCACCAGCAAAGTCTATGCTTACACAGAAACACATCTGACGGTCACACATCTGCCAACCTGTCTCCTAGGAGAACGCCCATTCATTTCGACTCTCTTCCTGAAGGGCCCTGTGTCCAGTTCTGCTCATTTCCATTTCACCAAAGAGACAAGTCAGAATGTTTTCCGAGCCCCCTTCAACTCGTCCCTGCAAACAGACGGGAAGACCCCTTTCTCGGGAGATGGGCAAGAATGAATGTCTCTAGGGGAGGCTTCCTCCATAAAGCTCAAAATACAACCGCAGCAATGAGCGCATTTTATTTTGCAGGGAAGGCCCCGGGATGTGTCCACATGTTACAGGTGGGATACAGGTGGGGCCCAGAGATGTCTGGGGCTGTGAGCCAAGCAGCACAGTAAAAATCCAGGACGGGGCTGCCACTGGAATGGTTCTCCAGAGAGTTCCTCTTCCCCATGGGAGGCAGCCCTGCTCCTTGTGTTTGGGAACACCCCCGCCAGCATCTCTGGGCCTCCCGTTTCCCCACCTGTGAAACAGGACAACTCCCTGTCTTTCTCCCAGGGAACCGACAGGAGAAATAGGAACCTAAATGTGGTATGCTCTGAATGTCTCAGAAGGAAGGTACTCGATAAACTCATGGGTACTCTTATGATCCTGCCCGTTGAGCCCCATCCTCACCGTAGGGGGAGGGGCTCAGTGTTGAAGGGGTGGGGCGTGGAGGGGGGGTGCACAGGTTCGAGTCCTTTCCTGCGTCCAGCAGAGGTTTGCGGGCAGTGCCTGGGAAGGGGTGTGTCATGCCCACTCGGGTTCACGGGCACCTAGCAGAACGCAGCGGCCCAGGAACTGGGTGCCTGAGGTGGAGCCGGCTGTTAAGTCACCCACCCTGCACAGAGACTATTCTAGTTCACGCGGTGTCTGGGCTCTCCTGGACCCCGAGGGAGGGGCCGTGTCCATCAGTCCATCTACCTGCCTCCAGAACCGAGGTGTTAAGGAAAAGAACGCGGGTCTCTCCAGTCCTGGGAGGACTGGGGCGGATGGCCACCATGCTAGTGATGACACAGCGCGACTGCTAGAAAGTGCTTCTGAAACTCTGTTCTCTTGGCCGTCACGAGACATGCTCTGTCTCCCGGGTGACCTGACCGCACAGGACCTTCTCATGGCTGAGGGGCATCGGATCGAGCCTCTCCCACCTGGGTGTTTTGGAAAGCTGGTCCCCATCTTTGACAGAGACCTTGAGCACACATGGAACGGGTCCTCTCAACTCAGCAGGCCACGGCGGAGACCCCGAGGAGCCAGGGAGCGGGGCCTGGCCTGAGGCTTAGGGGAGCCCCCCCAACCCCAGTCTAGACCTGTTATGCCCAAGCCACCTGGATTTATCAGATGAGCATGGCCTCCCGGCCAGGCCCCTTGGTATAACCCCTCCATTAATTTACTGTTCGATGGGAAATTACTCCTCACCCAGGAATATAAGTTTTCATCTTATTTTAAGTTAGATTCTTAAAGCAATTAACAAGGCATCTGGCGATGACTTCACCACCGTGGCCGGGCCCTGGAGCAGAGAAGGGCAGCCCTGAAACTGCACAGACCCTTGGCTCCAGGCCCCCGAGGGGAGTTCAGGGGGAGCTGGGAGCCCGCAGACACCTGTCCTGGGTGCCGGGAGGGAAGTGGGGGGCACACTGTGATCTTGGATATTTGCCGTTTGCGGAAAAACGCCTTTCCAGCACCACCTGCCCCGTGAACCTACTGGTGACAGTTGCTGAAAAGCCCCAGCAGCTGGTGCCGCAGGAGCATTTTCTATTTTTAATTGTTTGATCGGAATATTAACTCATCTAGGTCCGTTCCCAAGACACACTTCCCAGCCAGAGGGCTTCCCCCATTTCCCAGACCTTCCTCTCTTTCTTTCTCTCTCTAGTCAGAAATCAACTTTGAAATTTAATAATTGGAGACACAGACCCCGGTGCATTTGCAAAGGATCAGAGCACTAGGGGGTGGGGGGAGAAAGTTGGGGCTCCTGACCCAGAGGGGCCCCCAAAATGGACCTCTGCTCTTCTCTCTGAGCCACAGACCCGAGGCTCCCGGGCAGCAGAGGCTGGCTCACACTTGCTTCGTACGGCCAACTCCTGCCAGAGCCCGCTCTGCCTGGCCGAGGAGGCCTCCGTCTCTCCCTCTCCCCTCTCGGCCAGCCCCACTGACCGGCTGCTCACTTGCCAATCTTCAGGGCCACACCGAGGGGCTGGGGACACTCAGGAGGCCCCCAGGGAAGGAGGCACGTGCCCCTGGGCTCAGACAGGCTTGGCAAGAGGCTGACTTTCCTTTCAGCTTCCATCTCCGAAAGGAAGGGAGGGCAGCGTCTCTATGGAGCCCATGGGAGAACCTGCCAGAAACTCCTCTGTGAGTGCAACACCAAGGGCTCGTGGCCCAGTCCCCCGGCAGGAAAAGGCACAAACCCCAGCCCGAGCCAAGTGTCACTCAAGCTTGAGACAGACCACGCTGCCGGAAAGAGACTGTCAGGGACGAACCCAAATGCTTTGCCCCCCTCGGCCCTTCCTAGGAGGCCCCCCAACAACAGCACAGGGGCCACTTGGTCTCCTTTCCCTACATGCCCTTGCCCTTGGCCCCC
The DNA here is from genome assembly GCA_028646485.1 of Cryptoprocta ferox. Lineage (NCBI taxonomy): Eukaryota > Metazoa > Chordata > Mammalia > Carnivora > Eupleridae > Cryptoprocta > Cryptoprocta ferox. Next base: position 94,107,952 of record CM053570.1, on the reverse strand, counting down.
CTGCCGTGCGCTTCCTTCTCAAGGTCACAGGGCTGTCCACACCAGGAGTATTTACTCACCAGACTGGCCCTGTTAGCAGCACTCACCACAAATATGCCTTCTGATAAAGTTGGCAGAAAAAAAGTTCTAGAGCTCAAAACAATGTCAGAAATCATCCCCCACCCCCACCGCGTGAGGGTGAGTGAGGTGAGGCCTGCGACCAGACTGACGACCCGAGGGAAGAGTCCTGGGGGAGCCTTTTGTCACTTCTCACGGCTCTCCTTCCTGTTTTACTTCCCAACATACAGCCTGTTGCCAGGGCACCGAGGGCTGGGGATGGTTCGAAGCTAGGACTGGGTCTTGGCCCCCAAAGGGTGCGGCCCAGGAACGGGGGCACGGGGTGCGGCCCTCGGCTCCCTCCAGCCAGGAGCCCGCTCAGTGGCCTCTGGAGGACAAGGCCAGCAGCCTCTTACCTCCGCGTCTCCCAGGCCGTCTCACCTCACTGAGCCCCCTTCCCACCCACCCGCCCTCCCTCAGTGCACATGGGCTTTAATGTTTTTATTACCTGTTTGACTCGCTGCCTTATTGCTTCTCCCCTTAATGGGGCCGTAACCGTGGAAACGAGGAATAAACGGCCACCAGAAAATGAGATGATTAAACAGGTCACCCTGGCAAAACAAACTCCGCCGAGGAACCTCTGGGGGTGGGGAGGGGAAGCTTCCCCTCCCCCTCCCGGCCCTGGCCAGAAGGCTTGGACCAGACCCTTGGACGAGCTTCCCATCCCTAGAAGTGGGGCAGATACGCCGGGGCGCCCCCTGCTGGGCGGTGTGGCGCCTGGCCAGTCCCTCCCTGGGGGCAGCCCACCAGGCTTGCTGCAGCCTGGGGCTCTTGGGCTGAGGGGTGGCAGGGAGGCAGGCCCTGGTCTTCAGGGAGGGGACGATCTTAGCCAGGGAGAATGTACTCCTGGGTACTGCACCTCCTCTTCTCATCAGCACGTTCCCTCCCAGGGGTCCCCTGAGTTCATGGAGAAAGCCCTGGAAGAAAAGGCCAATGCAGGCCAAAGCTCAACTCGAGAAGGTTTCCTTTGGGAACCCCTGGTCTTTGGAGACACAAAATATGTCCCTCCCCCTCCTCCAGCCTGCTCCCCCCAGAAGCCAGGCAGTGCCCTAGCCTCAGGCCAGGAGGTGACAGGGACGGCCCTCTTGGCTTTCAGAAGAGTCTCGGCAACCCAGAGCCTATGGCAGGGGCACCACCGGAGACTGCGGGGCCAGAAGAGGCCCCCCGAGGGGCAGCCTGTGGGAAGCGCTAAGAACCACAGCCAGCTCAGGAGGAGCCCAAGCGCCATGTCAGGGGGCAGAGGTCCCAAGTCTCTTTCTGGTACTGGGTCCACCTAGCTGCAGGGGTCCCAGGACTGGGAACAGGACCCGGAGAGGACGAACATGCTGCCATGAGGTCTGCTTGGGGGCACATGGAGATGGGCAGGGGAGGAAACACAGGAGAGTCCCAGACACCCTCTTGTCTCCCACAGGGTAGCAGGCCGTGTGTGCCAAGACCCTCCCAGGCCCGAGCCACAGTCAGCCAGTAGCTAAGGCAGGTCCCCCATCTAGGCACACGACCCCCATCTTTATCTTGTGCCCCCTTTATGTCACCCCTAATCCCAGCCCCACTCCTTCCTGTAAGCCAGGCTGTAGAAAGCTCTCAAGGAGCTAAAACCCAGGTCCCAAGGGAATCGGCCAATGTTTCCTGCCTGGCTCCCGCTGCCCCCACTAGGCCGGGAGGCACTTGGCGAAGAGGCACATCAATCAATCAAATCCACCAGCCCTAACAGTGAGAAGGTGCGAGACCAGCCCTCTACCAAGCGCTGGGAGATGTCAACACAGAGCTAACTCTAATGGTTGCCATTAGGAGCCGGGGTAGCAGAAGCAAGCAGGTTCTTGGCCTTGACCTCCTGGGGACCAGGGTACAGAAGCCTGAGGGCCACTCGGACACACTACGACCGAGGGCGTGATCAGATCCTGGGACATGCAGGCCTCCAGCCAGCCTCTTAGCGCTTATCTCTTTCCAGGACCAAGTGGGTATGAGGCCTGCAAGGAGGAGGGGGCAAGGGAGGCAGGGGGGCTGCTTTAGGGAGCTGGGCGGCCTGGACGGAAAGGGCAGAAGGCTGTGGGTGCACAATGGGAAGCAGGCGTTCTGCTGGGGGTGGCAGTGAGGAGTACAAGGCAGGAGAGAGAAAGGGCACGTGGAAGTCTAAAAGGTATGGGGGGTGCAGGGAACATCCGTCCACATCGGTCCCAATACCTCTCATCCCTCCCATCAAGTTCCAAGGCCACCCCTTCCTAGGGCTCCCTGCGCTCTCCACCCTGTGCTCCTCTGCCCCGTGTGACAGATGGGCACACCTGTCCCCCTCTACCAGGCAGGTCCTGGAAACCAGGGAAGGACCAGGCGGCCTTCGGTTCTGCAGCGACGATAGTGGGCACACTCCCAAACACTTACTGAATCACCGACCTCACCCCCCCACGTGGGGTCTCTTCCCAGACAGGGGACGCTACGTCCTGGTGAATGTGGGGTGTGAGGATGCCATGGTCAGGCAGCCAGAGGAGTGAATGCTGGGCCACCAAGCTGCCACCTGTCACAATTGGTCCAAGCGAAGGAGGCCTTCGTCTGCACCCTGGGACCGCTGGCCCTTCTCCTGCTCTCCCTGCTCTACCCCGGCCCAGCTACCACTTGCCTTGGGGACCCACAGGCTGGAATTACTACAGAGCAACTTCCTCCCCCTTCCCCCCAAAAGATGAAGAGGAGGAGAAGGAAAAGGAAGAGGAGGAGAAAGAGGAGGAGATGTGGCAGCAGCCGGGTGGGCAAGGTTTAAAAACCAGCTCAGAACGGGCAGCGGTAAAGGACAAGCCTTGGGCCCTAGGGGCGGAGAAGCGACCTGGTCCCTCTAAGGATGGTGGGCCAGCCAGAGGAGGCTGACAGCGGGGCAGGCGCACCACTAACCTGGCAGGGTCCAGGCAGAGGAGTCGGCGCCCAGCGGCTTCCCGGGCCCCACCCAATCCCCAGCCCAGGGACCTGAGCCAGGGGCAGCAGCTTTAATGAGGAGATGCTGCTGCGTGACTCAGCCCTCCAAAGGTGCCTCCATTTATTTTATTTTTCCATCATAAAAACCCAAGCTGCAACTCAGCCAGCTCCCCTGGCCGTGGGGGATGGGGGAACGTCAGGAGCAATGGCGAGGCCGCACAGAGATCTGACTAACTGGCCCCAGTGCCCTTCCTGGGGAGAAGAGCTAATGGGTTCTCCTGGCTGGTCCCGAAAAAGGGCCCGGGGTGGGGCCCCTCTAGGGATCCTTCCAGGTTGGCCCTTGCTGCCTCTGAATCCTCTTACAGGAGAATGGCCCCGCCAGGACTTTCATCCTGAGATCTGCTCTGACGTCTTACAGCTCAGACCAGGGCTGGGTCAAGGGCCACTTCACGGTCCAGAGGTGCCTGTCTCAAATGCCTTCCTCCAAAGACCAGGCCCAGATGATGTGCTTCTCACCTCGTCCATTCAACCCTTCCCCCCAAGACTGAACCTGCCCGGTAAAATCAAGTTGGGAGTTGGAAAGCCAAAGACTTAAAGGTCATCTGATGCTCAAGTCCCTGCAAACGTCACAGCCAGCCTCTGTTTGAATGGTACCAGGAAACTCGCGACTTCCGAGACAGCCCATTCTGTCCTTGGCCCTGACGGCTCCTTCCTGCCAAGATGGCACCGAAGCACCCACCCCCAGCAGCGGACTGGCAAAACCGGTGCCCAACCTGACTGCAGGGACTGGCCCCAGCTTAGACTGGTCGAGTGGGTGTATCTGGCCAAGTAAAGGCTTGAGAAGGAATATCGAGGGTGAGGGTAACCTGCCTGGGCTTCCTCCGCAGCTGAGCCAGGGCCTGGCTGCAGTGGCGGTGGATGGTGTGTGTGTGTGTGTGTGTGTGTGTGTGTGCGCGCGCGCGCGCACGCGCACGCGCTGGTGGGGAGGGTGGTCTGGAGTTCCAGCAGAGCTCATCCCAGGGCAAAAGCAGCAGGTCTGGCTCAGCGAGCCTCCTCCCACTGGCTCACCTTGACAACAGGGCTACAGCCATGGCACCAAATGGACAGTGCCGGCCCTCTCTGGCCCTCTGTGCAGTCCGTGGCCATCCCCTTGAACTCGCTCTCTTGCCTATTGGGCCCTCTACCTGGCAGGGCCTAGCCTGGATCCTGATGGACAGCTCTAGCCCTGGACAGCCCCTCCTCTTCTTCTCATGCTCCCCCTAGGGAAAGCGGGGCAGTGACAACCAGACCCGGGAGAATCAAGGGCAAGGTCCTTCTCAAAGCTCTGCTGCTGCTGCTGCCGCCTCACAGCCATTTTGCCCCTGCCTCCAGTCTTGTCAGGGGGCCTAGCAATCAGCCCAGGGGGGCCTAATCCTGGGCTGGGGAGCTTCCCAACTGCAGGATGGATTTACCTGTGTCTGAAAGCTCCCTCCCCCGTCCCTCCCCCGCCCAGCTCCCTCCCCCAGGGAAATCACTCTAAAAGGGCCTAATGGAACTATGTCCTCCTCTCTTCCTCTCTCTCCTCCCTCCCTCCTCTCTTTCCCTTTCCTTTTTTTTTATTAGCATTTGTGGAATTTATTCCCAAACTCTCCTAATCTTCCGTACACAACCATTTGATTTGCATAACCCAACCCCCTCTCATAAAAACTGGCTGCTAGTTTAATTAAAAAATGTAAATTTGCTGTCATCTCGGGGCCTGGTGAATTAGGACGACATCGGCATTTTTTATTGCTAAAGACGTCCAGATTGATCCAGCCCTTGGCTGAACTATGGTGGGGGGATAGGGGTCCACATGGTCCCTGAGGATCTTGAGGTCCTGTTGTCCCCTCCTGAGAAGCCTTGGCTCTCCCACCACTGAATGACTTATGGTCAGAGTGCTTCACGACCTGGACCTGTCCCAGGCTGGAGACGATGCTACCCCACGACCCAATGCTTAGGGGGTCCCTGGTGCCAGCAACTCTTTGGGGCCTGCGTCTCTAGCCTTTTACTGTGCCAGAGAGGCCCTCAGTGGAAGGTGTCCATGGTCCCTCCCCCACTCCCCCCAAAAAAGAGTCCCTCACAGCCCCAGCAATGAGCCCTGGCCAGCGATAAGGCCTCTGGCTACGGCTGTGTCCAGGAGAACTTTCCAGATGTCGATGGAAGATGAGCATGGAGTCGGCCCACAGATGGGCTCAGAGGGGATCTCAGAGTTCCCACCTGCTTCCCTTTTTCTGTGAACAGGGAAAAAAGTGCTTTTCTTCTGAAGTTCTGAAATTAAGTGAAACCTCCAAGTTCAAAGAAAAGGCTGGGTGGGGGGGTATCACCAGATGACTCCTCCAGGAAACAGAACTCTGACACCCTGACCTCCCCTCACGGAGTGGCCAGAGGCCAGGCCTGGGTCCTGCTCGAAGAGCCTCGCTCCAGCTATAGGAGGGACCAGTCCACCTCAGCGGCTCTTCTAGCTTCTAGGAAAAGTTTCCAGAGGCTGTCCCTGGAATGCTGGGGGAAGCAGGTCTCCCCCTAAAGCCCAGGAGAGACGCTACAAGACCCTGGGCCACCCACAAGCCCAGGAGGCTCTCTCTCCAGTTGGGGACACCCTCCAGAAGGACTTTTTGGAGTCCTGCGCCCACAGCAGACTGCAAGGGACTGGTAGGGCAGGAGGATGGACGCCAGCTACGGTTGGCACCCAGGTTAGAAGGAGGAAGACGGGGAGGGCCGGGCTTCCAGCTGAGTAATGCCTGGGTCCACTGTGCCCGCCCACAAGCAGAGGCTCCTCCGCCCCAGGTAGGGGGTGGTGCCAACGGCGGCCGTCTGTAAGGGCTGCTTCTTGGCTGGGTTGGGTGGGGGCCCTCTTTCTGAAGAAAGGGGGTGGGGCCTGGGAGGAGAGGCTGAGACACCTGATTACAGTGGGGGTGGAGGCCAGGGAGGGGCAGGGTGGCAGAAGTGGCCTCAGACACCTTCACCACTTTGCCCAGCAGGGGGTGTCACACCCTTCCTGGACACCGGAGGTCCCAAGGACCTCCGCATCTAATTACCAGAGATCACACCTGGCTGGCTGGAGTCACAAACTCTGAGCCACCCTCTCCCCACAAACACACGCCCACTTCCCAAAGCTGGTCACCATGTCACTGGCCCTGTCTGTCCCCCTGCTGCCTCCTGCCCTCTCTGTCCACTCCCCTTTGACCTCAGAAGGTCAAATGTCAGCTCATGGGTCCCAAGAGGCAATGCCATGAACTTGGGCCCATTATAAATAACAACCCTAACAGCCACCTATTCTTCTATAAATCAAACACAAGGGTTCAGAGATCAGCCTCAATGAATTTTCAACCTGTTTACGAAGGACTTCTTTCAAAACCATTTAGGAAGAGGACAGTGGCTTTGTCAGGCTAGGATCTGAGGGTCCTGGTCAAAATGGGGTTTCAACAGAGCGGGCTAACTGAAAAAGCCTGAGGAACTTATGGTAAACCTCACTCTGGGCTCAAATTGGAACCCCAGATGAAAAGAGAAGAGAAATATTGAAAAACTTAGATTAAAACCGAGAAAAGCTCCAAAACATCAGGATAAAACCGCCCCAGCCCAGCATCATGCTATTGCAACCCTAGCCTTGGCACCATACTAGGCCCTCCAAAACCCAGAATCCAAATTTAGTACTTTGTCTGGTGTCCCCCTGTTGGGGGGAGGAGGGACCGAAAAGTGGGGATGGGAGAGCGTCCTGGGCCCCTCACTTTGAACTGATAACAGCCGCCTCATCCCACGGATTCTCAGGTGAAAAATACTCATTAGCCATAATAAGCAGCCTGATCATCCGACACAGCCTTGTCCCAAATAAATTAAATTCCTTTACCTTGAGACAGTCGCCCCGAAACCAGACTAACCACCTTTCCCAACAGGACGCTGCTTTCAAAAACTAAGCCACCCCCCCCCAACTAAAAAAATAAAAACACACACCCCACAGCCTGACACACAGAGATCTTTGCAGGGGAAAAAGAAACACACACACATGCACACACCACGGAGCCACTCAAAAAACACGGAGAACAAAAACCCCCACAGAAAACCCCTAAATCCTCTCTCTGGGTGCCCCCCAGCTCCCTCTCCCCTCGGTTCTTTCGTAATGACAAGCATCAAATTAGTCACAGTCACTAAGCAAGTAACAAATAATAACAATAATATCATCAGAAGCCTCGCAATCCAGAAACCAGGGCGAGCAAGCGCAGCGGGCGCCGGACCCTCTCCAGGCCAGCCCCCACCCCCCCTGCTCAGCTGCTACCTCATTGGGCTAAAAATAATAACTTCCGTAAAAGAACCGAAAGAAAAGCGAAAGAGCCTCCGCCGGTTCCCACCGCCGGTACCTGTACCGAGATCCATTCTCCTCTCCTTGGTCCCAAACTCTTCGAGGAACGCCAAAAACAGAAGAGGAAAGAAAAAAAACAGCTGTTTAGTCTCTCGCGGTGCCCCCCGCCGCCCCCCTCCCGCCCCCCTCCGCTCGCCGCCCCCCCCAGCGAGCGCCGGACCAGCCCCCGGGACCCGGCGAGCACGGACAGGGGGGCCCGGGAGGGAGAGCGAAAGTTTCTCCCTCCCTCCCCGCCCGCTCTCACGCTCCGGCATTGCACACTCGGAGCGGCTCCGCTCTGCTCTCGAGTTTATTAAACTAAAAGAGAAACTATTTATAGACGCGGCCCGGGTCGGGGGGCCCGGGCGGCCCTCGAGGCTGAGGGGCGCTCCCGCCCGCGCCCGGCCCCGCCCGCGCCCCCCGCCCGCGCCGGGGTCGAGCCCCGCGGCGGCGCCCCCTGCCCTCCCCCCCCCCCACTCCCGTACTCACCATAGTCGGAGAGTCGAAAGCCGAATTCACTTAAATAATCAACTTTCATAATACTTAATTAATGCCTAATTGCAACTGATTACTCCCCGAATAACAAGTTGTTTTAAAGCCCTGATGTCATTGCTCCTGACGGTAACACTCAGGGTAACAGTTTGGCAGGAGGGAGCGGGCGGGCGGGAGCGGCCGGGGGCGCTGCCAGGCGCCGAGGTGATTGGCAGGGCGGCCGCGGCGCCGCCTCCTCCCGGCCGGGCCGCGCCGCCCCGGCAGGTGAAAGAGCAGAGCTCGGCCCGCCCGCGCGCGCGCCCGCCCGCCCGCCGCGGCGCTGGAGTGAATGGGCGCGCGCTCGCCCGCCGCACGCACGCGCCCCCGCCGCTCCCGCACGCGCGCCCCCGCCGCTCCCCGCGCGCGCCGCTCCAGCGCACCCGCTCGGGCGGCCGGCCTCATTGGCTCTGCGAGTCCCCAAACCTTAGACTTCGGGAGGAGGGAGGCGGGGACTCGGCGCGCGGACCCGGGCGGCAGGGACGAGGCGGGCGGCGCTCGCGTCCCCGAGCCAACTCCGGCCGGACGCCGGCGGGCGCGCGCTCGTACGCTCCCTTCTGCGCCCTGGGCCCCGCGGGCGCCACTCGACGGCGGCCGCGCGCGCACTCCCTCCCGGCGCCGGCCGGCCGAGGCCTCACGGCGCGCGCGGGCGCGCAAACTTTTCCGCACGGCGGGCTCAGGTGTGAGTGCCGCGGGGTCGCGCCCGCCGGGCCGCGCGCCCTCGTGCTTCCCCCTCGCGCGCCCGGCGGGCTCCGGGTGCGTGGGTAGGTAGCAAGGCGTCTGTGTCCCCTCAGACCCGACGCTCGTGGTGGGGGTTTTAGTTCCAAGGAGGAAGGACAGCTGAGTGGGGGGCCTGGCAGGGGCGGGGGGTGGGGCGGGGGGCCCGGGACACGTGAGGACGCTCGCGCCGCTCTGCATGCGCGCCGCCGCCTGCTTTCGGCCAGTTTTGCTTGGCTTTGCCCTGAACTGGACCCTGGTGCCCTCCTGACCCAGGCCAACCCTGGCCGCCTACACATCTCTGCTCTCCCGGGCTTTCTCCACCTCCTCCTCGAAAGTTGAGCTCCCAGCCCCGTAGTTGAGCCTTGAGGGTGTGCAGCACCCCCTTCCCTCACCCCACCACAGGTCCCTGCCATCACGCGGGCTTCCCTCCCACCCTGTTGCCCCTGCCATGCTCCAGTAAGGATCCGGGCACAGAGGGGCAGAGGTACCCCTGAACCAAGGAGCCAGGGTCCTGCCACCTGACCCTCGGCCAGCCGCGGCATTTTCTGCCTCCCAGTTCCTCTCTGGACCAGGGCTCCTTGTGCTCTCCTTGGCCCTGGAAAGCACTTTCCCTCCCGCGAGGAATCACTTTGGTGGGTGCCCTGACCCCAGACGTCCCTGCTGCAGACAGGTATGTGGAAATTCCTTAAATTTTAGTGATCCAAGTTACCCATGGGGGGGGGGGGTGCTCAAAGGAGGAGGCAGCCAGGCCAGGAGGAACAGGAACATGGGCAGGTTAGCGAGGACAGCACCTGGATCTTACCGTCTGGAGCACTCGCTCTGTCCCTGTGTAACCCTTCTGCTGCCTTCCTGTCCTCCTGCTTCAGGAGCTGAATAGACCCTGGGTTTTCTCTGGTCTTTGGGCAGCATTCAGCAAAATGGCACCGGCCTATTGCTGCAGTATTTCTACTTTGCAAAGGGAGGTGCCCAGGGAAACCTTGGGGCAAAGAAGTCCGAGAAAACCCAATCTACTCTTTCTCCCACTTTCCCCTTATTGTTCGTCTTCGTCTTCTTTTTAGTTCCAAATGGCCTCACAGGGAGGAGGTTTACATCTCTTCCCTATTTGACCGCCCGCCCTGCTGACTTCTTGGCAACCCTCTTTCCTGCTTGTCACCCACAACCCTCCACCTGCCCTGTCCCTTTGTAGGAAGAGTAGCTGGAGAGGCCCAGAAGCTTCACGGAGTGTCCCGTGACCCTAAAGCCCTGAATAAAGGAGCAGAGGTGCTTGGCCAAGCCACGTGCTACCCGGAGGCGAGGACAGGTGCTGGTGCGGGGCAATCACGCACAGAAGACCCTGGGCTCTGCTCCCCACATGGGATCTCGGAGAGGGGACCTCTGTGTCCGGAGCTACTCTGGGTGCTGTCACCTGTGACTCTCCAAAGTAAGGCTTACAGCCTTGGGTTGTCACAACAGGCAGTCGATCCCAAACCCCAGTCCTGAGTGTCTGCCTCTCCACCTGGGCAGCTAGCGTGTGGAAGGAAGCCTGAAGAGTCACGTAGGACCGTTCCTCATTTATTTGATGGGTGCGTACCGGGAGCCCCCTGCGTCTGTGACCCACACGGCCCGCTGGCTGTCTCTGAATGTCTTTCTGGGCTTCCTCCGGTGGTGGTCACAGCAGGGGAGGGCATGCCATCCGATGACCTAGACAAGGCCGACTGGCTCGGCTGCACGGTAACTTGGGGACCTCTGACAAAGGCTGGAGAGCCGGAAGGACACAGGACACCCGGGGCCAGCTAGAGGGACTCATCAAGCAAAGTGGTGGAGGGAGGTGCGGGCTGCCTGAAGAGCCTCTGCCCTGCCAAGGCGATGGCCGCCATCAGCCGCTGCAGGCTTTCGAGGCCGTGTCCAAGAGTGGGGAAGAGGCCCGAGAGGCAGAGAATGAATGAGGCCATCTTGGCAGGTTACGATTTGAGAAGGTCTGAGAAGAAAGAAGGCTGAGGCATCAAGATCATGAGGTGTGAGTCAGAGGCTGCACAATGGAGGGGGTCCCCAGATTTCTCTTTCTTTCTCTTTGGGTGTGTGCTCGTGCGAAGGGGAGAGGCCCACCAACTCTGGCCTCTCTGAGGCTATGGCCCATTTTTGCCTTGAGGACCCCGATGTGGTGACACCTCTTAGACCCTGAGGCCAGGCCACAGTGAGGACATTTGTGCCTGGGACTCAGGGGACAGAAAGCCCAATGCCACCATCCCTCCCGGTCTAGAGGCCCTGGGCCCAGAGATACCAGCTCGTCCTTATGCACCCCGTCCCCAGAGCAAACTCGGAGCTGTGCACAGAGAGCCCACCCACCAGGCCCCTCCCAGGAGGCCAGGGGGAACCGCCGGCTCCCCCCAGGCCGGCTTCCATGGTTGGCTCCCGGTCCGCTCGCACCCCCAGAGGGCCCACTCATTCTCTCCCCCTCCCGAGCCCGGGGCCTTCTCACTCACCAGCCTGTTTACACACCAGATATCTCAGGCTTTATCTGCTCTCATTCTGAATTTGTAACTTTCACATAAACTTGAACAAAGCTCCTTTTGTTCCGGCACCCCACCCCGGGATCCCAATAAACTGGTTCCCTCTGAGGCGACTGGGCCAGGGCACAGAAGCCTTGGCCAAAGGAGTGTGTGTGCATGTGAATAAGCATGTTCGCACCTGCGAGGGAGTCCGTGTGCTTGCGTGTGAGTGCGCTCCTCGGGCTGACGGAGGGTGTCCCGGAGAACGTCAGGCGCGCAAAGTGTGGACAGGAGGCACCGTGGCACGGGGATGGGACAGTCTGCCAGGGGCATGAGAAGCCGTGGGCCGTGGTCGAGCGGGTGTCGGGACAGAGGGCAAACAGGGACAGAGAGGAGCAGCGGGGTGGGTGGCGGAGCGCACGGCTGAGGCCGGGCTTAAGCTAAGTAGAAGGCAGATACAGGGACCGCATTATGGCGGTACTGGGGCGGGCACAGCCTCGCGCTCGGCCCCGTAATCCTGTTAGCCAGCAATCTCCATTCCGAAAGAGCTTCATTTCTTTGTGAATATTTGTAAACTAGATATCTAATGGAAAATTATAGGAAAATTATAGTGAAATTCATGACGGAGAAATCCGATTATCCCTAATTCAATTATGCCATCTTAGCCCACACAGCACATTTCCCATTTTTTTCCCATAAATACCGATGCCAGGGGTCCCGGTAATCAAATAAAATTGAAAATCATCTTCCCATTAAATTCAATTAGCCGCAATTTCTAAAGCCTATCAGAGATTTTAATTACTAAATTATAAAATTCTCCAATGCTAAATTGAAACCAAAAAAATTGCACATCCTTATATTTCAGAGAAAAAAAAAAGGGCCAGCAAAATCCTTGAAAAAATGCCCTCCTTTCTGTACCCAGCTGCCAAGCAGGTTCCCCTCCTGGAAGGACCTCACATCGCTACCTACTTGCCCAGCTGCGGATGAAGCCAGGGGGCCAGAGGAGAGGTCTCTGCCAGGGGAGGGGCTGAGGCATATTAATTTAGCAGAGGGGCCAACCACACCTCCAACCCCAAGCTTGGGCTTGGCTGGCCCCTACAGGGCACCTGCCTTCCTCACTGGCTGTCCTGGCTCCCGAGACACTCCCAACTCTGTCCGCCCACCGAGAGGTCTACAACTTGGCCCGTGGAAAGGGCTCAGGCTCAGGTCGGAGCTCGGCCTCAGGGCTCTGCATGGTTCTAGGGCAGCAGACCTGAGGCAGTGCCGGCCCCCTGACCACTCTGCGGGGCCCCCACATGACCCGGGCTGCATCAGAGGTGGGAGTGGGACGGAGGGCAGGGGTGAGGGTGGACAGATACCAGGGGATGGTTCTGTGGCCCCAAGTCTCCTCCAGAGCGTTCCCGGGGGCTACGGGTCCTGGCAGTGAAGCAGCCTCCTAGGAGAAGACTGGAGGTGGGCACGGCCCAAATCTGGCCTCTCCTGTACTTGCAGCTCATTCTCTGTTCTGGAAAGCTGACAGCCCTGAACTGGCCAGAGGGCGTGCCTTGGCCCCATGGCAGCCCCTACTCTTTCACCCTTTCTCCTTTTAGGGAAGTGCTGGCCCTAGCCCCAATGGTAGTCCTCCTCTCTATCCCCCCACAGGCCACTTACCCAGCTCTAAAGGCTGCTCTAGAAGTCAGAAGAGCCTGGGGACGTGGCATCGGCGGTGGCATAAAGTGACCCTAGGTCTGAAACCCAAGGTGGGTGGCCGGGTGGGCAGCCGAGGGGCCCGGCAGTGTCGGGACAGCCAACAGCAGAGCTGCCAGGGCAGGGAGCAGGTTTAATTTGCCAGGCAGTCAGCAGTGCCAGCAGGGGAGGCACCCGCAAACAAAACAAAAACAAAAAAGTTAATTATCTTTGGCTTTTTCTTAATAAATATCCAAACTGGCCCGGCCGGATCCTCCGCTTTGGAGGGAGAGAGAAGAAGGAGGAAAAAAACCCCAAACCAAACCCAGCAGACTCCTTCTCTGGCCTGCCTTTCCCTTTGTCTCTCCTTCTTGTATTCATCCCTTATCAGACGCAGTAAGAGTTTCACATGAGTTCCCAAATTTTGCGAGTCAAGAGGATGGCCATGAACATTTGTTTGTTTGTTTGAAATTTTCGGGGAGGTAATGCAGGAGTGTAAAGAAAGAAGAAAGAGGCAGGGGAGAGGGAAAGGATGGGAGCAAAAGGAGAGAAGTGAGAGTCGGAAGGAGAGACAGTGTGATGTGGGTGCTGAGCTCCTTGAGTCCCCCTGTGGGCACGGCAAGGCCTAGCCGGTGGCCCCAACCCGGGCGGGACGTGTTCTGGAATGTTGTGTTGGCACTGGAGTTTAGTTACCATGATCAGCTACAGGCGATACGGGGATTCCTCCTTCTAAAACTCTCAAACCACCTAGGTCTCCCTCGCCACTTTAGCTCCCCTCTTGCTGCTGGTTCCTATGCCAGCCCACCCTCCCTTCCAGGAGCTGGGCTTCGGAAGAGAAGGTTCAAGAGGAGGGGACGTTGGCTGTCCTTCCGAGGGGTGTGAGATTTTTCTGTGTGGACTCGCAAGTCTACCTAGGGAGAGAGATGCCTGTTGCCGCCTGGGCCTACGTGTCCGGATGGTGCTCACACACGCCTGAGCCCGGCTGTTAGAAACGTGTAGCAGGGCACGTTGTGGGGAGGGGGCGCAGCCGGGACATCGGGCGGTCCTTCGGGGAGCACTGCCTCTGGAGTCCCACTCCTTGGGTTAGAACCCCAGCTCTATCACTCGCTGGCTGTGCCGCCTTGATCAAGTTATTGACCCTCTCTGGGCCTCCATTTTCTCAGCATCAAAGAGAATAATTTGTGATTGCCCAAGGCTGGGGGTGGAATGTGGAGTGACTGCTAATGAGTATGGGGTTTCTTTCTGGGGTGATGAAAATATTCTAAAATTAGATGGTGGTGATGACCACACAGTGTTGAGAGTATACTAAAACACCATTGAATTGTACCCTTGGCATGTAAACTATGGCTCCGTAAGGGGGGTTATAAAAAAGTGGGGACAAAAGGGGGGAAGAACAATAGCACTTACTGCACAGAGTTGTCATGCAGGGCATAGCACACAGCCTGGCACAGAGTAAGCACTCAGTGGGGACTGGTGAGGAGAGAGTAATATGGCCCCAGGCGGGTGGGTTGGCGTCCACAAGTGTCTACTGCTGGGTGCCTACCCACATCTACCCGGGTCCCCAGCAGGTGGTTAAGCCGCTGAGCTGCCCCCCTCCCTATAGGCGGAGGGGATCCTGGGCGGCTGTTCCCTGGCAGCGATGGGAGAGGGCATGGCCCTCCTCCCGCCTCTCTGGCTGGGTCCCTGGAGAGGAGGCTGCCCACCACGGCAGGCAGACTGCCGCTCACTCTCCCCGTCTCCCAGAGCACTCAGATTTTCCATGTGCAGCAGGCCGTGACTTCACCTTCATACTAGTTACAGGGTTATTTAGCTTCTCCTGACACTGACAATCACCAAACTTTAATTCGCTGCGTGGCTTCTCCCCGCTGTGCCCTCTGCCCACCCCCAAAATCCCTGGGAGAGGGTGGGAAGGACCTAGGCCGGCCCCCCTGTTGCCAAAGCCTGCCCTTCAGAGTGATGGAGGGATGGCAGGAGGGGGTGCTCAGAAGGAAAAGATGATGGGCAGAGAGTGGGGGCAGGGACGGGGGAGCAGTGCGGGAGAGAGGAAGTAGCACCAGTGCTAAGGGGAGCTTCCGTCCCACTCCCCCGGCCTGACACTAATGTATTCAACTCGACATCCATCCTGTTGTGGATGAAGATTCAGCTGACCGGGCTTTGGGTCTGTAGGCTGGCAGCCCCAGCCGGGACCTACGGGACCGGGGCTCGCCGAGCACCCAGGACCAGGCAGCTGGCATGGACTGGCTCCTTTGCCTGATGCTGGATGTGGACTAGGTGCCCATCCGGAACCCACCTGAGGGAGCCCGTCCTTACTAACCCGAGCAGCCAGCTCTCGTTGTCTCCTGCCTCCCTGATGCAAGTCTCCTGTGAGGCTAAGCCATCCTGCTTTATGGAGTCTTCCCTCCAGCTTACTGCCCGGTGGCCCGTGTCACATCTCTCCACCTCCTTAAGTGGTCACCATCATATTTCCCCAAGGCCTCCTAGGCAGGCGAAGGAGTGACGGTCTGAGAACCATCCGTTGGAACCAGGGGACTGCCTTATTCCCCAAATCCAAGCTGGCCCCGTGAGCCCCTCATTAGTCAGTGTCCCAGAAACAGAGAGCTGAGCCGAGAGGATTCTCGAAGACCAGAGGCCCGGCGAAGGACCTGGGCTGGGAGGCTTGGAGAGCAGAGGCAGGGCAGCGAGGCAGAGCCGGGAGGAGGGGAGATGTAGGGAAATCCATCAGTGGGTCCAAGCTGTGTCTGCCTCCACCCAGCCTCATTCGCTGCCCCACCCCTGCCGGCAGGGGAAATGGCCATGGTGGCCTGGGCAAGAGAGATGTCACGGGGCCTATGGCAGAGAAGGGAGAAGGGGCTTGTTGACTGCAAACTGTCCATTATGGCTCAGATTATAAGCATATTGCACAGGGCTCTCTGCACGATGCCGAGGAAATCCAATACGCTGAAAGGTTAATGCAATCAATTAGGGTGACAAGGAAGTAAAGTAAAGCCTTCGGAGTAGATGAAAAGGAGAGAGAGGGAGAGAGAGCGAGCCGTGGAGCTGGGGGTGGCAGTATGGGTGGCGGGAAGGCAAGCAGGAAGAGGAACTGGCGGGATGCTGGGAGGGAAAACACACACACAAAAGGCCAGAGGAGCCCGTGAAAAGGCGCAGTAAGAGAGCCGGCAGCAGAAGCAGCAGGAGTGGGCGGCCAGTGGACACGGCTCTGGTCTCAGACCTCCGACTGCTGCCCAGCTCCACCTTCCCTATCCCTTCCCCCGGCCTCCCTCCCCGCCGGGCTTCCAGATTAGCTCATGGCACCAGCCACACATCACAGCAGCTTGGTCCCCGCGCCGGTACAGAGCAAGTGCCCACCACGTCACCTCCAGGGCCTTCTCAATAGGAACTATGGCCTGGTTCCCACCTCCCCCAGAACGGGCCCAGGTTCAAACCCAGACTCTACCCTTGTCTTCCTTCACCCCCAGCAGCCCCCACGAGACAGCCTTCACAGCTGTCCCCCAAGCACCTCCTACTTGCACTAGCCTCTGAAGCAGAGAGCATGGCGGTCAGGACGCCCTTTTACAGAGAAACGGGGGCCCAGAGAAGGTATGTGATTTCCCAGGGCCCTGCAGCAGACGGGGAGGACAGGGCACAGACCTGAGAACCCCAACATCCCTCAGCCCACGGCCCAGGGAGGGGGCATTTCCTTCCATGGTGCCCACTGGAGTGAGGAGCCTCACGTCCCCCAAGAAGTCAGACTCAGAAGTCTCTGGGCAGGGGTGGGGAACCCCTTGGAACCTGCCCAGGGATGGCCGCTACTCTGGGAGGTGAAAAGGTAGGAGGGAAGGAGGGAATGTGAGTTCTTCCTACCTGTCAGGCCCCGGGCCAGACATCTTTGACCACATTAACTCACTCGTCCCGATAACTTTGTCTGCAAAGTAGCTATTCTGCTCACCTTACAGAAGAGGAAACTGGATCTGAGAGCTCAGTGAAGGCTAAAGGCTACGCAGGGCTCATGGGATGGGATGCCGAGCTCTGAGGAAACGGTGGCTGTCAGAGGGAAGACAAGCCTGGACTTCTAGATGGGTGGGACTGAGCAGAGAATGAGGCCCTGAGGAGGGCAGTGGTGGTGGGGGGGGGAGTCAGCCCCAAACAGACTAGGCCTGCAGGCAGCCCTCGGCCCTGGGACAGGCTCCCGGACAACTGCCTGCGGCCCTCAGAGCAATCCCACGGAAGACAAGAGCACAACCAACATTGTGGACATACTGAATACCAGTAAACTGTACACTTAAAAATGGTTACAACAGTAATTCTCATGTTACGTCTATTTTGCCACTTAAAAAAAAAGCAGGAGACAGCCAACTTTTCCTATAAAGAGAGAGTAAATATGTTCGGCTTTGCGGGCCAAACATTCTCTGTTGCAGCCAGAGTAAAAGCCACCAGAACCAATATGCAAATTAGTGGGCGTGGCTATGTACCGATAAAACTTTATTTACAAAAAAAGGGCAGTGGGCCACGCCTTGCTCCAGAGAATGGAGGCACCTAGGGCTGGACTTTCAAGTCCCAAGATGGGGTCCCGCTGCCTGAGGGCAGAAGTATCCAATTGGGACCTTGCCAGGCAGTGGAGGGAAGGGCTGGGCAGAGGCCTCAGGTGGAAGTCAGGCTCTCATTACCAGCAGAGGATAGATAAAAAGAAGGGGAAAGAATAAGTGCTGGTCTGGGAAACAGATGTCCAGGAACCGGCTCCAGCGCCCAGCATGCCAAGAGGCCCTTCACTTTGCTTCAGATCCTTGTGGATGATATGAAGGGGCGGACGCGCCTTGGGAGTTCTCAACATTCTGGAAGTCTCGATGCCCCAAGAGAGGTGTTATGCTGTGGCCAACAGGGGACGGGAGCGGGCAGCAGTGGGCCGAGCTGGCCAGAAGGGACGCCAGGGGAGAGGAAGGCGAGAACAGAGGCCCGGGGAGGGCTGTAACCAGGGTGGAGCTGGCGGCAAAGGGAGGAATCTACGGGCCCCAGTGAGAGCGCAGGGCGCGGGCCGGGCCTGCCCTACACCGGCCGCCTCTGATCACGTTTTCAGGGCCACTGCCCGCAGGCACAGACAATGCTGGGGGAGCCTTTGAAGTCCGAAAGGGATGCCGCGGTGGGAGCAGCACGAATCTCCTCCCTTCCCCCCCCTCCTCCCGGGGGAGGGGGCCAGCGGGACAAAACCCGGGGCCGGTCACAGCCAGGCCCGAAACGCGTGAGACAAAGGGAAAACAAACAGGTTTGGAGCCAGGCGCACGGTGCCGTGTCTGTCCCCCGCCCCGCCGAGCGAGGATGATGGATGGCTGCAGCCAGCCAGCTCGCCCGCCGGGCAGGTCCCGCTATTTACATAACACTGGCGTTCCACCGGTCACCTCTGACACCGCGCTGCCTGGGGCCGAGGCCCGGTGGCCCCTGAGGTTCCTGGAGCCACCAGGGGACTGAGACAGCCTGTGAAGGCCTGGGCCAGACCCGGGAAGCCCTGGGCCTGGGAAGGGCAGGTCAAGCAGCCTGATCTGGGCTCAGGGTCTGAGGCCTCCTCCCTGCCAGCCTCTCACAGAGGGAGGAAGAGGCCACCAGGGACCGGCAGCTCCAAAGAGAGAGGAAGGGCTGGAGTTCCAGGGCTTTCAAGTCCGCAAGGCTCCCCAAGAGCTACAAGCAAGAGTTTCCAGGGACAGCCAGCAGCGGCTGCCACAGCGGCCCGACAGCGCTGCGAACTGGAGATGGTACCAAAGGGCGGCCAGACCCTGTCTCCAGAGACGCCTCCTTGCCCCACACCACCTTGATGCCCAAAGTCTGCAATCCACATGTCCCCCCGCCCATTTCCAGCCTAAGAGCCAATCTGAGATTGTCCTCCTGGGGCCAGCTTTTCTTGCCAGGTTCAAATGGGCAGCGTCGCTCCACCTCCCTATCTCCATCTTCCCAATCCTAACCCCGGAGTGACACCACTACTAGGTAAGTGGTCACCAGTGGGAGAGAGGACACAAGGATCAGGGAGGGGTTTCAGGCCTTACCTCGTAGCGGGTCCTAGAGGCTCCTCTCTCAAAGTAGGGGCGTCACTTCATCCTGGTGAGGGAGAGAGAAGAGCCCTGTTAGCCTTTCAAGGCAGGATGTCCACACTCCCGAGTGCACGCCCTCAACTCTGCTGTGTGCCCAAGGGGTCCTTGCCGCCTATGTGCCAAGGGGCTAATGCTCCAGGACCCCGCGAAGGGGGTCAAAAATGGATTTTGGTTCATTTAAGTACACGCCAACCAAAATTTGAGTAAGTTCAGAAAGCAGTAAGAGCTGAAGGCAGAACCATGGTCCTCGGGACACCCTTAACCAAAGAGAGAACAGTCAGAACGTACTGCACACAGCTCTGTGGAGGTAGAGTTAGGGGTCTGGGGGTGGGGGGGTGCCGTGGCTACGCCTAGGGGCCTGGGGACCACAGAATACAGCAGCACCCATTCCTTCGCTCTCTTCCCCAACCCCTGAAAAGAAAAATGACATATACCAAGCAGTTCGCTATGGCAGGTGGGTGACAGAGAGGCAAGAGTGGACCAGGGGCCACAGCACCACCAAGACTCCCCTCCCAGGAACAGGCTACTGTGGCACCTTCTAGCCTGAGGTCCTACCGATGAGACACAACAACCCACGCTGGGGGCCCACTTAGGGAAAGGGACACGGGCCAACAAAATAGAGGGTCTTTAGCCAACATATAACTCGGCCCAGCTTGCCAGGCTCAGACTCTCCTGCCCAGTACTGGGGTTTGGGAAGCCAGTTTCAAATGAGATGGACTCTTGGTGTGGATTGAAAACCCAAGGAGCCCTCTGTCCCCTTCCCCTCCTCCCACTGCCCTCTCCCCGCCAGCCCTGGGGCCTCAGAACCCTACCCATACTTGGGAGGAGTTTCCTGTTTATTATGTTTATTCTTCCCCAGTCCCTCATTTGTGGCTTATCAATGATGCAAGAGGAATAGCACCAATTTCCTTAGGCTGTGTAATCCCCAAATCAGATTGGGGGGATTGCAAGAGGTGAGGTGACCTTGCACAGGGCTCCCGGAGTGCCACCCAGTCCTGCAGCCCGCCCTCTCTTTCCCAGGACGTATTTGGACAGATAATGCTAATTGTACTTGACAGGTCTTCCTAAGGAGGGCTGGGTCTTCCGCCGGCTTCTGCCGTCTTTGCTGGGCTGCCTGGGCAGAGGTGCCCACCCGGGGCAGAGCCCACCCTACCAGACACAGGCCTCTGGTGGGCATCGGGTAGTTGGGGAGGCTCTGACCCAGATGCTGAGAGGCTGGGGGTCCGCAGATAACTGGGCGGACTGAGATAGGGGGCAGCAGAGAGGAAGGGGGAGGCTGGTGAGGTGAGAGAGTGGAAAAGAGGAGGAGGCCAGAGACGGGAGCTGGGCACGTGGAGGCCGAGCCCAGGGCGGGGCCGCAGGGCAGGGGCTGGAGGGCCCGGCCTCCCCGCCGCTGAGAGGCACTGCGCTGGGCAGGCCTGGCTGTCAGACTCGCATCCCAGCCAGCCAGCCCGGGGCCTGGCAGTCCGTCCGTCCCACGCGCTCTGCCTGCGATCTCTCCAGGCACCCTGGCCAGCCTCCCTTGAACCCCCAAAAGCCCCCCAACCCCATAACTCCAGTATCTCCCTTCCACCACCTTTTTCTCCCCTCCCATCCTCCCCTGCAACTGTGCATTTATTAATTCATGAGGCACTAATTAGTTCTTTGTTTAATTTTGTGTTAAACAGACTGACCGGAATGATAACGACTTGCAGCGCGGTGTTGCCGTCCCCAACCGCCCCTGTTTTCTGACAACAAGGGAGCGAGGGAGGCCGGAGCGCTGAACCCAAATCCCTCAGCAGTTGCACTTCATTAAGTCAAAATGTGACAAGAAGCTTAGAGAGCAACTTGCAGATCTGATCGCACACAACACTCGGAGGAAACTTTGCGGGAGTTGGTCGGGGTGGAGGAGGTGGGGGGAGGGGCAGGATTGCTGACCGCGGACCGACCAGGACCGGGGATGGTATCCCTCAGTGGCCCCTGGGGCAGGTGGCCTGGCAGACAGGAGCAGGGTGGTCGGGTGGGTGCATTCTGGAATCCCAGCGGGAGCCTAAGAAGTTCAGCCTCACCTCTTTCTTCTTCCGCAGGCATCTTCTCTCTCTCTCCCTGCCTCTCACTGTCCCTGACGCCTGGTCTGGCCAGTGTGAGCCAGTGGCCGGGCATACCCAGGACCCAGCAGAGGACCAGAGAAGCTGGTGCAGTTAAGAAAGGATTCTGCAAGGCCAGGGGACAGGGACAGAGCGGGAAAACACAGAGCGGAGCAGGAGCCCCTACGTTTGGCAAAGAGCGAGACATGCTCAGGGATCGGGGCCAACACCTCTATTCTCTGCCAGCGGTCTATGCACTACCCCACTGGCCCATCCACCCTCCGGTGGCTTTTACCCTAAGCACCCTGACCGGAAAACGGAGGGCCGAAAGGTTGCGTTCTGTGCAGAGGGGCACGGCAAATCAGAAGCAGAACCAGGTCGTCGAGCTTCGGGGCTATAGGCAGGCAGCTGAGCTACCCGGGCCAGCAGCCTGGTCACCTGCTGTCCCTCCGCCCATGTGAAAGAGCCAGAGCTTGGCCCCAGAGGTGTCCGGCTGCTAACCCCATTGGCCCACGGCCCCAGTGAGGCCGGGTGGGATTGCAATCCGAGCCCCGCCAGTCTGAAGGCAGGGCCTCCTACTTCCTTTATTACCTGGCCCTAATCTCCGAAGACGTGGACAATGTCTTATATGAATGAGAACTTGGGGGGGGAGGGCAAGGAGGAGGATAAGAACAGAAGTGCACAGAGAAGGTTGCCGATGGCGTGCCTTGTGTGCCAAGATCCTCTTGCCTTCTTCCCATTGGCCACTGCACCCGCCAGGTGTGGCCGGACGCTTGCGGTGACAGCTCTCCTTCTGGAGCGCGCCCAGCCCGCCCGCGGGCCCCGGGGCTCAGCCCGGCCTGCCTTCGCCCGGCCAGCGCCAGAGAGCCGTGGTCTCTCCCCGAGCCTGGCAGCCCCGGGCTGGCTTCTGTTAATTTGCTGTCAGGCTGCCTAAGCAAACCAATTAAAACTAATCATTAATTATAAAAGAGAGCGAGAAGAGTAGAAGAGAGAGGGGAAGGAGAAAAAGGCCGAGGTGGGAAGGAGAAAGAGGGAAGTGGGGAGGAGAAGGGAGACCCCAGAGGACCCTCGGGGAGCCCTGGGCGGGGGGCACCGCGGGCCAGAGAGCTGGGACGCCAGAGGCACCTCCTCTAGAGGTGCCTCCGCTAGAGGCACAAGGAGGGCTGGGTGGAGGCCAGAGCCACGGAGAGGGGGGGCTGCCTCGGGTGAGGGGTGGAGGGCCAGGCCGGGAGAGGAGGGAAGGGGCAGAGGGAAGGGAGAGGAAGCTGCTGTGTCCAGCATACCCGGACCTGAAGAGGCCTCATCCAGCTGCAGTCCCCTCTGTGGAGCCACCGACTATCCTGGACTTGGCTTCGGAGCGTCTCACCCACAGCTCCCCGGGCCCATATTTATGAGGCTCAGCTGATCGTGCAGCACCAGGCCGGGCTCCTCGGGCCCTGCCGCCCCTACCTGCTCCCCAGCCCTCTCAGGCCGTGGAGGCCCAGGGCAGCTGTCGGCCGCCCATCTACCCCCCAGGGCTGCCCCCTGCCCCCTCCCCCACCCTCGCACACACCCTCTCCACGGCCCTTTCACAGGAGCTGAGGCCATGTCAGCCGGCAGCTTGAGGAGGGGGGCAGCACAGACAACAAGGGACAGTGTCATGGAAACGGGCACTTTCCCCGAGAAATATTCTGTTTGGCCTCCTTCCTGCATTGAGGAGCTGTCAGGAGCCTGAGTGAGAGCCACACCACCCCGGGACCAGGCGTGACAAAACCTATTTTCTGCCTCAAATTTGATTGATTAAAAAACTTTTTAGGAAAACCATGTTAAAAGAGTGAAAGCGCGAGAGAGAGGGAGAGAGAGACCGAGAGGGAGAAAGCGAGAGAGAGAGAGAGAGAGAGAGACACACACACACAGAGAGACAGAGAGAGAAAGAGAGAGAGAGGGGTCCAGGGGAAAATAAAGAAAGAATAGAAAGTTCTGCCAGGGGAGAAGGGCCGGGGACAGAGGCCAAAGGCAGGGGCTGAGCAGTGACCCCGGCAAACACGCCCAGAGATGTGTGTCAGTGGGGCAGCCTCAGTAGAACCAGACCAGACAGAAAGGTCAAAGGAAGCCCGAAACTTTTCCACAGTGGTTAGCGGGACAAAGAGGGGGCCCGGGGGCTCTGCACAATCCAGCAGGTGCCTGTCCCCTCCTAGGGAAAGGAGCCTGACACCCCAAGGCAGGGAGAGGGCAGGTGGGGCTGGGCTCCCAGCTCCGGGAATCAGCGCAGGACTGTGGATTGGCTCTGGGGTGGGGGTAGGGGTGGGGAGGTCCAAACACAATCTGGGCTGGGATTTGGCCAGAATCCTGAAAACTCTGCGCAGGGTCAACAGGGACCGAGAGTCTAGTAGTTTGGGGGCAGGAAAGGGGTTTTCCCACCTTGTTCTGTCGAAGTCCTGGCTCAGGAAATGTATTTAATAAAGAACATAAATTAAAAAGCGGGGAGGTACTCAGCTGCTCCCCCCACCAGCCCCAGGCCCTCTCGCTCACCCTCTCTGTCTCAGTCTTTACCTGCCAAGGCCTTGGCCTTGTCAGATGCTGTCGTGCAGGGTCCCCATTCCTGCCTTACTCTCTGGGGTTCCAGGAGAGGAGCTCGCCTCCCCAGCACTCCTGAGACCCCCACGGGAGGAAGAAACTCCTCTATTTCCCAGAGGCCCTGCCTGACCACTCAGAGGCAGAGGTGCTGAGACATTCCTGGTGGGACCCATCCACCCCCTAATAAGAGGGGTCCAGGCTGGTGGCCGGGTCTGCTATCCACCATCGCAGAGCCTCGAAGATCAAGGCGAGGAGTAATTCTGGCCAGATTGTCAGCAAGGCTTCCTCGGGATGCTGGGAGGAGTGCCCGGCAGCACCCAGTTGCAGTCTTTGCCGGTTTAGGGCTCAACGAGGGGGCGGCAGTGCCGCTTGGACAGATGGGCACGTTCTGCCAGACAGACGCACAGAAAGACACCACCTGCTCCAGGCTTCGCCCAGCCCCTCTACCAGGTAAATCGGCCCTAGATCTCTCTCTGTCCCCTGCTCTGCAGTGGTCTCAGGTATTCATGGAGCACATACTGTGTGCATGGCACGGCGCTAGGCGTGAGGAAGATAAAACATACAGCGTCAGGATCAAGAGCAGAGTCAGGGAGATGGGGCTTGAATCTCGCCTCTGTCACCACCGCGGGACCTGGCGGGGCAGGCTGCTTAACCTTTCCAGGCCTCAGCCTCTTCGACGGAAAAGTAGGGGTACAAGCCTCCACCTCAAAGGCAGTTGGTTCAGTAAATATTTCTTGACGGCCTCCTATGTGCGGGATGGTGTCCTGAGCCTGGAGGACCGCGGTAAACCACAGAGAGTCCTCGGGGAGCTCCGGTTCTCACGGCTGCCGTGAAGACTCACCGAGACAATGCGCAGCTAATGTCCGACACGCGGCAGGTGCTCAATATATAGTTCCTGTTACTGACTTTAAGAAGCTGGGGGGACATCCAGCAACTCCGCTCCTAGGTCTACACCCCAAAGAATGGAAAACGGACCCAAATAAAAACTTGGACACGAATGTTCATAGATGCACTATTCACAACAGCCAAAAGGTGAACGAATCCAACCCGAATGCCCAGCAGCAGGCTGGCTGGCTGAACAATGCGCCTGGAATATTACTCGGCCAGGAAAAGGAACGGAGTTCTCATACACACTACAACACGGGTGCACCCTGAAAACTTGCGACGCAAGAGGGGCCAGACACAAAGGCCACAGGTCGTAGGGTTCCACTCACATGGAAGGTCCAGAACAGGCAAATCCATAGGGAGAGAGCAGATTGGTGGTTGTCAAGGGCAGGGGGAAGGGGACTGGGGAGCGGCTGCTCCAGGGGATCAAGGGTCTGTCTGGGGTGATGAAAAATTTCTGGAACTGGATGTTGGTGACGGGTGCACGACACTGTGAATGTACTTAGTGCCACTGAAGTGTGTAGTTTAAATATGATATGGGGTTATGGGGTTATGATAGGGGCGCCTGGGGGGAGCCGTCAGTTGAGCGTCCCACTTCGGCTCAGGTCAGGATCTCGCAGATCACGAGTTCGAGCCCCCGCATCAGGCTCTGGGCTGACAGCTCAGAGCATGGAGCCTGCTTTGGATTCTGTGTCTCCCCCTCTCTCTGCCTCTCCCCTGCTCAAGCTCTGTCTCTGTCTCTCTCTCTCAAAAAAATAAACATCGAAAAAAATAAAAAAAAAAATAAAATGGTTACGGTGGCACATTTTACACGATGTGCGTTTTACCACAATAAAGTAAGATAATATAGCCGAAGCAGCAGCAGCAGCAACTTGAGAGAAGAGAAAGCTATTCCCCATGTGGCAGTTCTGCACAGGTGTTAGAAAAGCCAAGTGGGGCGGGGGGGAAGGTGAATCATCCCAATTTCAATTTCAGAGGGGCCCCTTTTTCCGCGACACTGGCGTGCGCTAACTGCCCAGTCTTCCTAGGTCTCTGCAGGCTGCGTCTAGTGACCGCTGAGGCAAAAGATAATAGGGAAAGGCTAGGGTGGCTCCAGGGATGGGTCTCCCCTGAGCCTACGTCACTCAAGAGCCTAGGATTCCGGATCCTCGACGCTACCACTCCCTTGCGAACACATACACGGCGTGGCATGGCTCGCGTGTGGTTCCCAACATGCATGGCCCGGGCCATCCATCTCTGCCAGGCTCCCCGGATAACTTCTGCTGCTACCCAGCCGCTTAGTGCAACAAGCTGTCTGTCCTCTGGGTGGGGAAGGAGGGTCTGAATCAAGGGCTTCCCCACCCACAGGGCTCCGGGGCTCCCCAAAGTGTGGAGTTCCACCTTGCAGGGAAAGCCTAGGATACCCGGAGAGCCCAGCCCTCGGGGCAGCTCCCCAAACCCTCTCCCCGCTCCTGAATGCGTGCGCACACACGGACCCCTGCCTTGGCCCGGGAACTGTCAGGAGATCAACAAACAAAAGCTGCTTCTTGACAGGGAGTCATTTATATTTTAGCTTCGTTCCATTATCCTAACGAATCCTTCATCAGCAGATGCAATATTAACAGCAGAAAATCAGCTCATTACATCCGGGGGGATTTCATCAAGACGGCAATCATGTATGCAGCTCCCTGAGCCTTCAAGAGGCCAGTGTGGCTGTTATTTATTTATTTTGTTAGTTATTTATTTAATTTTTTGGGTTCTTTCCACATAATTGCACCGCATCTCAGATCTTTAATAAATAATTTGTAGGTCCTGAACTGCAGACAGCTTTGCTCTCTGCCATGAGAGCCTGCATTAGCCAAAATATTTACCAATATTTAGAAGTCATTAGAATCAGGAGGGGAGTGGGGAGGGGTACTCTGTTTCTCTAGAAACGGCCTGGTTTGGGGCTAAGGTGCTTGGTCCTCACTCCAGTCCTCCGACCCCATCTCTTGGTCTGAGAGGAGCCCTTCTGGACTGGATGCTGGCGGAGGGCAGGCCCACGTCACTTCCGTGTGCTCACGTCACTTCCAGGGCTCACCTGGATTCCTGGAGCCCTTAGACACACAGGGCCCAGATTTACTGCAGGCGTCTCGCAGCTGACGGGGCCGGCTGCTGGGAAGGCACTCCTTGGGGCAGGGACGGGCACCGTCCCATGCCTCAGCTGTGGCGTCCCACGGAGATGGCACTCCCTGCGTCCAGCCAGTGCTGGGGACCTCAGCAAGGGACACCCTCGTGGGCCTCCAGCAGGCCCTGGCTCTGCTCCAGCTGAGCATGAAGAAAAGTCTGACCCCTTCCTCCCAGCTTTCTAAGGGTATGCCTTCAACTTCAAAGGAAAATTCAGTGGGTCCGGAAGCCAGACTTGGCCCTTTTTACAGATGGGAACACTGAGGCACAACCAACTTAAGCTCACTTCCTAAGGCAGCACCACTAGGCAAAGGCACAGAACCAGCAGTTAGACTTGGGAGGGGCTCTGCTGTTCCTCCATCCTTTCTGCTGGGCCCGGGGCCTTCCCACAACACGGCCCAGCCTTCTGAAGGCTCCTGGCTCCAACCCACGAGGCCCAAGTGGCCACTGGGCCCAACGGGCATCCCCCGCCACCACCCCTGGACTGCCCATGCTTTCACAGGTTTTTCCCAGCGGGGGCTGGGTTTCTGCCCAGCCGGGAATGTGCTCCCAGGATGTCAATTCTAATCTCCCCGGCGCTCTGACAGAATTAAGCTCCAGTTTGTCCGACAACATCCCAAAGTTTCAGAAATCCAGGGCAGACTCTCTAATCAGGCTGGAGGACAAAGGTCTGGCCTGACCCTGTCACTTCCACTTACTCCTCCTGTCTGTCTCCCGGCTGCGGCCTTTCCACAGTTTCCTCCACCCTCTGCCCTTCCCTGGCCGGCTCAGCCCCCCGCCCTCTCCTCCGAGCTCCCCTGTTTCTCTGCCCAGCACTTCCCCTTTCTAGGCAGTTGGGCTAATCCCGCTGTGCCACTGTCTAAAGCGGGGGAATGCCTACGAGGCTGACCTGCCAGGGCACTGGGGCTGCCGGCCTTACCTGGGCCAGGGCTCCCTCCGCTTCAGCTCCTGTGCTCAGTAACTCCTCAGCTCCAGGGAGGGTGCTTAGTGCAGAATCCTTCTCAGACTCTGCTCACCCTTGCCTCAGGGCAGCCTGACTTTGGGCTCCCGACAACTGTCCCTGAAGCATCCTCTGGCCTCACCCAGCCTCTGCCCTATTTGAGGGGTCAGCCCATGGGCCATGGAAAGCCGTGGCCCTTTAGCCATGTTTGGGGACAGCCACTCGGGCAGAGACGGCCCCTCCTCAACCAACCCCATGAGGCACCAAGAGGGACACCGGGTAGAGGAAAGTAGCAGCCACAGCCCCGGTCCTGGGATCGGCAGGGCCCGTGGTGACCACCCCAAGCCCTCGGCTTGGACAGATTGTGACGCCATAAGGAAGGGGTGAGGGGCCCGGGAGCCAGGCAGCTGGGCTACGAGAAGTGCCCCTGCGCAGCCGGGCAGAGGACAGCCCCCAGGAAGCTGGAGAAACAGAGGTGCCACTTCCACTACACACAGCACCCAACTCACTCCCCTTCCGTGTGGCTCTCCAATGGGCCCAGAGAGGGGGCCTCAGTTTCCCGAAGAGAGGAAACCTTCAAAGCACATGCAAAGAGATGTCGTGGGGATTGTGGGGACTTAAATTCAGTTTGCTCACGTCGAAGGGCGGAGGGAGGGGTGCGGAGGGCAGAGGGAGGGGTGCGGACAGTCGGGAGGAAGACCGGGTGCTGCCTCGATGGCACCTGTGGGCACAGGCTGGAGAGCCAGGGCAGGAGAGGGGCTCCCCAAGGGAAAGGGGCAAGAAGAAACACATGGGGTGCAGAGAGAAGGCCTGGGGAGGAAGAAACAGAAATGGAAATGTTGTTCTGCCCTTTTGCTGACCCTCCAGAAGGTGCAGAAATCTACAGCGGCCAGGATAGGGGGCTCCCCCAAGAGCCACCCAAATGGCAGGTAGCACGGAAAAGCCCTGGAATGTCACAATTGCGGGGGGCGGGGGGGAGGGCTGCCACAGCACCTCCAGCTTCCTCCTGTGACCTGGGCAGAGACTTTGCCCCTCCCCAGCTGCCTTGGCCCTGCTGTATGGAGCAGGGACCCCCTTTATTGGAGTTGCAACTCCCCACCCCAGATGGCGTCTCCTGCCTTCTGCCAAACATATCCCCCTTGCGAGGCTGGCCCTTCCATCACCAGCTCTGCCAGCCCCCTGGCCTGGAGGCTTCACCTAGAGACTGGGGTGGGACAGGAGCAGGACATAAAAGCAGCCAAAGAGGTTACGAAAGGTCTCTGTCACCGGTCCTCTCCCTGGAAGAATGAGGATAATTATTGTGTTTCTGGTTGAATAACAGAAAAATCGACAAAGGCTACCAGTGGAGAACGGAGGAATGCCTGCCAGTTAGCACTTTTCGAGAAAGCCCCGCACCCATGGCCACTCCCACCCCCTGCAGCTCCACAGCCCCCCAAACTTCCAAGTTTGCTTCTCTGCCCTTCCGTCCGCCTTGCCTTTTCTCCCTTGCTGTGCTGGGTGTTGGTGAGATGTTGGGTTTTTTCTTTTTTGCAATTTATCAGCAGATTGTGTGGAGCTGAGTGGTGTGAGCCTCACCCTGCTAAATAAAGCTTTGGTATTTCTGATAAAGCCATCAAATTCCTTATCACACTGACACAAAGTGCATTTAAAGAGACAGACACCCTGTCCCTCCCTCCCCACCAGCCCCTGCCCTCTCCACTCAGTTCAGATTTCCAGTTGCTCAGGCTGTTTTGGATCAGACACCAAATACGGCTCCTGAGGCTATGGAGGCGGTGCGGGGGGGTGGCAGCAAGGGGACAGGATGGAACCCAAGGGGCCAGCTGCCCTCCATCCCCCCACCCATGTCAGGGCTGCCAGCGCCCAGAGCAGGGACCAGGGTCCACGGGGAGTGGCATGGACTTCCTGCCCCAACTCTGGGAGCAGAAGGAGGCTATCAATAGAAACGTCTACAACAGGGGATGTCCTCATAAACAGAACAATCGTGTGTTAGGACAACAGCCGGCAGCTGGGGGAGGCGATCCTGGTGAGCTGCTCAGTTGCTGTGAACATGTCGGGTCACCTCATCCATGGTAGGACCAAAGCAGGGGTGTCCCAGGAGAGGCACTGCCAAAGTGGGGGGGGGGATTTCCCAGCAGCAGCACCGCCAAAGGGGGTGCCTCGGCTGCGGCAGTGTCCAAGTGGGGTGCAAGGCTGACCAAGAGGGGCCACTGGGGCACACCCAACATAGGGCTGACCGGCATTCATGACAGGCTGGACTCCTCACACAGCCCTGTGAGGCCGGTGGACGGATGAGGAAACCGAGGGGAGCCCCAGGCCGCAGAGCCTGTGGCAGGCCCAGTGGGGGCTCCAGCCCAGGCTGGCCAACAGCTCTGCGGAGTGAAGGACCCTCTTCCCCCAGTCGATCTGCTGAGCTCCCGTCCACCTCCTCATTTATGATCCCGCAAAGACAGGCCTTCCTGTGTCCCAGGGCCCCCTCCCACCTCCCCGGCCCTAGCTCGGCAGCCCAGGCCCTGCGCCCACACACAGCTTGTTGGTTGAGGAATCAAATTTATTATTTTTAATTATTTTGATTTATCAAAGCGGCAGCTACAATCATATTAAACCAACTTGGCTTCTTGGCATTTAACAGATACAGCTGCTGCAGGACTCCCCCCAACTCCATAAAACATCCAGCCTGTCCACAGGCTCCCCAAGGAGGGCACCCAAGGCCTCTTCTCCAAGAACCCCAAATTTGAGGACTACCATGCACCCCCACCTGCCTTGCCGGAAGCACATGCTGTCAAAGGTGCTGAGGGCCAGAGAGGGAAAGGAATGGCTGGGCAAGGCTGCCGGGGCCTTTGGGAAATGATCACCTCCATCCCGCAGCCCGGGAGGCCGTTCCAGAGTCCTGACCTGCTGGGGACTGACCGAGCGGTAGACCCAAGCGCATGCCCCCTCGTGGCACTTGTGGGGGCCTACCCTATCCCAGGCCTGTCACTGGGCACTCAACATTGGTG
Source organism: Cryptoprocta ferox (assembly GCA_028646485.1). Lineage (NCBI taxonomy): Eukaryota > Metazoa > Chordata > Mammalia > Carnivora > Eupleridae > Cryptoprocta > Cryptoprocta ferox. The sequence goes on along the minus strand of CM053570.1, from coordinate 94,077,582 downwards.
AGCCGAATTAATCCTCAGATCCTGCCCACGGGTGGAATTACTGTTCCCTTTCTGCAAGGAAGAAACCAGGCCCAAGGGTGCACAGCTCATAAAAACAGCCAGGCCAGGGGCACCTGGGTGGTTTAGTCGGTTAAGCGTCCGACTTCAGCTCAGGTCGTGATCTCACGGTTCATGAGTTCAAGCCCCGCGCCGGGCTCTGTGCTGACAGCTCAGAGCCTGGAGCCTGCTTCGGATTCTGTGTCTCCATCTCTCTCTCTGCCCCTCCCCTGCTCATGCTCTGTCTCTCTCTCTCAAAAATAATAAATATTAAAAAAAAAAAAAAAAAAAAAACCAGCCAGGCCAGGGGCGTCTGGGTGGCTCAGTTGGTTGAGTATCTGACTCTTTCTTGATTTCTGCTCAAGTCATGGGATCAACACTGTGTTGGGCTCTGTGCTGAGAGTAGAGCCTGCTTAGGGTTCCCTCCCTCTCTCTCTTTCTCTCTCTCTCCCCCTTCCTCTGCCCCTCTCCCCTATTTGCACACTCACTCTCTATCTCTAAAACAAAAAAAAGAGGGGCACCCGGGTGGCTCAGTCGGTTAAGCGTCTGATTCTTGGTTTCTGCTCAGGTCGTGATCTCACAGTTCATGAGTTCGAGCCCCATATTGGGCTTCACACTGATAGTACAGAGCCTGCTTGGGATGCTTTCTCTATCTGCTCCTCCTCTGTGCACTCTCTCTCAAAATAAATACAGTTAAAAGATAATAAAACAAAATAAAATAAAAAACAAAAAACAAAAAACCCCAGCCAGGCCAGAGTCCAAACTGATACATTTTGAATCAAAAACCCTGGTTCTTTCCACCATACTACCTTCCCCTTAGACCCAGGAGCAGTGTTCCTGCCCAAACACTGTGGCCAGTGGATGAAGGGGGCAGAAGTAAAAGAACTCTGAAGTTCAAGGTAATGGCCTCAGGCTGCACACACCGAACATTCAGAATCTGGGTGCTCGAGAGAAGGGGTCTCCAAGAAGCAGCACTGTAGGGTAGGCAACACGAACCAAACAGGTTCCCGTGCGATGCCCAGGCCCTAGGAGTCCAAGAGCCCAGGGCACTGCGTGCAAGGACAGCGGGGTGTGAGAACACAATTCTAAGCAAAACCGAACACCGCGAGCATGGGTGGGCCTCGAACGGGCCCATGCACCTTGAACGGTGTTCAAGGGCCCACAGAACCGGCCGGAGTCCGCTGCCTGCCCCTCCGGGAAGGCAAATCTTGTGAACATGGGCAGGGCTTCTCAGTGGGGTGAGAGGAGGCATCAGTGCAGAGTCTCAGCACACGGGCCCTGATTTCATACTTGGAACTTATAGTTGGCTACTCTCAAACCAGGAGTCAGACCCCCTCTGGTCCCCACTGCCCGGAGGCCCCGAGGCCTGGCGTGGGGAGCACAGCTGTGGCTGCAAGTTCTGAACCCCGCTGGGCACCGCTGGGCACCTTATCTGGCCTCTCTGAGGTCAAGTTTCTTTATCTATCAGATGCGTGCCCTGATAGTGCCTATCTCGGAGGGCAGTGGTGAGGATTGAGGGAGACCGTGAGTGCCAAGCCTAGCAAAGTGTCTACACGCTTCCTACTCGCAAAACGTGGTGGCAGTCATCCTTGCTGTCATCATCATCATCATCATCACCGAAGCACCTAACCAGGATCAGGCACAAGGGACTGTGGCTCTAGGCCCAGTGAGAGCAGAGAGGCCACGGAGCAAGTTAGGTGTTGCGGAGCGGCCTCACTGCTGTGCTCCTCAAAGAGCCCGGTCCCTCAAAGAGAAATGTCTCGAAGAGCCGGTCCCCGGTACCTGCCCAGCAGACTGGTTCATGCCAGCTGACAAGGTCCTAGAGTTTAAGGCAGGAGGGGGAAACCAGGAGACTTTCTGCAATCACATTTGCCTATCAAAAACTCTACATTCACTCAGCGTTCCTGGCAGCTCATGCCCTAATATGGGCCCCGCAGCTTTCTGGGTTATTTCCAGTGCTCGTGATAATGACTCCAGGCTTTGCTTCTGCTGCCCCCAGGAAACTTTCCACGAGGGGACAGGGAGGGTGGCGGGCGCAGGGAATGCCGAGGTCAGAGAGCATGCAGACAGGGGGCACGGACGGGGAAGCCAAGGGGAAGGGGAGAGCAGGAGGCTAGAGAAGTGCACTGTCGCAGAGGTCAAGGTGAGAGACAGGGACAGAGAGCCGGGCAAAGCAAGCCCAGAGCCCCAGAACACAGGTGGGCACTGAACCACTCCCCTTGCCCACTATTCCCTGCCCTGGGGAAACTCGCCGAGGACACCAGTCAGGCCTGAACCCTGCCTCCTTGCCCACATCTCTGGTAGGGCTCCCTTTCGCACAGGGGCCAAGCTGGGCTCCTGGGCAGCCCCTCGATGCCTTGGGGCCCCTCGGCTCCTGGATTTATTTAGGCATTAATGATCTTCTGGTCAACCTTGGCCTGTCAACTCCAGACCGCGCAGGGTTAACTCAGACACAGGGCCGCCTTTTCCTTCACTCTACCTCAATTTCTACTGCACCCATCACCTACCTCCCCCACCCCCTGATCTTAGGAAAAAAAACCCATCAAAATAACTATTTTATGTCTCCAAATATGCAGATCATTTTCTTTAATGAAAGATGCTTGACGTCTCCGATCCAATTAATATGCAAATGCAGGAGAGGATTTATTTGTGACATTCTGTCTGGGTGAGAGAAAACAAAAAAGGCCTGTTAACCAAAACACTAATTGCTGTGACTGATTGTCACATATCATCATTTTCATAGGGTCTCCTCCATTCCTAGCTCTCAGGGAGCTCGAAACCAGGACTCATCCATGGAGGCATCAAGGAGAAACAGGGCAGAACGGCTACCTGTCGGTGTGGCCCCTCCCCACCAGACCCACGTCGGGGGGCCCAGGAGGGAGGATGTTCCACCTGGTCCTGGTCCCACAGGCCTGTCGAGGACCTTCTACGGGACTTTGCCAGTCGCCCTCCCTTCCTACGTTGTATATCCCTGAGGAGCTGGCCTGCAAACCGGGCACAGGGAGGCTCGGCGTCTACCGGGTCTAACAGGCCGGGGGAGGCCCGGGCAGCACGCCTTCCTGCCGGACTCCAGGCCAGGTGCTGCTCTGCCAGCTGCTCCTACCTGCCACCAAGTGCTCAGAGGAAGGCGAGGGAACCTCTTTGGGTCCTCCTGGTGCCCACCTCCCACTCTCTTCCCTTGCTTCTCCAGAAGTGTCTTTCACAGCGCTCGTTGAGGGAAGCCACCTGGGGAAACTGATGCATGGCCTGGCGTCCCGCCCTTAGATGACACAGGGAGTCTACTGCCATGTTTGAAGATGACCGGACACGGGCTGCAGCCAGCAGCCAGCTGCAGGTCAGCCCCCACCCCACAACTGCACACCGAAGTGGGTGGGCCAGCTGCCCAGCCCAGGCTCCCTCGGGCTGCTTACACCCCTCGGTCGGACCATGGGCCTTCCTTTTTCCCGTGGGGGGGAGTGGGGAAGGGAATGAGGATTGACTGGCATCCTTATTCCCAATGGCCAAGGGGCAACTGGAAAAGAATGTTTTGCTCAAGATACCAGGTGAAGGACAAGAGGGTTCCAGGTGTTACGCAGTTCCAAAGTCAAGGCCAAGAGGGAGAAGAGTCACTAGAGCACCTTCGTTCCCTCACAGGGGCCAGCAGACCAGAGGAGACCGGAGGGCACAGCCTTGGGGCTCGGGAGCTTGGAAGGCTGGTCTCTTACCAGTTGAACTCAAACGTTCTGAACACTCAGAAGGCCTCTCTAGAACCTTCCTGCCTCCTTCCTAGGACTCCCTCGAGTTTCCGAGGACACTGAAAACAGGGCTTGGGGACCCAGTATGGTTAAGGTCAAAGAGCCACGAGGGTCCCTGAGGGTCCCTCCATGGATGCTGGGCACAGCTGGCGGCACAGTCAGCGACTGCATCCTACAGGCCAGCTGAGGGTCAGTGAAGCAACAGCCACCTATGGGCGCCAGCACAGATCCGCCCAGGGCGCTAAGGCTGTCCCCTAGCCGGGCTGCGGTGGTGGCGGAGGCTCCCATCTCAGATGTCCCCCTCTCCTGCCCGGGGCCCAGCTGCCTCCCTCTGGCAACTCGAACACGGGCTTCCAGGAAGAGCTGGCGCCAGGGCAGCATGGGGCAGACACTCTCCCCCCAAAAGGCCTGCCCCCGCACCCCAGGAACAGGCTCAACAGGATGCCGTGCGGGGGAGCTGGGAAGCCTTCCGGGAAGAGCGCGGCCCTGGCACCAGTCCCGCGGGGAAGGAGGTGAGCCGGGTCTGCCACTCTGTCTGCCGCTCACCTGACTCGCGCCCACGGCGGCTAAGCACCAATGGGGTGTGCGTGGGTGCAGACGGGAGGCGCACATCATGGCGCCAGGAGCCCAAGGGGGAAGGGCAGGCGGCTGGGGAGTGGCAGCAGGTTGGCTGGTCAGCTGAACGGCGCCCCAACTGTAAGCCCCAGGTGTGAAGGCCCCACCCGCCAGGGCGGAGCCAGGGGAAGGGTCCTCTGGGAACACTGGACCTGGCTCTCCCCTGGCCAGAGGTGCCCGCTTTGCCCTTGGCCTGTTCTCCGCCACAGGCTGAGTGACGGGGGACAGGCCCTGTTCCTCCTCTGCGTGTTGTCTGCCCCGGGCACAGCCCGTGGGGCTCTGGGAACATCGATATGGCCTCACGGTGCCATGAGTTAGAGAGAGCCCCTTTAAAGCCAACCCGTCTGTACAGTAAAGCTTCCCATAAAACAGAGGAGTAAGTGGCTGTGGCTTTGAGCAGTCTATTAAAGCCAGACGCCTGCCCCCCTATCCCACCGCCTCACCCCTCCTCTGGTGCCCAGCGCGAGAGCAGCACCTGCCCTGCGGGTCATGGCAGGCTGAGCTGTGGAAGGCGTGATGACCGAGTTTGGGTCGAGCCAGACCAGCTTCCCGGCACTGGGCAGAGAGGCCCTGCACTTGGCAGGCGCCCTTGTCTGGGCGGGTCAAGACCCTAGACTGGAATCTTCCCTCCTCCGTCAGTCTTCCTGGACCCCACGTCCAACGTTTCCCCGCTGTGGTATGAGTCTGGAACCAGACGCCTAAAAAACACGTCTAACTGTTGCCTGTCCCCCAAATTCCTCCCGCAACCTGGCTATTTCCACCGTCTGCCAGACGTTGGCCGTCTCAGGTGGCCACCCGGTTCCGCACGGCTGTGGCTTCACGCACCTGTGTCCCCAAAGGCCTCCTTCCCTGGGACCTCAGGGTTCTCACCAAGTCCCAACCACATCGGGATGAGTCGACCCCAAATTCACACCCAACCCTGGGGTCTCATAGGGCCCTCCCCGATCATTCAGGTTCTTGGCGGGGGTGAGTCTAGAATCTGTTTCCCAGCCCCGAGAGCTCGGAGCTCTTTCGCCGTGGGTCACTTTCAGAGAGGGGGAAGCGTCTCCCCATCTTTGCTGAAAGGGGTATGAGTTTAAGGCCGTACCGGCTTCACACGATCCACGGGGTGAGAGCAAAGGCCACATGGTCAGAGCCAGACTCTAAATAACCAGGACACCGTTGCCCAGAGCCACGGCCCCCTCCCCAGCACCAAGAACCTTTCTGAGGAAACCAAAGTGAACACAACTGTTACCAAGTCACTACTAAAATATTTACCAGCCTGGCGAAGTGCCGAAGGTGCTTGGCACCCAGTGTTTGCTTATTTACAAGGCTGTTTTAAAGGGTAGAAAGCAAAATAAGGTAACCTGAGCTATTAAATGGAGGGGCCAGGTGGTACCTACCAGCTGTCAGCTGTCCCAGGCGCACGGGGAGCTGGGACGGCACGGGTGCACATTCCCCCAAAATGGGCCAGAAAAGCAAACAGACAGGCTTTAGAAGTTCCGGAATAACCCAACCAGCGGGTGCCGGGGGCTGGGGGTGGGGGGTGGGGTGGGGTTTTAAGTTGGGAGGGGGGCTTCTCCTTGGCCCAAAACACCAGCTAGCACAAGCCCCCAGTTTGCTTCTGGACTTGTACATCCGTACTCTGAGGGGCAACAGGGGCCACTGCCTATCTCGACGGGGTACCCAGGTAAGAAGAGGGGAGGCAGAGGAAGGGAGGCAGTGGGGTCCCCAAAGGATGACGTAAGGGGGACACCAAAGGAACCTGAGGAAGAGAATGCGCTCAACTGGTCTCGTCTTCCTCCTCTTCCTCTTTCTTTGAAGTTCCCTTGTGGTTTGAATTTAATTTTGATTTTCTCAACTTTGGCAGATTGAAGTTGAAATAACCTACAAATTACTTAATGTGTTGTAAATCTGGGGGAATTCAGGGGTAATGGGGACCACATGTTGGCCAGGAGGAAGCCCGCGGAGGGCGGAGGGCAGGCGGCCCTCGCACACACACAGGTGGCTGTCCCAGGCAGGGACACTGGATGCCCGTGGCCCCCTGGGAGGAGGGGCTCAGGCTCCCCCAGGGGTGGGGTAGCATTCCCCGAGCGGGCCGGGGGGCTCCGGATGGACACAGAGAGAACATGCTAAGACCTCAGACTGACCAAGTCACCGCCTGGGGCAGCCTGGTGACCGTGGATGGGGGCAAGCCAAGTAGGCGGTGTGCCAGGTGCCCGCCAGGCCCCTCGGCTTCGCCAAAGCCGCTGCGCCGGCCCCGCTCCCCTCCGGCCTCCCGATGCATGTGTGTGGCTGTCAGCTGAGCTCTCACCGCCCTCCCCCTCCCGCCCTCCCTCTACAGCAGATTTCTCTCAAGTACTAAGCCATATGGTTCCAGTTAAGCTCCATATTTTTCCTTGTCGATTGAAGAGACACACTTTCCTCTTTGCCAGACAGTTTGCAGATTGCTCTGTTGGCTCAATTTCTTATTGGATTTCTCAAAAAACCTGACATTTTAAATTAATTTACAGCCACAACAAAAAGAGTTCAGAATTTTAATGGTGTTGTAAGTAATTTTTAGGTAATCCACTCCAGATTTTGATATTAACCTTTGAAATGGAGTTCATTCAGCTACTATGTTACAATACCCAGTCAGATTCCAGGCCTGGGGGAGGCCAGGCTGGGGTAGGAGGCAGAAGCAGGGTTCTGGGGAGCCCTTCCTTCCAGGAAACCCCAGGGGTGGTGCCCGGGAAATCCTAGACCAGGGGGTGAGAGTGACAACGGGCACAGAGGGGATGGCAGGGGGCCCATAAGACAGCAGGGCAGGTGTTGGAGAGTAAATGTGGGGACAAGGGGGCCTACTGAACATTCTAGAAGGACCAGCTAGACTCAGCAGGGGGCAGCATCCCCAGAATCCCTCAGTAGTGAGAGCAGGGCTCCTGGTGTGTGGAACGAGGCACGAGAGAGACTCCACCTCAGTGCACCAGGAAATAATAATGATAATAGTAATAATAATGGTGACGGCTAACATTTGCCGGGCTCACTGCACGTCAGGCAGTCTATTAAGTGCTTCGCAGGCACGATCTCGCCGACTCCTTGAAATCACCTATGGGGTAGCTACTGTCACTGCCACTATGGCTACGAATGCTACTGTGAATTGTGAATGTTTATGGAGGGCTTCCCGTATCCCAGGCAGGGCAAAGCCCTTTAGACCCACTACCTCGTTCAATGGTAACAGACACCCGAGAAGGGAGATAGACTATTCATATCCTCTTTTTGCTGGGGAGGAAATGAGGCTCTGAGTGGTGAAGTCAGGTCTTCACTGTTTGACCGCTACTGACCAACAGCCAGAGCTCTGGGACCCCATGTTTCTCTGACCAACTCCACACCTTGCTGGTCCTTTCCCCCAAAATGCCACAAAACAGCACCATCGTGGTCCTTCTGGGGGGGGGGGCGGGCAGAGGGAGCTGGTGAGGACGTGTGGTCCTCTGGGCAGGCCAGGCTGGGGCCTGCCGGATGCCACCTCTTCCCTGTGCTGCCTCAGGCTCGGCTGAAGGCCGCACGCCAATCCGGACAGAGGAAACTCCAGGCATGGGGAGCGGAGTCCTCGCCAACGTCTTTACTAGGCTCTGGCACTGAGCGGCCCCTGCCTGGGTACGGTGCCAGCTTACTACACCAGCAGATTGTTAGCATTCCTTCCCTGCAGGAGCTACCCAGGGCACCCAGGAAAGGAGATGCAAAGACAGAGCCCCGGCCAAGGCCGTTCCAGTCCCTGGAGGGCCCTCACTCCAGCAGTGATCCAGGGCTCCGAAGGGAGGCCAAAGAACAGGGGTTGCCCTAGGACCATGGGGTCTTTCTTGGCCTTCCCCTCATCTTGGGGGAAAATGGCTGGGGAGGAGGGGGCATCGGCCCCTGCCAAGCCCACTGAGATGTCATGTAAATAGTGCCGCCCGGGGCCTTGGGGAGCCTCCCCATCATCATCAAAGCTAGGAGAAAGGACAGAGCTGACGGCGGGGAGGGGGGATGGAATGGAAAGGTTTTCATTTTACTGGCTCTGCGAGTGAACAGAGCCCCCAGAGCAAACCAGTGAGAAGGACCCGGGACTGAAGTGAAGGTGCAGAGGGGAGCAGAGGGAGCCAGCATCAAGTGAAGGCAGAGGGGGAGCGAGAGGGCCATGGGAGAACCTGGCAGAGGTACACAGTGGCCCACGGCAGTTCCGGGTCTTCCAGGGGAAGCTGGGTGACCAGGGTGTCATGCAGAGCAGTGGCTAAGGAGCCATGAGGCATACCTATGCCTTTCAAGTCCAGCCTACAGCCCTCAGTACAGTAAGTGGCCCTAGGACCTCAGGGTCTGGCCAGGCCATCCATGCATTCATGCATCTGTGCATCCATGCATCCATCCCTCCCTCTATCCATGCATGCATCCATCCCTCCCTCCATCCATCCATCCATGCATCCATCCCTCCCTCCCTCCATTCATCCACCCATCCATCCATACATGCATGCATGCATCCATCCCTCCATCCATCCACCCATCCATCCATACATGCATGCATCCATCCCTCCCTCCATCCATCCATGCATCCATCCCTCCATCCATCCATCCATTTGTGCATCCCTCCCTCCCTCCATCCATCCATCCACCCACCCATCCATCCATCCATGCATCCATCCATTCATGCATCCCTCCCTCCCTCCCTCCATGCATCCAACCATCCATGCATCCATCCCTCCCTCCCTCCATCTATCCACGCATGCATGCATCCCTCCCTCCCTCCATCCATCCACCCACCCATCCCTCCATCCATGCATGCATCCATCCATTCATGCTTCCCTCCCTCCATCCATCCATGCATCCATCCCCCCATCCATCCATTCATGCTTCCCTCCCTCCATCCATCCATGCATCCATCCCCCCATCCATCCATTCATGCATCCCTCCCTCCCTCCATCCATCCACCCACCCATCCCTCCATCCGTGCACGCATCCATCCATCCATCCATGCATCCATCCATTCATGCATCCCTCCCTTGATCCATCCATGCATGCATGCATCCATCCATTCACAACCATCTGCTATTTGCTATTCTGGGTGCCAGGTTTGTACAAGGTCCTGTAAGTCCAGAAAAAACCTAGCCTCCCAGAACCTGACTCAAGAACCTCAGCCCTTTTATCCTCAGGGCCCTGGGGGCTCAGCAGGGCCTAACGGTGCCTAGCAAATACAGACCAGATGCCGACTCCCCGACAGGCTCTGCCCTCTAGGGTCCCCTCCTTGCTCCCCTCAGACCCCAAGTTCGAGTCCTAGACTCCAAGAATGAGGAAGACTCCCCCTGAGGTACTGGGAAGAACGAACTTCTGACCTCTCACCTCCTGCATGGAGAAAGGCGGCCTAGGCCCTCCATTTCAGGGTGGCCGGTAGCCCTGAGAGATAAAGGCCGGGCCAAGAAGCTGGCTTTTGCCGACTTCCCAATCAGAGTTTTCCAAAAGGCAAGGCAGCAGCTGCCAGGCTGCCCGCTGCCCAGACTGTGCAGCCCTCAGAACCTGTGGAGCCCCTGGCTAGCGGCCAGACGGCATGCATGAGTATCAGGGGGCGAGGTGGGGGGCGGGGGAGAATTCAGGCTCTCCATGCCCCCGGCACCGTGCCAACACGTGGAAGGTTGAACTCACCCCTGGCGGGATGCCACGTGCCCAAGGAGTGGGCATCTGCTGGCATGGCATCGTAGGAGGAACTAGGGGTCCTACTGCCGTCCGTCACTCGGGGCCTCCCCCGACACGTCACAGGGTAGTTCTGCTCCCTCCCCACATGGCGCTGCGTACGGGGGACCCCAAATGTCCTTTTGGCGCCATGCCCGCCACATACCATGGGCCATCCCCATTGGCACCCGGCCTCACGTGGAAGAGCTGAGACAGTCTGCTGGACCCCAGCCAGGCTCGGAACGGTTCTCCCTGCTGGCTGGAGGCCATAGACTGGGCATCTCTGGGTTTGGGCCCATGGTACCATCTAGCCACTACGAGGGCCCACAGGAGCGCCCTACCTCCCACTCTGTCCAGACATGACCATGTTTGGTCATTTTATGGACCACGGAAAGATGTCAGAAACCTTAGTTGCAACATGCGCACGATATGTAAAGATTAATATGAATGCCTGCCCCCCCCCCACTCCGGTCACTGGGACAATCCTGTCCAACTGATTAAATTTTCATTTGTGTTCCGATTGAGGGAGCAAACCCCAGAAACTTTCTGAATTGTCCCCCCGCCCCGGGTTGTCTACTGGCCTCTCGCCCTCTTTCCAAGTCTTTCTTTCTTGGCTTTTTTAAAAATTATTTTATTTTTTATTTCCCCCTCATGGTCAGGTTAAAGCGCTCCTGAGGGGTGATTGACGGGGGTTGCCATGGAGACCCTGGCTTGAAAAAAAGCCTCGTTAGTTGCCAACTCTGTGTGTTGTTGTTTTACAACTGTGACCAACCGTCACATGAGAGGGGGGACAGCTGGGGGCCGGGCAGCACAAAGGGGAATGGCTTTTTAATGGAGTGCCTGGCCAGCGCTTGAAGACTCAATAAAGAGTTGCTGGTGAGTCCCTCACTGGGCCCGGCCCAGCACACGGGAGCCGGAGGCCCTTTGTTCCTTGGGCGCTGGGATGGGAAAGTTGGGAAAACCAGCCGCTGAGAGGTGAAAACAAGAGGCCTTCCCCCACCGCTCACAGGACAGCTATTTTCTCTCACTCTCAGGGTGCCGGGATGCAGGGGACAAAACCCAGTGTCTTGGACAGGCTGCCATGCTGGGGGAGGTGGCTTGGAGGCAGCTGGGGGAAGCCGAGTGGGGAAGCAGACGGAGGAGACGGGGCGGAGGGGGGTGGCAGGCCTGCCTCTGGCTCCTGCGTGCCCCCCAGCCCCCTGTGTGAAGGCAGGTGGCCGATGGGAAACTGGGCCGCTGTGGGGCGGGGGCAGTGGGAGTCCAAGCTCAACACAGGCTGCACCCTAATGTGAAGCCAGAGGGCCGCAGGGGGGATTTCTGGGGTGGGGGGACGCCACAGACACAGACCTTGGTGGGGGGGTTCCTGCCTTTCTCCCTAGGCCGCCTGTAAGGACCTCCTCACGGTCTTACCCCAACTCTCTTTCCCCCACGGCAGCTCTCGAGGGGCCCTGTCCCCAGACAGAGTTGGGGGGGCAGGGGGAGGGGCTGAATCAGGCCAAGACCTTAGCGTTTTCTGACGGCAGAAACCAAGATCCAGAGCAAAACACTTTTCTTCAGTCCTGACCAGAGAGAGACAGAGAGAGAGCGAGAGAGCGAGAGAGAGGGACACTGAGAGTGAGAGACACCAGGATGGCTTAGGGTGGTGGTTCTCAAAGCGTGGCCTGTGGGCCTCTGGGGGTTCCTGAGACCCTTTCATAAAAGTGCTAAGATGCAACTGCCTTTTCCACTGTGGCAACACGGGCGCGGGTGGTGAAAAGCAATGGTAGGTAAAACCACTGGCACCTTCGCACGAATCAGCACACTGGCGGTCGCCCTGTTCATCGCCATGCACTTTCAGTGAAAGAAGAGCCGCATTCGCTTACGAATGTCCTTGACGAAGCTACAAAAATTGTTAATTTTTATGAAACCTTAACCCTCGAGCACGCCACTTTTTAATATTCTGAGGGACAAAAAGGGAAGTACACAGAAAACTCTTTGGCTCAAACCGTGATTTTTCAGACTAGGGTATTCGGCATTTTCTCAAAAGTGAACAAGGTGAGACTGTCGCTTCAACTGGGGGGAAACAAAACTGACCATATTTGTTGCCAGTGATAAAATCTGAGCTTTCAAGTGGAAATAAGACTTCTGGAAAAATCTCTGCCATCGCGACTTTGACAGCGTCCTAAAACTTCACGGCTTTTCTGATGAGCTTGGCGGAGATACCAATGAGCAACACTTTCTAAAATGTCATGTCATGAAATGTGTTGACATTTGGAAGATCTGCATTCCTCTGTGAACCAATATTTTCTGAATGACCCACGCGTCAGGTTACAAAATTGTGCGTTGGGAAATGATTCATTCAGAGCGTAAGGCGGACCCGTGGGTCATAATGTAAGAGTGTGCAAAGTTCATGGCTGTGGCTTCAGATTCCACGCTGCAACTGACCCTTGAGAAAACATCACTCGTCGAGTTTTAGTGTAATAGCAAAGAAGAATATCCACTATTATCTGCAAAGTCTACTTAAATGAAAGTCCCCCCTTTTCCCAATACACATCCGTGGGAAGCTGGATTCTCCTCATAGACTAATCAAAACAACAGGTCAGCCGGTATTGAAGACGGAAGCACGTAAGAGAGTCCGGCTGTCCTCTGTTACATCAGACATTAAGGAAACTTGAGAAAATGTAAGGCAATGCCACTCTTCTCCCTAAAATTTTGCTCTGGAAAATAGTTATTCTCGTGAAAATATGTTCTTACTGTTAACATGTTATGGATTTACCACTGTTATCTTTACAGAATTAATAAGTAAGTTGTAAATATTTCCCTTCCATTTTAATTTCTAATACAGTAATTATCAATGGCTATAACCCACATTGAGCCAAAGCTCTTTGGGGTCGTCAGTACTTTTTGAGAGCGTAAAAGGGTGCTGAGACGGGTAGTTCTAGAACCACTGGCGTAGGGCACGGGGAACAGACAGGAAGGGGGCAGAGGGCATGTGCCGTCGGGCTTTGTGGAACAGGGCTCCGGCGGGAATAATTCTAAGTAAGGGCCTTTGAAGGGTGTTACACAACACATCCTATGGCAAGAGATACAACCGTGGCAGGATGGTGACCTGGGCACCTGGCAGGACGGTGACCTGGGCACCTGGCAGGATGGTGAGATAGTACAAGTATTAAAAGAACCACCCAGAGGCCCTGAGTGAGCAGAGGGAGAGGGAGAGGAGGCGACCACTTCCAAGTTGACCCTGGGGAAGGTGAGGGCTGGCCGTAGAGGGGAGGGGGGTGTTGGTGGCCGCTGGGGAACGCAAGCTGCAGGCGAGGTAACACACCCTGGGCCTCACTGCCCCGTCGGAAAGTAAAGAGGAGGTAGCAGAGGGGGTGCCCAAGAATTTAGAGCTGAACAGGGATTCCTGCCACCAGCGTGCAATTCACAGGATGCCCCGGGCCCCTTCCCAGGGACGTGTTAATTACCTCCCCCCACTGGTCCCCATGGGTAACCAGGCTGGAAAAGAGCAAAGGCAGGCTCCAGCTTACTTTGCTCTGTTCTGCCTGGGAAAACCAACGGTCCTCAGCCCCAAGCTTGGCGCTGGTGCAGGGATGTGGAATTTTCCAGGAAAACTTCAAAATCATCACTGAGAGGGGAAGACATTTGAAAATTGGTCTTGAAGAGGAGAAAGAAGAGGCAGACCAGCTTCCCCAGGTATGCCTAGAACACAGAGTGCTGGGAATGTTGTCATCTCACACACAGAGTCCCCCGGACAGCACCCAAACTTGACCTGGGGCCCCAGGTCGTCATCACCTCCTCCTGGGAGTTGAAGCTCCGGGACCCACAGGCCTTATGGCTTCTGCCAAGAGCAGCATCTTAGAGGGGGGTCCCTGGATATCCAACCAGCCAAACGTCTGGGTCCAGAGTCTCTAACCCGATACCCCCAAGTAGAGGCTAGGGTGCAGCCTCCACCAGACACACCTGCAGGCCCACCCATCTCACAGACAGCACGGAGAATCGGCTTTGTACCAGGCACCATGTTACGTGCCAGAAGCCCATCAGGGACAGTGGTAGAAAGCTCTCCGCCCTCCCAGGTCTCGCTCTCAGAGAAGTAACCTGGCAACCGGGACAGGCACCTTGACTGCGAAGCTGTTGGGAACACGGGCAGGGAGCGCTCTAACTGGGCCTTGGGCAATCTGGGAACGCTTTTTGGAGGGGGTAGTGTCTGAGGACCTTCTCAGAAGAGACAGTACAGTGTAGGTGGCAGGAACCTTGGGTTTGAATCCCACTCCTTAGCCCTGTGATCGCACGCCTTGGTGTCTCCTCTATAAATCAGAGGTGATATTAGTATCTGCATCATAGTGTTGCTGAGGAATTCAGTGAGGTAATACAGGTGAAGAGCACAGGTGGGGGTCAACCGTGATATTTATAACTCTGAAAGGTCCTATTCTCACCCCTGACAGGTCCACCTGGGTCAGACCCCCAGAAAGGCCCACACCAGGTAGAGCTGCCTGCGCACAGTGTGAGCACAGAGAGACTCCCCACCCCCCAGTCCTATCAGCCCGAGCCCCAGCCCTCTCCACGTGCCAGGCACACATGGGTTGGGAGGGGACAACCCCAGGGTCCCGGCCCAGCAGATGACAAGCAGAGGTGTCAGTGCCCACCTCTCCCGGGTCTGCGGAGCGGTGAGCACGACTCAGCGCTGATCTTGATGCGTGTTCTCTTCCAGCATGGAAACTCCAAGTCACCTGCCTGGGAAAAAGCAGGGAAAAAAAATCCCACGGCCATGCCCTCCCTTGGAAAAAAAACAAAAAAAATTCTAGGAAACAAAATACAACGACATCTTTTTATTTTGTTTTTTTCGGTAATTATACTAAAGATGAAAAACTCATAATAAACATCTCCCAGTCCCCACCTGCTAACAGTAATTATAATAGACTCAACAATAAATGGTAAAGCAGGGCAGAGCTGCATCTCGGGAATTCTCTAGGGCATGTGGATTAGCTCGGAAAGCCTGAATGATTAAAATACACTAATTAAAATTTTGTGTTCCTTGGTAACTCGTCTGCCTGGGCCCCTGGTGTTGGCAAAATGGGAATTAACGTGACAAAAGCAACACAGAGGGTTTTTGTTTTAAATAAAGAAAAAAAGAGAGAGAGAGAGAGAGAGAGAGGGAGAAGGGAAGATCTATATAAACAAGTTAGACACCAGGAGAAAAGAAAGACAAGGTGGTTTTCTTCCCTCTTTTTCTAAGTAGAGCACCAGGATGCTTGGGACAGGGAAGTATAAGGGAGAGGGTCCAGGGCCTGGACCGGAGTCCCTCTGCCCTGGTCTGGGGTCCTGTGAGGGGCACGGGGAGCATGTGTCCAAGGGTCACTGTTTAAAAATAATTACTGGAGAAAGGAGGGTGGGAGGAAGGGAAGTGGGGGGAGCAGGCGCCCACCCCAAGTCCAGCTTTCCAACGACATTCCTCTAGGGCGGGCCACATACCCCCAACTCCCCGCCCCATGGCCAACGGGACCCTGGGAGGACGCAAGGGAGCTTCTACCCCATTGCAGTTGCACAAAAGAAATTGAACACTTTTGAGTTGCCCTTAGCAACCTAATTGCATCAGTACATTGCACACAGGAGCCAAAGTAACTGAATTTTGATGAAAAGACGGCGGTAATTTACGGCATCACAAAATTAGTTGTCATGGCGACGGGTTAATTACATCTCAAATTAACAATGCAAGTGTGGTGAAATTAAATATAAATCATATTTTCTGCATAAATTATAGGGGTTGATTAGACCGGGGCTCTGGGAGAGGGAAAGGTTGAGCCGCCACGGGCCCCAAGCTGCATTCTGAGCTGCCGAGAGAGGCGCCTGCAAATGCGGGCGCGGATGGGGAGCTCTTGGAGGGGACGGGGGACCGGCTGAGTCAGGCGCCAGGGCTGCCGGGGCTGCCTCCCTCTGCTCCCGCTGCCGCTCACAGGCTCAGCTGGCTCCACACAGCGCCAGGGCTGTCCCCAAAGTTTGCTTCTGTTTGGCTCAAACTTTGGCTAGGGGAGGTGGGGGGCGGGCAAGAAGGAGGGAGACGGCAGGTGCCTCTTAGCTGAGTGCCAGAGACACGAGTTCTACCTTCAACCATCCCGAGTGACTTTCCCGCTTTCTGTGCCCTGAGCCTTCAGAGAACCCTCCACAGATGGCGGGCTTAACCTCGCTCTCTTCAGTTAAACGGGGTCAAATGGTTTCTGACTCACACGCATTCTGCCTACCGGGGGCGGGGGGGGGGGTCGGGCCCTGTGCCACCCGACAGGCAAACAGCGCGCGGCCGGGGCTGCGCCAAGTGGGCAGCGTTCACTGTAGGTGTCTGGGGTATCCAGAGCCAGACCACAGGTGGCAGCAAACACATCTGGCTGAAGAATGTACTTTTCCAGCCAGCTCTGGTCAGGCAGCCACACTGTTGCTGCTGCCCTCTCCCACCCTCGGGCAGGGCAGTTTGACCCCTGCCTTCCTTGAATGGGGAGGAAGAACTGCAGAGAGTAAAAAGCAGAAGAGGACTGTGCCCGTGCCCTCGGGGGGCTCTGCTAGCAATAGGCAGCCCAGATGCCCAGGCCCCGGTGCCACCCACCTGTCGCTGAGGGCCAGCCCTGCCACTGAGCACTACTGGACCAAGTTCAGTGGTGTTCATTAGAACGCCCCACTGATAGATGCTTTACAATCGTGCCTCCCTCCTCCTGCTCCCGGCCTTGTTTCTCAGCTTCCAGAGAATACAAAGTAGGACTCTGGTTCACAGAGGAAAGCCCCATTTGCTACCTGGGCAAAGGTATCGTGAGGCAATAAACCAGGAGTTCCAAACTTTAGTGAGCAGCACATCGCCGGGGAACCTCCTTCAACCTGCAGAGTCATCAGGCCCCCGGGTCAGAGTTTCTGATTCTGGATCTGGAGGGACCAGAATCTTTATTTTTAACCTGTTCCACCAGAGAGTCTGATGCAGGGAGTCCCAGGCCCACACTTCAGATGCACGGGCAACGTGGTTTTGTAATCTCAGTTTGCAGATGAGGAAACGGGAGGCCCCGCCGGGTTAAGTCACTTTTGAAGCCAGGGCAGAAGTGAGATTCAAAGCCGCCTCTGAGCTGTCACCCATCACATGCAATGCCCCTCTCTCAAGGCTGTGTCAGGCGCCATGCCAGGCCACGTGGGAAACACAGGGACCAGTGGAACACAAGCCTGTCCTTGAGGAGTACACGGTCTAGTGGGGACACAGAGGGTCAAGCAAACAGACACGGCCCAATATGTCCAATCCATCACTAAGGGACAGGGACATGGGAGCATGGGAGCGATGGTGGGGACAAAGGGAAGGGAGGGATCAACATGCAGTGATTCAGACAGCCCAGGGCTGGAGGCGCTCCCCCGGGGTACCGGGAGGGACTGAGCACACGGTGGGCCCACACTTCACCTGGCCCAGGCGGGAGGAATTTCCTGAAAGGCCTCTGCAGAGAGATGGGGCAGAGGAAGGAAGACAAGGCCGTTGGCGGTCCCCCTGACCACGGATGTGCATGTGCAACTCATGAATATTTCAGTGGCCATTTATTTATCCCTGCACCATCCAGCTGCTGGGGCCACAGACCCAAGGTGGATAAATATAGCCACTGGGCGATCAATGAGGCATCCGCTCCCCCCTTGCCACATCCATTAGGCCCCTCGTTCCCACAACCTGCTGGCTGGGCACCTTGTCCTGCTCAATTGGTTTCCGATTTTCATTAGCGGTGGAGGCACAGCCCCGCTCCAAGCCTGGGCGTCCCCCTCACCCCTCTGGGCCCTCCCCCCTCAGGCTGGGCATGGAGCCCGAGGCTGCCTGCCGTCAGCCTGCCGTCAGCCTGGAGGGGCCTTTCGGAGAGCCCAGCCCACCAGAGTGGTGAAGCAGGGAGCTGCAGAGCTCTGCGGCCAGACCTCACTTCGCTGGCTGGCTGCTGCACAAGGCAGAGGGTGACGGGGTTTCCCTGGGACTCCGCCGCCCACAGCAGGGCCGGCTGGCAAGTGCAATCCAGTTACACGAAGCTGAGATTGTTTGCTGGCCCTGACATTTGTGGGGGGGGGGCAGTTCTTCCCTCTTCTGCATCTGTAGTGAGGGTGCCTGCGAGCGAGTTTGGTGGCCGTAGGGTTGGACCGCCACAAGGGGACCCCTGGCTCCATCAGCCCCTACTATTCCCCTGAGCTGGAAGTTCCACATGGGCCACCCCGGCCTCCTGTCCTCCAGAGTCAGGCCTGGCTCCAACCTACTGTCCAAAGGAGTAAGAGTGGGGTACCATGGTCTTTCCGTGGGCCTCATATCAGACTGAGGCCCAGCACCTGGCGGGGCCGGGGGTGGAGGGGCCACTGTGTTCAGCCAGGAAGTGACTCCAGGGGGCAGGCTCAGCTCTGACCGGGGTCCCAGCACCCGCTCCTTCATTCAACAAATAGTTCACATCCCCAGCACCATGATGTGCCAGACACTGTCCTGGGGGCACAGCTGTGAACAGCACAGACCCAAACTCCCGCCTTTGTGGGGCGCCCCCTTGGCAGGGGTGGGGTGGGTGGGAACAAACCATCAAGTAAACCAAAAAACTAAGGAGTTCTAGAGGACAATAAAACAAGGACTGTGACAGTGATGGAGGAGAGGAGAGGGGCACCTGTTAGCTACCTCTGAGGAGGTGACATTTCAACCAGAGACCAGACAGATAAAAGGGAACATGGCAGCCTGGGCCTTCTGGTTGAGGAAGGTGGGAAAGGTCTCAGTCCCAAGGAGCTGACCCGGCAGAAAATGCCAGTGGGAGCACCCCACCCATCCCTCCTTTGGTGTCAGGCGCCTAAAGGCTCAAGCCCACGGCTGGCAGGACAGGTGTCCTGAGGCAGGCTTGTAGAACATCCACGTGGCCAGGGGAAGGGTAGGAGGGGAGGAGGGAGGGGGAGGGGGGGAGGACGACTTGCTTGGTAGCTGTGAACACAGGCCCCTCCTCCAGAGCTGCCGCTGAGATAGAAGAGAGCCCAGGGCCTGGCCTGCATGGGGTCCTGGCCGCACCGGAAGGCTGCAAGGCCATGGGATGACCAAGGGCCAGGGTTGGCTCCAGCCTCTGGACTCCACCCTGAGCCAGCTCCGGAGACAGAGGGCCTGACCCTCCTCCGGCCACTCGCAAGAAGGACACAAAGGGCAGGGTGGGGGGGGGTGAGACGCAAGGACTGAGCATAAATTCCAGAGGGAGCTGGAGAGGGAGGCAGGCCTGTGCCTTTAAAAGAATTTTCATTTAAAGGCTCTTCTCTCTTCCACCATTTCAGTGATCTATATGCAAATATGCTAATGCATGCAAATTAAGACACCACTTTTAGTCCCAATTTAATAGAAAGCATTAAAATACCATTTTTTTTTCCAAAAAACTCCATATGCATGAAGGAAGGATTTTTTTCTTTTTTTTTTCTTTTTTTTTCTTTTTCTTTTTTTTCTTTTTCTTTTTCTTTCTTTTTTTTTTTACTTTTCGCTAAAGTCACATTCCGGCAGCAATTTTATGCTGTCAAAATGTTCTCAACGAGGGGAGATTTGACTGGCTTCTCTGAGAGCCAGTCCTAGGAAGCTTGGGCTCTGCTTCTTGTTGAGTTTGTCTTTTTTCTTAATTTGGGTGGGGGGGGGCGGGGGGGCAGGCAAAAAAAGGAAGGAACAACAAAAACAAAGATACCCACGACTCTTGTGAAGGGTAGTTTCTATTTCCAGGCCAGGGTCCCATCCCCTCTGTATGAAGCGTGTGATTAAACCACAGCCACCAAGGATGCGCACGGGCCATCCGGTTACGTGTGCTTGGGTCACTCCTGTTCTCTGGTGCGGGTGCACATAAAGCTCTCGGGTGCCGCTCTGGGTGCCCGTGGCGGGGATGTACTCCCAGGGGCCCGGAACGACCTGCCACAAACACCTTGGGAGGCCAGGGCCCTTGCAGAGGACAGAGGAGGGCACCAGAGCTGGGGGGCAGGGGAGGGCGGGGGTGGGGTGGCAGTGGGGGTGGCATGTGCCGGGCGCTCAGCAGCCCCAGCTGTACATCAAGGGCTGCCTATTTTCCCTCCACCCGCTGCTCTGTAATTAAACTTGGCTGTTCCCACTTGGGCTAACAGACCTTTCCCAGAGTGCCCCCACCCCCCTACACTGGGCCCATTCCCCCTTCTCCAGCCTTGCTGGACCCTTCATCTTCCCTTACACCCTTCAGGAGACTTCAAATCCTTGCTCTGGATTTGAACCACGGCCCCCCTGCCCCAGAGCAGCCGCTGCGGGTCACCTCTCCCGTTTGCCTGGGCCCTCTCTCTGGGGCGCTGGCTCCTGGCTAGATGGCCATGACTGTGGCACGTGTGGTCTGCCAACCTCTCCACTGTTCCTGGCTTTTCCTTCCTGGCTGAGGTAGTCAGGGCCTGACCTCCGGGAAGCTGCAAGGTGCTCTGATCCCAGCCCAGGTCCTCCTGTAGGGGTGACACTCGGCCATTCAGGGAGAAAGGGGCCAAAGGCATCCTGCTGTGTGGCCGGTGCCCTCAGTGGGCAAGGTCTCAGGCCCGTGTCACACAGGGTCCTTGTTTTATAGTCAGGGCGAACCCTGACTACCAGCACCTTCTATGGAAGGGCGCCCCACAGGCTGAGCACCCAGCTAGGGCTTTGTCGTGCGTGGGTGCGTTTGTCCATCTCAGCAACCCTATGGCAGAAGAATTACCAATTCTGAGTTACAAATCCAGAAAAGCAAGGCCCAGAGAGGTGAGTGGGGCCACTTGCCCAGAGTCCCACAGAAACCACTACCAACTGGCAGGGAGGCCTGTGGGTCTCTCCCACTCCCAGAACCCGCTGGAAGGCAAGAGGGTCACACGCTCTGCCCCGGCTCTTCACCGTCCCAGTTAGGACCCCCGCCTGCCCAGCGCAGGGCTTCAGCTCTCCATCTGTATAATGGGAGAGGGGGCTGCCCTCATCCAAGGCTCTTTGGCTCCATCTGTTCACAGCTGTATAACAGATGGAAGAGAATGGGGAGGGGGGTTCTCCCCAAGCTGGGGCAGTGAGGCAGGCTGGCTCCCCAGGGCCGCCCCATACTGCGGAAGAGGCCCTGAAGGCAATGGGCCAAGAGGTTACGCAGAGTTCGGAAAAAGCGGGGAGAGAAGGGTCTAGAAGCAGGAGACAGAGGAAGAGAAACTGAAAACCGGGGATAAGAGGAACTTCATGAAATCAGAAAAATACATAGACTGAGTTTTAAGGGATACTGAGGCAGAACCCTCATTCCAGAGAACTGTTCAAAGGGGGAAAAAAAGAGCGAAGAACAGGGCTGGATGAGGACAGAGGATGGGGACATGCGGCACATGCGAGCCCAGGGTCCGGAGCTCGGGTCCGGAGCTCGGGCATGGTGGCGGGGGGGCGGGGGCTTCGCACACAGGCATCTCTCGAGCGTGCGTGGAAAGGCGGGAGGGAACAGCAGTGTTGGGCTGGCGTGACAGGCCATCGAGCAGAAGCCGTGGTGGGAAAAGATTGAGATATTCACCGGAAGTACGTCGGTTGGTGCCAAGCCCCTGGTTTTATTGTCCGGGAGAAAACAAACCCAACCACCGAAACTCGTCCTCAACTGAGATTCCCCACAGAGGGAAACGATTTCCCCATCAAACCAGTTTTATTGGATATAAATATCTAATTATTTGTACCAGGCCCTGGAATGCCAGACATTTTGCAGCTTTTATAACATGTGTGGGAGTCTTTACAAACGACACATATATAACTATCCACCTATACGTTGTTGGCTACGTAGTGATGTATACTTATATATATATATATATATATATATATGGTTATACATTAACGAACCTGATTTGAATTTCACCTGAATTTTTTGCTTACTGAGCAGTTTCGTTAAGGACCCGGAAAAGAGCTAGAATATTTTGGGGCTGCTCAGACCCTCCTTCTGTGGGGGCATTTTCTGCATTTTCTGAGACCTAATGTGCCTGAGCCAGAAAGCTCAGGGGAAAGGGACACCGCAGCCCTCTGCAGTGACACACGTGCCCGCCCCTCCCACGGCCACTCGGCGTCTCTGAGGTGCACACTTGCTCACAGCACTTTACAACCACAGGACCCACGGCTGCACGTCAATACCTCACACATGGCACAGACACAATGTTCCAAACAGACAAACAAAAGCACTGACTTCTCAAAAACCGCGCGCACGCACGGTCACACTTCACGGTCAGCACCGCACGAACCTCGGAGGGCGACAAAGAACGGGGCAGAGGGGCCGGAAGGGGGGAGAGGGAGGGAGAGAGCGGGGCGGGGTGGGGGGGGAGTTGTCTTGTGGGGAATAATGTGGATCAGCCTGTCATCTGGAGACCCATCTTCATCCAGAATTAATGCACTAAAGTTCTTTTGTTTTTCCTCTAAATGGTTTTAAAGAGACAGTGAATTCTCCATCCGGACTCGGGTGCTTGGTGTGCAGCTGGTCCAGGCTCGGGAGAGTGAACAGGCGGCCGAGTCCAGCCGGGCCTGAGTCCATTATCTTTCCATCCCTGCCGCGCCCTCCTGCCTCTGGGTTTTCTCCCAACTTGTGGAGAGAAAGTGAACCGGCTCTGGCTTTCCCGGCTCCCCGCAAACAGGCCCGTATCCCCCAGAAGAGAAGAGCATGCGAGCCCGCGGCGGGGCAAGCCGAGGGCAGGGGAGGGGGTGTGGCAGGCAGGGGCTGTGAGCAAGGTGCCTGGGTCAGCGCCTGGGGGTGGCAGTGCCAAGAGAGCCTGCAGTGAGGACCCTTCCCCCCGGACAGGAGCTGAGGACAGAGGGGCAGGGGCTGGGGCAAGGAGAAGTCTGGGGATGAACCACAGAATTCCGGGGGGAGGGGGGAGCCGGGGGGGAAATCATGGTCACAGGACACCGTCCCTCGAGGCCCAAGGGCCGAAGGAACCGTTCCAGGGTGGGTGATACCTGGGGAGACTCTAGCCAGAAGCTGGCTGGCTGCACGGTGGCCGGAAGGAAACCAACCCCATCTCCAAATGCCTCCGTCTCAGGCGGATTCACGGGGAGAAAGGGCTCAAGATTCAGGAGAGCGCTAGGCCTCTACCGAGAACCTTCTGAGAATGCCCTCACACCCTCTGCCTGGAGACCTGTACTCAGGGGGCTGGGCTGGGGGCCGGGGAGCCAAGAACAAACAGCAGCAACAGGAACAGAGTTGAGCCATTTCAATTATTCATATGCCAGATGGATTCTTTTCCTGCCTTTTTTTTTTCCCTGTAAAAATAAGGAGGGGTGGGGGGGGAGCAGGTCTTACAACAGTCTTCAAAATGGGGGGAGGAAGGGGAAAGGGAGAAAACAGAGAAATCAAGCCCCCCATCTGTGTCCATCCCCTGCCCTGGAGAGGTGGGCAGGAGGGATGGAATGCCCTGTCGGACAGAGATCAGAGGTGTCATTCGGGTCCTCTATGAGCAGAGAGCAAGAAGCAAGGAAAATGGTTGAAGGAAGGGAGGGAGAGAGAGAGGAGCACGGAGCATGGGGTGGAGGGGGGAGGCAGGCAGAAGAGGGTTCCGACCTTCTGTGAAGGATATAAAAAATCCAGCCGCCTCAGGGGACACCCAACTATCTAGCATATTGCTGTTAAAATGTCTGCAAAATTTAATACACTTGGCATGCCATCTAATCAGTCCTTGGAAACTCGGGCACTCTCCCCCTCCTATAGTCAAACCGCCTTAGACCTTACGCCTATGGGGTTCCCACCCCTACCCTGTCCCCCGATTTTAGATAAAGTTGCCCCCCCCATAAAACCAGCTGCTCTGGCTTCCAGGACACGTTTTATTCTAAAGTTCGTCCAAGGTCCAGAATCTAGAAGGTTTTCTAGGAAGCAGTGGTGCCGCAGAGAGAGCCAGGGGTGGGGTCCTGGGGCCGGGACTTTGGTTCCCAGACTTCTTGGCGGTGGTGGGGGGAGTGTGCGCATTAGAAGGAGAGAAAAAGAGCGTGAGGGGCAGGCACGTACTGCCGCGGGAACGTGGTCCCAGACGGGCAGGCAGAGGCCGCTCGGTCCGGGGAAGCCAGCGAAAGCCATTCATCCTGACAGCTCTTATTTAAATAGCTGCCTGCGCACAGAGAGTGGTGTCCTCACCAGAACGTACGCACGCACGCACGCACACCACCGTACGTGTGGACACATGCCCGACTGGGTGCTCTATCGATTCATCCCTTATTGGGAAACTTCTGTGAACCCCACAACATTCGGTGGCTACTCCAAGTCCCCAACAGCCAGCCAGGAAGTTTCCAGATCAGCCCCAGGAACGGCCGCCTGACCTTCTGTCATAAACACGGTGACTTGGGTATTTTGGCAGGTCACCACCTCCTTCATCTTGACAAGAGAGATCCATGGGCCTGGGGGAGGACACCAATCCCCAACACACCTTCACCCTCCACCCTAGAAATGGGGTTCGAACCAAATCCTCTTTATCCTTTGTTTACATTTCCTCACCTCTGACTTTCTTAAAGTCTCAGGAGGCCTTAGGCAGGCCTGGAGGACCCTAAGAGACTCAGGGAACCCCAGAAAGCCTGCACCATGCTAAGCCAGTGTCTCCTCATAGGAGAGGGGGCTGGTGGGACTGGCGGAGAATCGGGAGAACACCAAGTCCTCCCTACCTGCAGGAGAAAGTCACGGCAGCCAGGGACCAGGAGCACAGATGACCCCCTACTGAACTACCCTGCCCTTCAGCACACAGGCGGGAATGCTGGCAAACAGAAGGGAATTTGAGGGGGTGGAGACGGGGTTGCTGCCTGCGTGGGCAACCCACACAGTAATCCAAGGCCCCACACTCAAAAGGGCACGTGCTGCCACTGTCGTGAGATTCTTAATAATTTGGAACAAGAGTCCCCGCGTTTTCATTTTGCGCTGGGCCCTGCAAATTTTGCAGCCGGTCCCCAGTGTGGGGTTTGGGAGGTCAGGGGATCTGGGTTTGAATCCCAAGGCTCTGCCCCCTGTGTAAGCCGAGTGACATCAGAAAAGCCACTTATTATCTCCGGCTGCAGGGAGAGCCTCGTCTATTCAGTGGGGTGATCACACCTGCTCTCGGCCAGGGGAACCGAGAGGGGCAAAGTGGGGCACGGGCTTTAGGAACACGACTGCATGCTTCTATTCAGACACAGGGTGTGTTGACCAGGAGGGGAAAGTGAGGCTGCTTCGTGTGGTGGTGGCTTCCTCCCACCCCAACAATGACCGACTGTGTTGTGGCAAGAAGTCTCCTTTCAAAGCAGTGTCATAGGGAAGCCTGTGGCACGCCCAGCCCACTGGCCCCAATCTCGGTTGAAGAAACTGGGACAGAGTCAACAGATGACCTGCCTGTTGTCACAGAGCCACCTTCAGGCAGGGCAAGGCTGAGGGCATACTGTTCGTGCTGTCCAGGCTCTGCCTTGGCCACAGGCCACTTGAGATGGGGACAGTGAGGAGAAGGAAGCAGGATTTGGAGCAGGCAGGACGGAAAGGCTTCATTACACTCCATCACACACGCGTGCGCGGGCACACACATGCGACTTGTGCGTGCATGTGTGCGCATACACACAGCAAAATTAAAGCTGAGAACTTGGCCAAAAAGAAAAATCCTACCCCTGTTCCATCGAAACTTATTTTAGGGCAGGAGGTAATTGCCAAAGACCCAAATAAAAAGCCAACCACAGGCTGTAAATGGCTCCAAGTCTTTAATTAGACCCCAAGAAAAAAATAGTGGCAAAAAGAAAATGAACACGGGACAAGGCTCCCTGAGGAGGGAGGATGCGTGTGGACCCTCCCCCTACCCAAGGCCAGGGGCTCCGGATGAAGGCCAGCCTTCCCGGGTGGGCATCGGAGTGGGCACTGCCCATCGTGAGGCCAGGCATGAAGCCCAGCACTTCACACCCCAAGCGAGGGCTGGCCTTGGTCCTGGGTCCTTCTTCCAGGACCTTCCTACGCCCCTTCCGAAGAAGCTGGCTCAGTGTTGGGGCACCATGGGCCCGAGGGGAAGATGAGCAATTTCGATCAGCTCTGGAGGCGAGGGAGCAAGGAAAGGAGAAAGCTCTGGGTCTGCAGTGGCCTCTGAGTCACTGGAAGATCTGCCCATCAAGCCACGAGGCCCGGTGCCTGAGCCACTGACCAATCTACTCACAGGACGCCGCTCCCACTACGTGGAGCTCTCCTCCAAGCTGTGACCCCAGGCCCTTGTCACGGGCCCGTGTAGAGCTGGGTGGCCCTGAGGTCATGGAGGCACAGCAGATCCCCCCCAAGGCCTCTCCTTGCATAGTCCTTCCAGGTGAGAGGAGGTGTGTTCTCCAGAACCCTCTGGGTGCCAGAGTGTGCCGCCCCAGCCAGGCAAGCGAAGAGGCACAGCCCCCGTGCTCCCAGCGGTGCTCCGGCGGTGCTGGCCACCCGGCCATCCGTTCCTGAGCCCCTGCTCAGCCCCGGCCCTTGGAGAACACAGGGGACCCTGGACTGAGGGTGGGGGTGGAAAGGAAAGGGAAGGTGGGGGTGTGCAGAGGAGAGTGTCCAGACTCTCACCTCTCACACAAACCAACGCAGCCCCAGCAGACTAACCAAATCCCACGGCGCCAAGGCCAGCACGCCCCGCACCGCCCCGCGGCAGGAGCTATGCCCTCTGCTGCTGCTGTAACAGCTGGTCCCAGTGGCAGGAGACGGGAAGTGCACCCAGACACCCAGGGAAGAAGCCGGGAGACGAAGGCGTCCCAGCCTGCATCAAGCGAGCGGGCCGATGAGGGCAGCCTGGTCCCCCGCCTGTGCGTGCTGCGGGCTGCTGAGGCGGCTTTCCCACCAGAGTGGGCACATCCAAGGGAGGGGGAGAAAGACCCTGCCTCACTGCTGCCGTCACAGGCAGCGGGGCAACCAGGTTGAAGGCCCCTGTCCGGCTGCTTCCTCACGTGTCACCACAGTTGCCTGGAACCAGGGCTGCCAGCCACACCCGGCTCCCCCACCGGGTCGGGCGCTCGCTGTGAGCGGGGTACACAGTGGTCCTCTTCAAAGCCTCGCCCCCTTTTTTTTTTTTTAATTTTTTAAATATTTATTTATTTTTGAGAGACACAGAGAGATAGAACGCGAGCAGGGGAGGGGCAGAGACAGAGGGAGACACAGAATCCGAAGCAGGCTCCAGGCTGTGAGCTGTCAGCGCAGAGCCTGACGCAGGGCTCGAACACACGAACCGCGAGATCATCACCTGAGCCGAAGTCGGACGCTTAACCGACTGAGCCCCCCCAGGGGGCTCTGCCCCCTGCCCCTTCTAAGCTTAGCCTAGGAGGACGTGTTCCAGAAACCCTACCGAATGGATGAGCTCGCCCTTACCTGCTGCCACCACTATCCCCCTGCAGGAGTGCTGGGCCATGCCCTGCGGGAAAGGCTGTATCCTTTACCCGTTTCCTTTCCCAGCTGTCAAGCAGGACGTTAGTGGCCACAGATTAGCAGCCGCCCAAACAGCAGTCAGGGCCGTAGCCACCCTTCATTCAGCACCTAAGGGGCCCAGACCCTGTCGTGAGCACTGTAGAGACCACATCCCTGCAAAGAAGGTACTATTGTGCCCATTTTCCAGAGGAGGACACTGAGGTTAAATGTGGTGAGGTGACGGCCACATACCTACAAAGGGTAAGCCTGAGTGCAGCCCAGCTGGGCCCGGTTCCAAAGCCTGTCCCATCACTGTCCCCTGCCCCCCACCCAGTTCTCTCATCTGACCACAGTTATCTGGCTGACCCCTGTCCACCGGCTGCTAGATTCTCTGATTACTGTTTGTTTGGTTTTTTTTAAATTTAATGTTTATTGTATCCATTTTTGAGAGAGCGACAGAGAGCAGGAGCAGGGGAGGGACAAAGGGGGAGACACAGAATCCGAAGCAGGCTCCTGGCTCTGAGCTGTCAGCACAGAGCCCGACGCAGAGCTCGAACTCATGAACCTCAAGATCAAGACCTGAGCCAAAGTCAGACACTTAACCAACTGAGCCACCCAGGCACCCCCTCTGATTACTCGTTTAATGCATGCGCCTTGTGCACTCCGAGTGCAAAGTGGGTGACAAGTATGACTCCATGCCCAGCTACCCACCATGGCCTGTGGCGAAGGTCAAGGCCTGTATGGCCAGAGCAAGCTGGAAGGTCTTTCCAGTAGAAGCGGGTGTGAATCTGACCTTTCAAGGCAGTCCCAACATCATCACGCCAGTCAAATCGGCCTTCCTGCTGGCCCCTTCCTGCTTGCTTTTCTCTGTGGGGGTGGACAGGCTTCCATCCATCAGGAGAAGAAGTGGAATTCCTCCTGGACGAGCCCTCTGGCCACTACTTCCAAACTAGCTTGGGACCAGGATGGGAGAAGCAGTCCAAGCTCCTGGCGGAGGCAGCAGGAGTCCTGCTAATTAATTGGTTCTCCGTCTTCCCCGAGTGCTCACCAGACACAACCAGATGGTTCCGGCAACATGCCCTCTACTCTCGTCCTTCCTTAAAACACGACATCTTCACCTTACACCCCATCTCCACCTTTCCCTTCTATATTGCAAAACCCCCGAGAGAGCTTCTTCTCCCCCTCATTCAGGCCTGGGCCCAGAGAGCCCCAGAAGGATGGGGCGGGGGGGACAACGAAAACCCTGGTTCAGGTTTGCAGCGGGGAGAGTCCTAAATAGAGCCAAAGTTTAGACAAGACTCCACTTTCTCCTTTGGCCTTCAAGCAATTCAGCTACGTATGGGGCGTACAGGATAGGGGACCCAGGGCTGAGTCTGCCCCTATTTCCTGGAAGTGTTAAGAAGATGAGTCTATATCCAAAAAGCACTAACTTAAAACTCCAAACAGTCAAGGCTAGCTGGTCCCCCCTACCCTGCCCCAGGAGGGCACCACATAGAAGCTGCTCCAGCTCGTTGGGGCCTCAGCAGTACCACAGACCCCCGTTGGCACCTCTGGGTTCTGGGTGGGCTGGTGGCCTACAAGGTGCATGACTGTGCCCTCCAGGTGGTCAGCCTGTGTAGGCACACTCCCCCAGGCATCGAGGAATGGAACAGCAGGATCCCAAGGGCAAGGAGCTAGGGTCAAGCAAGGCTGGAGCCACAGCGGAGAAGCCCAGGTGGGTCCAGGAGGCCTGGGGGTGGCGATGGCATCAGGGGAGGCCATCCGATGCCGCGGGGCCAGCACCTGTGAGATGTGGGCTCCAGCCGATGAACGGCATTCCCTTTCCTGGGCACTGGTTTCCCCACTTATAACAATGAACCTGAGCTGGATGACCCCTGGGGTCTCAGGGAACATTCCAGAGCTACTGCATGGGAGCCACCAGTAGAAGGCCTGCTCACAGCATTCAAGAGATGTTAGCTGCGATTATTACTGTCATTATTATTATTACCATCATTTTCATGAGCATCGCTCTTTATTTTTTATTTATTTTTATTTTTTAATGTTTTATTTACTTTTGAAAGAGAAAGAGAGCGCGCATGAGGGAGCGGCACTGAGAGACGGGGGACAGAGGATCCGAAGCGGGCTGGGCTCTCCGTGGACAGCAGAAAACCCGATGCGGGGCTCAAACTCACAAGCCCTGAGATCATGCCCTGACCCGAGGTCGGACATTTAACTGACTGAGCCACCCAGGCGCCCTGTGTCACTTTTTGATTCCAAACATTCTAGGAGCCTCCTTTCAGTCAGAGCAACAGAGTAACGGGGAAGATCTGAGCTTACAGCCTAGAAAAGCCACGTTTCCTGAAATTTTTAGCCAGAACCAAAACTAGCGAGGGAGAGAGAGGGTGGCGGAGATGTGATTGGAGGCTGTAAGGGGTCTGGCCAGGTTTCACGGGCCGGAGTCACCCCAAACTGGCCCAGCCAGAATCCACAAGGCCCTGACCCCTGAGAAGCCAGAACTCGGACGCCTGACTGGCTCTTCTGGGCCCACCATGGGGGGGATGATCTTTGGGAAGAAACACGATTATCTAGGGCAGCAAGGGTTAACGCCGGGGCTGGGAGAGGCCAGGCAGCACGGAGCACTCCCTGTTTATTAATAAGCTATTTATCACCAGCTTTGCTTTTAATGCCATTTGGGCTTAATGTCGTTAATGAAATATAAATACCCACGCTAACGATGTCGGTCAGAGGCAGCACGGGCAGCAGACGGCTCGCGAAACAGGGCCAAACCGCCGGGCACGCTGGGGAAGAGGCTGAGAGCTCGGGAAGCGGAAGAGGTTCCCACCGGCCTGGCACCCTCGGCCCCCTCTGCTCCCACCACGGGGCTTCACAGCTGGCTGTGCCGGGAAAGGCTAGGAGGAGGGCGGCCCAGGGGCTGGGGGGAGAGGAGGCCTCGAGGGCACAGGAGGCAGTTAACTCCTAGAGAACACAGCGGGAGTGAGAGAGCTCCCACCTCGGGGGCACCGCCTGCCTGGCACCGGGCCCTTTGGCTGCAGGAGGCTGGACTACCACCAGCTGGCAGCAGGCCCCTCTCTCCGCCCTGAGCACCCTGACCACTGGGAACGGAGCCGGGGTGAGAAGGGTCACAAGAGGGAGTAGTAAGGAGCCCATAGAAAGTCAGGCTTCCAATAAAGGCCACCCCTCCCCACCATCGAATGACAACCCAGGCCCCGCTGAGTGGCACACTGTCCCTGAAAAGCCGGCGCGGGCTATTTGGCCACCTTGGGGGTGGTTGCGGAGAGGTCGGCAGATGGGTATTTCTGTCCAGTGCCCGGAGGCCTTGGAACCTGGAGGCGACCCTGCACGGCCGGCAAGCCCCTCACGTCCTGCCTGACCTGGTCTGGCCCTTCCCACACAGTGGGCCGTCCCTGCTGACCGCTCCTTAGGCTCAGAGCAAAGAGATGCCATCAGCAGGTGACCACCCAGGAACTTCAGGCCTTTCCCCTTCGAGACTATTCCCAGACACCAGTCTCGCCTGGGGGAGACGACCCTGGGACTGGCTTCCTGGCCTGGAGCCGCAGATCCTTCGGAGGAGACTTGGACTCTACTCAACCCAAGGGCCACCCTGGGCCCAAATATAGGTTAGAGACTCCGGCAAGCCGCTGACCTTTGCTCCTTCTCCTCCACCTGCAGCTCTGTGCCAGCGGAAGTCACAGTGCGTGGGGCCCCGCCCTGCTCCCCAAGGGTGCTACCTCTTCCAGAGAGAGCTCTGGGCTGTTCTTGGGAGCGAGCCCAGCAGCCTCCGGCCCTCCCTGCTCACGACTGTCTGAGAAAATGCAGGCTGACTGGTGAAATCCGAATTTCAGATAAACCTTCCCTACTTTTTTAGTGCCTGTCCCTGATATTACCCGGGACGTACTTAAACAAAAACTTATTTGTGGTTTATCTGAAATTCAAACGTCACGGAGCATCCTGTATTTTGTTTTTTTTTTTAAGTTTCTATTTTAATTCCAGGTAGTTGCCACAAAATACAGAGTTCTGTTGGTTTCAGGTGTACGACAGGCATCGTATATGGCTAACTCGGGCAGCTCCATCCCCCTTCTCGGCTGGTTAACACCTGCCAGGTGGGTGAGCAGGACTGTGGGGGGCAGCGAGGGAGAAGGGAGATGCCCGCCCACCTCAGGGCAGCGGCCTCCTTTCAAGAGGCTCTGTTTGTTCGTCACTGTCCCCCTGCCCGCGCTCTCCCCTCAGTGGTCACTACTGCACAGCCCCGTGCCACGGCTCACCTGCCGGGGTCCCCTCTCCCTGCACCCCTCAAAGTCACCTCCATGTCCCCAAGGAGTACAGGGCTCATTTGCTGGGGCTTGGTGGAGCTCAGCTCAGCGGCTAATCCCCTGGGTGGCTCCTGTCAGATTATTAATTAGCTAAAGCGGATCGGTCCTGGAACAACATGCGCTTGGACTTCAGATAAAGCAGGCCAGGGAAACTGGGCGGGGGGCTGCTTAAAGTGACAAGAGCCTGTTTCTGAACCGCTCCCTGGGGAGGACTGGGGGGCGGGGCAGGCAGAGGCTAGGGCTGGGGGTGTCCAACGGCGCCCTCAGCACTCCCCTCACCTGGTCAAGAGAGCACCCCCCGGGAGGCGGGGAGTACAGAAGCACCTAGATGGGGCAGCGAGGGTCCCCGTGAGAGGACGAGTCGGTGACAGTTGGGTCTTGCTTTTTAATAAAACGAGCGTGTGTCTAATCAGATCAAGTCACCCAGAACTCTTCCAAAAGCTTCTTATTTCACTTGGGGTAACGGCTACCAGGCCTGCAGGATCCAGGGGTCCCCTACGCGACCCCTGTGACCTCCCATGGCATCTCCCCGCAGCGAGCTGTCCTCCAACAAGCCTGGCTGTTCTTGTGTCTGGGGGCTCACGCTCGCCGTTCCACCCGATGAGAACACTCTTGTCCCAGGTACCGAGTAGGATGGCTCTTTCCCTCACCTCCTCTGTCCTTGCCCAAAAGTCACCACCTCAGCGCTGCCTGCCCCAGATGCCACACCCGGAATTACAAACCACCACCCCCCCCCACCACACACACACCCCTGCCATGGGCTCTCCCCATTCTAGTCTCCAAACCTGCTGGTTTCCTCCTGGACACACGTGGCCATCCAACAAATACTTTATTTCTTTATCTTGTTTGTCATTTGCCTCCCTCCACTAAAATGCAAATCCTGCAGCACAGGAAAGGTTGCCCGGTTTGTCCACTGCTGCGGTCTGGTTCGCAGCCTCTCTCAGTAAGGCTTGATGAATGAATGAAAAAGAGAAATGAATGACCAGAGGCTAAAGGTCAAGATTTGGACCACCACCTCATCTGACTCAGAGCCGATTGTGGCTGAGCCCTGGGCAGCCCTGGGGGCTTCCCAGGTACCTATCTCCTCCCAGGCCCACCCCACTCCCTTCCCCAGGTCTGCCCCTCTCCCCCCGCCACAGGTGGTCCTTTTGCCTGGTCCTATCCTTTCCCCTAAGATGTATTTCCGGTTCCAGGTCTCCTGAGAGATGGCCTGGGGGATCGATCCCCCTGCCACCCGGACCCTCCTCTCTCGGCTGGGCCTGCTACCCAGAAGCAGCCGGGGTTGGGGGCGGGGGCGGGGGGTGTTATCGGTGAGGGGCGAGGCGCGGGGAACAGGGACTCCCAGCTGCTGCCCGGGCCCAGCTCAGCTGCCGGCAAACTCCTGGGCTTGGATTGTTTTGACTTGAGTCGGTGAAGCTGAAATATTGAGTCACGACGGCCCTAAACTTCATTACCAGCTTTTAACGCAGATTACTAAGGGAAAAAAGTTGCTTTTAATTGCTTCTCCCGATTAGCATTTCTGGAGAAAAAACTGGTGATTAATTACACCTTCCCCTTTCCACTCACCCTGGCCACGGGGGTCCCAACCCCAGGCTACCACACAGAGGCTCAGGGGCAGAAAAGGTGCCTGCTCCGGAAGGGCCCAAGAAACCAAACCAGAGAGAAAACTTGGGTGGGGAGTGGAAGGTGAGGAACCTGCCCAGAGCTGACTTAATGGAAAACCAACAGCTAAAGGTGTGGGGCAGCCACGCAAGGGTCCCCTACACCGGCCGCCCCAGGCCTCCATGTGGTGTCCTCGGAGAGGCGTTCACCTGGACCAGCTCTATACCTGGGTCGCTTCTGGAAGAAAAGGGGCCGAGAAAGCTGGGGGAGACAGAACAGGAGGAGCCCGAAAATCTGCGAGGGAGGACAACGCGGTCATCGCCACCTGCAGTCCTCTCGGGGTGCAACCTGGCCGTGCTCCTCCAACACCAGCAGGGCGCTCTCCCTGCGGAGGCTCCAAGGTCACGAGGACAGAGGCAGGCCGGAAGTGCTCCTGGTCTCGTCCATGTCCACAAGACCTCAACCCGCCCAAAGCCATGGACCGCTGTCCCTCTGGAGCAACTGCATCATCGAGTGAAGAGAGGCCCCTGGGTGGCTCGGGCCAGGTGGGAGCTGCCAGCCCTGCCCCATCCCTCTCCTCTTGGGTCTGCACCTGCTGGGACCTGGGGCCTTCCGGACTCTGCCAGGGAACCAGGGAGAACTGAGGAAGGAGGCCCAGGGCCAGGGTGCTGGCGACAGCAGACCCAATTCACACACAGAATAGAAACTGGAAGGCTCGTAACGCTTCCCAAGCCTTGCGGTTCAGCCGTCCTCTTGAGCACGAAGTTCCCCCAGGGGTGGCAAAGGGCTTGGGCTCCCAGGCCCCTCAGCCAGCACCTCTCCTGACCCCAGCCCTGCTTGCCTGGAGCGAGCGGCCAGCCCCACATCAGATCACAGCCCCGGAGGATGGACTTGGAACTGTCCAGTCCAGTTAGGAGGGAAGGCCATGGATCTAGCACAGGCCATGGAGGCAGAAGGCAGAAGAGCCTCCCACGCACGCACAGACACACATGCCTGTCCCCCCAGACACGCCCCCCCCACCCCACCGGCCTCAGCCCTGCGTTTTGATGCTGGCAGACACACCCAGGAAGGCTGGCTGCCACCCGCTCAGAGCCAGGCAGAGGCACCATCTGCACGCTTGGGACATCCCTGTCACCCCTGCAAGACGTCGCCAGCCTGCCCTTCTGCTCCCTCCTGTCACTCCCCCTGGAGGTCAGGCCTCCAGAGCTTTCCTGGAGGGCTGAGCTGGCCCATATGGCTGGGAATATGTTGCCACCACGGGCAAGAACTCACTGGGGCCCCCGCAGCCGCGGCTGTGACCGCCTCGCGCTCGCTCTGGCCAGGCCTGCTGTGCCGGCTGCGTAGCACTCACCCAGGAGTGTCGAGGATCGCTTAGCTGTTAGGGCATCACTGTTCGGGGCTGCCTGCCCCGTCCTGGCCCAAGTAGATGACACCAGGACCCAGGAAAGTAGAGCCTTGTATTAAAGGCCCAGGAAAAAGGGACAGTGGCCCAAGTCAAATCTGACAGCTTACCTCTGGGTGAAAGGACTTTCCATGTGGAAAGGCCACTAGGATCCCCACCTATAAATGGGCTGGAGGTTAAGCTGGCCCTATGGAAATGAGGAGGGGAGTCTTAGACAAATCTTTTTTTTTTTTTTTTGGTTCTGCGGGACCGGGTGCATGGGAGACGGTACACAGATGCTCAGCCCTCGAGAACACAGCTCACATTTAAAGCCACAGTGAGAGGAATGGTATGCCCTGGGCCCAACCCCAGACCCAGCACCGAACCCGTGGAGCAGAGGCACAAAACAGGCTTCAGTGCAGTCTTAGGGCCTAAAGGATAGCCAGCTTGGAAACCCCTACCAAAAACAGTGCCAGACACACACAGGCCTCTGGCCCTCCCTCCACATGGTGCCGACCGAGAGGTGCCAAACCCACTCCACCGGGCTTTCTCAGCAGCCCACACAGTGCCCGGGACGGTGCTTCTCCCTAATCCATAGACACAGGGCCTCTGAAAGCCACGGGTGGTTCCTGGCACCGTCAGGGTGGGTGCGTGAGAGGGGAGAAGACGCAGGGCCACGTGGGGTGTCTGGAAAGCTGGAGCTGTCCTGGCTCCCTTCTTCGCCACTCACCCATCTGCAATGGACCCACCACGGGCCCTGCACCCTTCTGTCCATTTCCACCCTTCCCGTCTCAGTGGCCATAGCAGCCTCCCCTCTGGCCTCTTGGCTACCCCCCGCCTTGCAACCCACTTTTCCCACCTCAGCCCCAGCCATCTCTTTCATTTTTTTAATGTTTACTTTTTAAAAAATTCTTTTAAATGTTTGTTTATTTTTGAGACAGGGAGAGACAGAGTGCGAGCAGGGGAGGGGCAGAGAGAGAGAGAGACAGAGAATCTGAAACAGGCTCCAGGCTCTGAGCTGTCAGCACAGAACCCGACGCAGAGCTCGAACCCACAAACTGTGAGACCATGACCTGAGCCGAAGTCGGATGCTTAACCGACTGAGCCACCCAGGCGCCCCTAATGTTTATTTATTTTTGAGAGAGAGAGAGAGAGAGAGACAGAGACAGAGACAGAGTACAAGTGGGGGAGGGGCAGAGAGAGAGGGAGACAGAATCTGAAGCAGGCTACAGGCTGGGAGCTGTCAGCACAGAGATTGACGTGGGGCTTGAACCCACAGACTGCAAGATCATGACCTGAGCCAAAGTCGGACGCTCAACCGACTGAGCCACCCAGGCGCCCTCACTACCATCTTTTTAAAACAAAAACCAGATGACTTTACCTCCATGCTTGAAACCCTCCAGTGGCTTCCTGTCACCCAAAGAATAAAATCCCAACTTCCCCCAGCACGCTAACCCCTACATAACCCCATCCACTTCCTGGCCACTAGGACTTTCTTTCTGTTACCAAAGGTACTGAGTTCATTCCACCTCAAGACCTTAAGACCAGTTCTCACTTTCTGGAAGATTCCTCTGCCTTCAGATGGTTCAGATGGTTGTCCACTTCCTATCCTTCCGTCTCATCTAACTCTCACCTCCTCAAAGTGGCCTCCTCTGACTGCCCAGTCACCTCATACCACTCTGCCCTACGTCCATTCTGCACTAATGGTGTCCTTGTGTTTTTGGGGTTTTTTGTGGGTTTCTTGTCTGCTTGCCCAACCAGAACTCCAGGAGAGCCAGGGCTGTCTTGTCCACTCTACCCCCAATGACTGGCAGACACCAGGCCCTCAGGTTCTGCTGAATAAATATCACCAGATCTTCACGCGGCACAGCCAGAAATGGGTAGAGTCTGAGCTAGACAAGAACAGGTCTGCGGACCAGGCTAGAGCGTGGACTCACCCCTGTCCCGCATTCTGGTGAGGTGAGGTAGGGCACCTCTGAGACCACAGGTCAGCCCTGCCACAGACGACATAAGCCCACGGCCAAACCCACACCTGGAAAGGGGTGAGTGAGCCCTGCGGGGCTTGGCCACGACGTTCCCTTTCGGAGCCCTCGGAGTTCCCAAGCTTCATTATCAAGCCCCAGACGGCCGATGCCAGGATGCGGGAGCCCCGCGGGGTTCGTGGAGCCTGTACCCTATGCCGGCATGGCCCCTGGGAGTCAACGGCGAGTGGAAACTTCGAAAAGGGAAAAACTAATGGGCATGTTTTGCCGAGGGAACAAAGAAAACAAAAAGCCTGCCACTGAGAACAGAACGGGCAACATTCCCCCTTCAAAGGGGGCTCCACGGGCACTTTGGCATCCTGCTCACGCACGGGGCCCAGCCAGGGCCAGGGAGGCCGGCCGGAGGCTCGAAGACACGTGGGCCTGCTTTCCCAGGACCCGTGACCATCAGGGAAGCAGAGTCAGGCAAGAAGAGCTCAGGAAGTGTAGAAACATGCAGGCGCAGGTACCAAAACCCCAGCAAGATGGCTCTGCCGACAGTGTCGACACGGCCACCAGTGGACAACAGAGGCACGTCTTCAACAAGGCCAGACCAATTCCTGGAGTGTGATCACATTCTGGAAACCAGGAAGAAGTCTCGGCCACACAGTGGTTCCTCCACTGTCACCCAAGGCTACATTTACATCTGATTTGCAAATCCCTGGCCATACCCAAGGCTTCTGCTAGTCCCTGAGGTGGCACAGGTCTGGCACGAAGCAGACCCACAGCTCTGGGAACCTCTCAAACCCCAGTGGGCACCAAGGCACCCATCGCTGCCAAGGGCTTCCTCCCTGCAAGTTCAAAGTCCAGAGTTGCAGAGCCTGGCCACTGAGGGAGGGGCAAGACACGCCTGATTGTGGCACCCTCGGGGAGGGGCCAGTGCAGGGGGACGTAAGCAGGGGCTGCTGAATCCTGTCTGGGGCACACGGGAGGAGTGGCTTGCGGCCTCACCCTCCCAACCATTCTCTAGACCCTCAACCTCTGCCCCTGGCCTACCAACCCCTCTGGGCTGGTTCCCTTGGGATCCTAAAAGAACACTGAATAACTACCAATAGGTAGTGAGGCACCTGCTGGGTGTCAACCTCCCTTCCGCCCCCCAGTAAAAACCACCACGTCTGATACCTGCAGGTAAGAATCTGACAGTCCCAGCCTCACAGACTATCCATCCCTGTCATAAGTGACCTGCCTTAGGTGAGGGGTGATTTTTGAGCCTGGATCAAAAGACACCTGTGGCTTCTCCTCGAAGGAGGGTCCTGCCTGGGCTGGAGGACCTCCTGAGAGAGCCCCCAGCAAGTCACATGGGAACTCAGAGCGGCGCGGCAGCCTGTGGACACGCAGAGGGACTGGAACCACGGGTCCCAGAGACGACGTTTGGAAATGACTCAAGGTTCGGAAATGACTCAAGGTCTCCCCTGGACTACCTGCGTGCTGCTGGCACCGTTCCGTGTCACACGGTGGTAACGCTGGGAGAATTCTTAAAGGCCAGTTATTCCCATCTCTTTATATTGCAGGTGGTTAACCCGAGATTCGGAGGGGAGAAAGCAGTGAGTCAATGCCAAAGCCATGGCCAATACGCAGTGTCCTGTTCCTAGGCCAGGGCTCTGTCCTCAATCCTATGTCTTCTTACTTTCACCTAGGGTGCCTGAGCTACCCCGCTCCAGGTCAGCACCCTTCTGAGAAAAGCCTGCGCAGTCCCTCTCCTAAAAAGGAACCCCCAAACCGGCCCACTACAGCCCCCACCCACATTTCCCAGACACATGTTGGGAATCAGGAGCAGCTACCTTTGTATCCCAAGAGGCCGGGGTCCAAAGTCCATTCCAATGTGCACCACTGGAGCTGCAGGGTCCCCTTCTACGGGAGGGCTGACAACCGTGGCGGCCGGAAGGGCAGACGGGATGGAAGGGGTCTTGGCCTTCAGTCAGTGAGGTCTGTTTGCCTACCGGAATGAGAAGGGAAAACACGGATTATTGGGCTACCGTTGACACCCACATGGCCCCCCTAGGAAGGAGGACAACAAGAGGGCACGGTTCCGACACTCCGCACGGTAACCAGCCAGCAGTTGCTGGTGAGAGATTCTCGGACCCTGCCTGCCAATTGGCAGACGGCGCGGCTGCGGTGCATGCCATGCCTGACCCCACAGCCAGTGCACCCTTTGCACAATGATTAGCCAATCGAGAAGCCGCTGTCACACCTAACCCAAGAATCGGACAGGTAGAAACGATAAGAGGCCAATCAGATGCCACCCCAGGTAATCACAGAGTGATCACACCCAGGGCTCGGCACCCCGGGTGAGAGGTCAGCCTGACAATGGATCAAGCGGCCACTGGAGGCCAGATCAGACCCATGCAACCAAAGCAAGCTTCGGGCTCCCCAGCCTCCACTCCCTCTAGACTTTCGCTGGGCCGGCTCCCAGCTGCTCCCGTGACCCCCCGGTGGCCCTGTGGGAGTCTCTAAAAACGGAATCAACAGGTGTCTCTGCGGCTACCCAGGATGGGTCGGTTTGGTTTCTTCTCTTTTCCTTCTCCCCTACCCCCCACCCCATCCCCGCTGCTACAGTGCTATGGCACCCCATAAAAAAGAAAAGAGGGTGTGTGCAACACACCCGGAAGGAGGCTGCTGAGATTCATTCGTGATAGGTGTTGAGCCAAAAAAAAAAATGTGTCCAAAGAAAGTTGGTGCCCTGCTACCAGCAACCTTTGTGTCAATTTAAGCAAATATTGTGGTGTTTCCATGGTGATTCCTGTTTTGAATATCCACTACACTCACTTTTTAAAGGGCTTTTCCTGTTTGCGTTTCAACTTCAAATCTGTAAATATTTTCAGCCTTTTTAGAAAAATTAGCCCATGCGCGTGCAAGCATAAACCCAGGGCCGGACCTCCGTGCACACGCTCCCAGGCCTAGAGGTTCAGCCCGCTGGGCGTGAGAGTGGGGTACGCAAACCCCAAGGGGGCTCTCCATCTGCTCCCATGCCCACCCTGCCCATGGGGGGCTGGCATCAGGAAGGGGGGTGGCTGCAAGTCCGGTCCTCTCCTTCTCCTTCGGCCGGGGGACGGCAGCATCCACACCGCCTGTGTGCTCCCACAGCCTGTGAGTGGGCTCGGCCTGACTCCACAGGGTGGCACGGTGTGGGCAATTAGTTACCCGGCAGGTTCTCCAACCCTCAGGTCCCCGGGCCTCCCTGGAGTGCACGAACCCCTCCTCTCCTGCCTCCCAAGGTCGGGCCCTGAGTGGAAGGGGTTGCTGGGCAGTGAAGGTGACAGATTCCAGCAAGCCGCTGCCCCCACCTCTGCTCTGTGGCACTGCCACGGAGATGGGCCAGGGACAGTGGGCCCGGGCTTGGATCGGCCCTGCTCCCACCCCACCCTTCGGCACCATACAGGGTTAACAGCGGGTTTCCTGGTTTCCGTGGATTCCCGCCAGGCCCCTAATGTGAGTTTCGTGTGATTTGGGGGAAGTGGATTTCCTTTGTTTTCCAGTTTGGGAATATTTTTTTCTTTAAAAAAGAGGAAAAAACACTTTAATGGGAACTTCAGGGCCACAGGGAGACTTACTCTTCTGGGCTCTGACATTCCCCTGCCTGTTGGTCCAGAATCTCCCTAAAGCCCGGGCCAGCCCACCCACAAATGAAATATCTCCAAGCCAGAGGACGGGGTGCCTCAGACCACCTACAGCTCCCCGCCCCCAGAACATTCTTCTCAGGGTGGAGGGGGCGGGGCCTCTATTCCAATATCCCATCACAATGACCCCTGCCCCACCTGAAAGCCAGTGTCTTGGACAGGTGGCTCACACTCTCCCGTGCCAGACACACACGTTTCCCAGGGAAAAGGTCAAGAGAAGCATTCCCACCTCCCTGACTTCTGGCAAAGAGCTAGAAGGACCAGGCTCTGACCACATGCAAATGGGAATGTGAACAATTACCAGGTTCTTCTGTCCTGGCTCAGAAGGGGATTCCAGTTAGAGGGGACGAGGGTGTTCCAGGCCCCGCTGGGGCCCTTGCTGGCCTCTTCCAGCTGAGGGAGGAGCCTGCCCCGGGCACAGGGAGCTCCTCACCTTGGCAAAGCAAGAGCAACTGAATAAAGGGTGTGGCCAAGCCTCCTCCTCCTCCCCCTCCTCCTCAGTCTTCCCCATTCCTGCCATCCTCCAGCCCTGCCAAGGTGTGGCCTTGCTCAGGGACTGTCCCCAAGCAAGCAACCTGACCTATTTACCAATCCAGGGCGCAGGCCCTGGGGCCTGCCATGGGTCGGGGCCCTCCCACGGCACAGGCCCCGGGGGCCGTGGCAGCAGCAGGAATCTCGGTCAGTAGGTGGAGAGCCCAGAAGACAGAGCTCTCTGGCCAGCAGCTCCAGGGTGAAGGGGTGAGAAGCCGTGTGTAGGTCCAGAAATAACACTGGGCCGAGAATCAGGAGACGTGAGTCTGGGCCCCAGTCAGGCCACTTACCTTGCTGGGGGCTCCTGGACGGGCCACATGATCCCCCTAGGGCGCCCCCACTTTCCTCATAGATGGAGATGACGCCTCCGTCCCTCCTACCTAGCAGGGCTGAGGGGTCATCACCAAGAGATGTGCAAAGAGGAGTGCTCCAGCTGGTCCTCCACTACCACCACCTTCTTCCGCACACCTCTTCAAGGTAACCTTCCAGAATCCACTCCACACAGGCCCATATGCCTCCCTGCTCTGCTCCTCACACATCCTTCATTATGGCATTTAAATCCATACTGGACTAAAGTAATTTGTTCACGAGTCTGTCTCCACCATTGGGTTTTTAACTCCTCAAGGGCAGAGACCAGGTCCTAATTATCTCTGTGTCTTCGGCATTTAGCACAACAGCTGGCCCACAGTGGGCAGCGTAAGTGTGTGTGCAACTGAACTAGTCCCTGATCTCATGTCAGAATCAGATGGGCCTGGCGCGGCGTCATCCCTCCCCGGCGGCAGAAAACTTCACCGGCTGTTTTAAGGCTCCCTTCCTTCTGGTTCCCCTAAGCCCCAGCCCGCACCTCAGTCTCCCCACTCCGACATTAGTGCCACGAAGGAGTAACTTGCAGGTTCACGGGGACCACTTGGTTACCCGATCCTCCTCCAACTGGTTCCGGTATCGACTGAGCTCCTACTGTGTGACAGAGAGTGCGCTGGGAGTGGAGGGCACACCAGGTGAGAGGTTTCCGCCCTCGTCTGCCAACAGGCCTACGTGATGCCCTCTGTTCGTCGAGCGCCATGCTAAGTGCTGTACACGTGTGATCTCGCCAAATCTTCATAACACGAGGTAGGAAGGATTAGGGTCCTGGGCTTAGATTAGGGAGGGGAGGCACAGAGAGATAGGAAGTGGCTTCCCAAAGGTCACACAGCTCAAGCCTGGACTCGGGGCTGACGGGTTCCCGGGGCTGACGGGTTCCCAGGCCCAAATCACTTCAAAGTTCCTCTCTGTCCCCAGCCCTGGTCTCGGCACTGACCCACACCTGACGCTCTCTCCCCTCCGGGATCTCAGTCCTCCTGCCCCCCCGCAGGTCTCCATCAAACCCCCTAGAGCCAGCAGAAAGCACTCAGAGATCACAAGGGAGGACAAAGGTCATGCTTCCGTGTGTCCTTCTGGCTGGGCTGTGAATGGGGGCACGTGAGGCCTACGGCGAGGTGCCTGGTGAGCAGGAGAAACCCCTGAACCTACTTGGTATATGGGGTCCCAGTTGCGGGCATGGCTCCCCGGGTGGGGGGAAGGGCCGAGCGGCCCACTGCCTCATCCGGTGAGACAGAGACAAGAAGGCCACCAGAAGAGGGCCACTCTGCGTCATGAGGTCCTGTGGGAACAGGACGGCTTCCCTTTCTTCCCTCCAGACAAGGGGTAGGCTAAGGAGCTTTACCGTGGGGAGAGATCTCTGCTGGCCCCCCCACGCTGAGAACCCCTACTTGCAATGCACGCCTGCCTCAGCGATGTGGGACTGAGAAACAGGGACGCAGGAACCCGATTTTCACCTGGGTGAAAGGGTGTGGCCAGGGCACCCATCGCCTCCCCAAAGACAACAGGACGGGATGGCGGAAAGATTTACACTGGAGACGATAAAGAGGTGCAAGGTCAGGCTAGGATAGGGAGAGGACAAAGCCCTAATGAGCAGATTTCACAAACCACCCGAGTGAAAACAA
Organism: Cryptoprocta ferox; assembly: GCA_028646485.1. Lineage (NCBI taxonomy): Eukaryota > Metazoa > Chordata > Mammalia > Carnivora > Eupleridae > Cryptoprocta > Cryptoprocta ferox. The sequence continues at coordinate 94,034,801 of CM053570.1, read as the reverse complement.
AAACACAGACGTGTACGTTGCCCAACTTCAGGCTGTATGGAAAAGGGGGGGAAAACAATAAAAAAAAAATCCACATCTTAATACAAAAATCCTACATGATGTGTTGTGGCACGAAAGTGTTTTTCACTGCATTTTTCATCTGTGATCTCACACAGCCTGCGACGGGTCCGCCCAACGCAGCAGGTATTTGATGGTACGCAAACAGAGCAAACACATACACAATTAACCAAAACAAGGGCAGCAGATATTCAAATGGGTCCAAGCTGGCATCTCTGGGCTTCCGGTGGCCTCCGGAGAGGGTTACTGTTGGCTCTGCGAATGGGCCCCCCCCCCCCGATTTCTGAGGGAGAGATAAACGGGGCAAGAACACAGCTCAAATGGAAGGAAACGTGGAGTTCTGAGAATTCTCAGAACTCGACAAGTGGAACCCCCCCCACCCCCGCCCTCCGGGCCCGGCTGGTTATGTGGCCTTTCTGCACTTAAGGTGCGGTCCTGCTGCCGACCACCGGGGACAGAGAGGGGACCCACCCCGCAGGGGCTCACCCCAGTCACTATCTGTCTCCTTTTCGTTCTGCCCCTCCCCCCCTTTTAATTGTTGGATGAGTTTACAGAGCTGTGTGCCAAAAACAATCAACTCTAGGGAACAGAGTTAGACAAAAAAGGGCGTGTCGCCGGAGGGAGACGGATATCCATGGAAACCACCACCTTTGCACAGCAGCCTAGGTGAAGCCAGGAGGAGGACGGTGTGGGGGGAGGGTGGTACTCTCGCTCAGAACGGCGCCCCGGAAAATGCTGGGGTCGCCGATGACCTGCGGGAGCCACATGAAGTGCGGAGGGTCAGGAGGACGGGCTGGCCGGACACCACCACGAGGGCAGGGCTGTTGGGACTCGCGTGAGCGCACTCGTGCAGGCGCGCGCGCGCGTGCGCACACACACGTCACCCCGTCACCCGGCCAGATGACGGAGGCAGCGCAAGCTTTGGAGCCAGGCTGCCAGGTAGGGATCCAGGCTCTGCCATTTACAATTCGGGTAACCCTTGGGCAAACTACTTTAACCTCTCTGTGCCTCAGTTTCCCTATCTGTAAAATGGAATAATAAATCAAAAAGGCTGGAGGGAGGCGGGGATAGGGTTTCCAGGCTCCGCCACAGTAGAGGAAACTGACAGCGGATGTTTATTAAGTAGTCTGTACTAAGAATTTGAAGAAATTCGTACGTATAATCATCACAAGAACTCAGTGAGGTGCGTCACCATCTCAACTGGACAGGGGAGGATCGAAGACTCAGAGGTGTATAACCCACCCAAGGTCACACACAGTCAGAAGAGGTTCAACCCAGGCCTGTGGGACGCTTTCAACCCGTACCGCGTGGCAAGGAAAGGGAAAGGGAAGGGGCTGGGAGGGTCAGGAGGCCCTCTTTCCAGACGGGACCGAAATGCACAGCAGTGAGACCCAGACGTGCTTTCCTCAAGCTTCCAAAGGGAAAACCGAAATCCTCCGAGCCAGTGACTGCGGATGGAAGGAACAAGGAGCAGGGAAAAGTGGGAGGTGGCCAACAGGCCGGGGGGTCCCGTTCTTCAGGAGTTCCCATTCCAGCCCTGCCTAGAGAAGGCCTCTGACCCTCCCCTCACCCCCAAGGTGGGCATCTCCAGAAAACAGCAGCACCTCCCAAAGCCTGGGAAAGGTCCTACTTCTGGGTCCGAACCCTGTGAACAGCCCAACTGTCTGCCTCCCCAGAAGCTGGCCAGATCCCTGGAGGGGGTGGGGAACAGGCGAGGGGGGCGAGGGGGAGCACAGGTCTCCCCTACAGGCCAGGCCGGGCCCACGGCGGTCCGGGGAGGCCGAAAGCTGCAGTCAGAGGCTGCCTGCCCTGAGCGGTCTGGTCCTCACCCTGCTCGGAGACGGAGGCCACAGCAAGCTTGGTGGCTCAGCCCTTTCTGCCATCGACCACCCAAACTCATTCAGATATTTCCTCTCTCACTTGCTTTTTTAAAAAAAATTTAATGTTCTCTATAATTCATCCGTCCCAGAAGATAATCGATAGAGTCCGTAATGAAAATCTGAGCCATATTTTATGATCCGCTGCAAGCAGAAAGGGCCACATCAGCAGGTCCGGTTTTGGCTCTCCCTATCTGTCTTGCCCGCTGCTCCGGGGATTACTTCCCCAGCCCGTCCTGCCCGCAGCTCCCCACCCAGAGCCCTGCCCTGGGCCACGCGAGGAGGGCCTGGACCGCCCCGCTGGAGAAGAGGCTCGGGCCACAACCCCGGCGTCACCCCAGCACCCCAATGCCCTCACTCCACCAACCCATTACAGGACGGTCACCTGCCAACGCAAGGTCTTCCTGGAGCTGCCCCTGGACCTGGGATCGCCTGCACCCCTACCTACCTTGCCACCTCACAGCCATCTTTACTCGGGGCCCTTCCAGAAGCCTGAAGACCCCCCCCCCCCTAGGATCTGGAGGCCTGAGCAGGCTGGCCCCCCCAACCACGGCATTCACTCCCCACCAAGAAAGGCTGCCCGCTGCTCCCTGGGGGGCGGGGCGGTTCCCGATAAGGGGCGGTCCTTGGGGGCTCCGAGCGACACCTGGGACTCTCAGGTCACTGGAGGGTGGGTCATTATTGCCCATTTTTACTACCTCAAACATGTCCCTCCTCTCCCTGGTCTGTGCCCTGTGAGGTGACCATGTGCAAGAGCCAGCTTGAGGGGACACACTGGGGGCTCCGGGGAGGCAGCCTCCTCCGACCCTGCCAGGGCCGAATGGGGGGCAAGCAGAGCCCCGCCCCTTGCTCTGGCACCACCACTGGGAGCCAATCAGCAGGCAAGCTTCTGTTCCTCCCAGAAGCCCCTGCTGCCTGGCACCAATCAGAGAGCGCCACAGCACCAATGCCGGGCCAGGCAACCCCAGCAGGCCCAATCGGAGCCCAGGGGCTGTTCCAAACACCCCGGCGACAAAGCCTCACCCCAATAATAAGGGTGATTCGGCCACATCACGAACTACTATGCAGCCATTAACACACACGGACCCAAAGCAGAAAACCCACACCCACACGACTCTCTGTTCGGAATGGTGTCCAGCAGAACTTTCGGGGCTGTCCGGTACGGCAGCCGCTGGCCACATGTGGCTCCGGAGTCCTTGAAGTGCGCGGCGGCGGTGGACTGTGGCCCTGAATTTTTTATTTGCCTTGATTTCTGTTAATTTAAGTTTAAATAGCCACATGTGGCTAGAGGCTACGGTATTGGATGGGGCAGGGTTAGAGGATTTCATCGATGTAAAAAAAAAATTCTTAATAAAAAATTTAAAAGGCCACTATCTCAAAGCAGTGGAATAATCATCAGTAACTATAATAACAAAAATAGTTAATGTTTACGCGTGCCGTGTGCCAGGCTCGGTGCTTGGTATTTTATGTGGACCCTCACACCGAATCCAAGATGCCGACGATCATCATCCCTACTTTACAGATGGGGAAACTGAGACTCAGCAAGCTTAAGGGATCTACCCAAAGTCACACTGTTGGGTGGCAAAACTGGGTTTCGAAGCCAGGACTCTCTGTTCCCCTAACCCATACTTTTAACGACCATACTACATATTTTTAAATTATTTTCTTGACACTTTTTTTTTTTTTTTTTTTTTGGTCTTTTCCAATGAGCCATGAACATGAGTTATAATCAGGGAGAAAATGTGTTTTTTACAAAGACCCTAAAAAGAGGCAAATCCTTCCTCCCTGGGTGGGAAGTTTGTAAACAGAGATTTCTGGGACCCCTAGCCAACGGGACTTGTAGCTTTTGGCTGGAGAAAGAGAAGGCAGCGGTGGTTAAGGGCCCCCTCTGTCCCTCATGCTCCTGCTGCTCAGATGCCCACACTTAGGAGGCCCAGAGCCCACAGACGATGCTGGGCCTCGGATTCTCTCGCGCCAGGCTGCCAATGGGATCCAGTTTCCTCCCAGCCCCACCCCGGAGTCAGTTCCTGACAGGTTTCTCAGCAGTTTTGCAATCACCACCCAGGTCTGCATCTTAAAGAAGGCGGCAGGCCATGGGGCTGTCTGCAAAAGACAACGCACACCATTCTTACCATGGACCACCCTTTCCCACTACTTTCTAGAAGAGCCAGGAACTCTGGGCTAGCAGCCCAAGGCTGGGACATGCTATCTTCCCTCTGTGGCATGGCGAGGCTTGTTTTTCCCGGGGGGGGGGGGGGGACAGTCATGGCCTCCATTCACTCCCTCTTGAGATTGCATCGAGGCTTAGAACAAGGGGACACGGAGAGTCCCCTTGAAAGGTCTGTGATGAAAAACGGAGCCCCAGCAAGTACTGAGCCCGGGTAGAAATGGAACCAGGGAGGATTCCAAGTTGCTTTTGCTTTTTTTTCCATAGCACCAACCAGGGGGTGGGGAATAGGGAGCCATTACCCTCCTTGGTCGGGTTTCCATTTCAGCTTTTTCTCCCCCCTGAGATCCATAGACGGTTCTCCTTTCGGGGTAAGGAGAAAAAATGTCCTTACTCAGAAGTGTTGTTGGGTTTTTTCTTATTATTATTATGGATTTTTGATTCCCTGCTGTCTGCAGTTTTCTGTCATTGCCAATCTACCTTCAGTTCCCTTGGATTTATATATTTATTTTTTGGGTTGGTTTCAGGTGCTTCTAGTTTATCAAACAATCAGCCTTGTGAGGTACACTGGGTGTTTCCAGAAATTACATCACAAAAAATCATGCAATTAAAGTGTAAGGGAAAAAAAAACATAGCTGTTGCTTCATTTTGTATTTTAATTAGCGACTTATTGTAAACGTAGACTTTTAAAATGGAGGCGCCTAAGCAAAGCCAGTAAACAAGTTTTTCTAATGAATTAATTTCACCTCTTTCCTCCTCCTCCTCCTCCTCCCCCTCCTCCCCCTCCTCCCCCTCCTCCTTCTCCTCCACCTCCTTCCCATCAGCCCGACTGTCATCTTCCAGAACTTCTTGGCCTTCTTTCTGTCTATTCCACTTCTTAATCCTTGCCTGATACATTGTAGAAAAGGGATACCCCCAAATAAAAATTGGAGCCCGGGCCTGTGCGATCACAGAAGAACCCTTGATGGTGAGCACCATGGCTGAGGACCCAGCATGCCATCTGCTGCCACACCCCTTGCTCTGTCCCCAGCCCTGCAAACCCCTCTCTGCCGGGTCCCAAAGATCCCTCTACTCCTGCCCATGCCCTGAGCTCAGGAAGGGAAAGAGGAGGAAGGTCCAGGGCAGTGCTGACTGCCCAGGCAACGGGGAGGGGGTGGAGGCAGGAACGAGGTGAGGAGACCTGGAGAGAGAAGGAAGCCCCTATTGCTGCGAAACTCAAAAGATGCCCGCTACCGGAGAAAGAAGAGGGAATCTGCAGCCAGGAAAAGAGAAGCTGAAATCAGAAGGGTCTGTCTAGGTCACATGGCAGCTCAGAGAAAGGACACATCCATCAGTCCCAGGCACCCCCAATCCGTGGAAGAGTAGACCTGGGCTGCCACCATTGGTGAAATTTCAGACGGTGGGTGTAGAGTCTTGCTCCTCCTCTCATAGAAAGTTCCCAGCCTTGGGGGCAGGGGGGGTGGAGGGAGAGGGTAGGCTCATCTGCCTCTTTAGCCTAGTTTCGGAAAGAGAAGGCTGAGGATGGGGCCAGAGTTTCCAGGAAACGTAGACAAGCCCCAGATGTCCTAGAGAAGGGAAGACCCCCCTGGAAACTGCCTCTGCCCCGCATCAGAAATAGCACCGGCTGCTGAAATGTCCCTGCTCACTGGGGAGTATCTGAGCCCTCCGGTCACCCCAGGGGCTAGGCCAGCTTGCCTAAGGGCAGGTGTCCACCCGAGCACCAGACAGGAGCATATCTCCTCCTGGCGCTGCCTCTCCAAAACCAAGGCAGAGACACCGTGGAGGAACAGGTCTGCCTTACCCACTCTCTCCTGGAGCACGCCGGGGGACTGAGCATCGTGAGCAAAACTCCACACTGGCCGTTTTTATTTTGGGTGGGAAGAACCCTAACGATGTCCTTCGGAAGGGCTGTCTTTCACCTGCTCATTCCCATCTCAGACCATCCTTGAGCTGGGATCCCCCTCGCCTCTGACACCAAGCCCACTCTGGGATCCCTGCCCCTTCTACAACAGGTGGCATCCAGACAAAACTGGTGGGGAGAGGGGCACTCAAGGAGGCTCTAGAACACCTGGCGGCAGAATCCTGCCCCCCCCCCAACTCTCTAAGATGCCCCAAGAAAGGAAAGCGGGGAGGAAGGAAGAACCAGAGAGGAAGGGGCTGGACCTCCATGTCATCACGCACCGGTGGGAAGCCAGACCTCGCCTCACGACAGATCCTGCTCGGTTCAGCTTCAATCGGAAAGGAAAGCTCCCATCAAACATGGGCTGGGCAGGGATGTGGGCACCGAGATTAGGAATTTGGAAAACCATCTGAGGAACCTGGCCCTGGGAAGACAGCAACAGGATTTAATACCTTATCCCTGCTGTCTGGTAAACACCCTGAACCATCCCCGCGCTCCGTTAGGCAGCCTCGGATCCTCAGGTGTGCCGGCGACGGGCAGGTAGAGACAGACGTGGGCAGAGACAGGAAGGGAGGGAGTGTGGGCCTGGGGGGGTGGGGGGTGGGGGAGGAGCTGGCCTGGGAGGTAGGATGGGTGGCAGCCAAGCCAGACAGTCAATGAAACAGCTGACAGGTGCAGGGAAGGGGGGCAGGGAGAAGAGAAAGGTGAGCCGGGGGTTTGGAATACTTGGGGATGCCACCGTCACACCCCAGGGGGGCTGAGTAGGATGACAGGAAGGGTCACGGGCTTGTGGGCCAAAGACCTAGAAGTTCTGGCCACCTTTCCTCCCGGTTAAAAGGGCAGCTGGAGAGGTGCTGCAGACCAGGCCACAGGCTCCCCCCAAACCAAATGGGACAAAGCCACAGAGAGGGAACGACCACAGCCTCCTGCAAGAGCAATCCATGGCGTCCTCTAGGGTCCCCCTCCTCCGAACACGAGTGCATATGCCGGAAAGAAAGTCCAATCAAGCCGGATGGGGCTCCCTTCTGTTCCAGGCTGGAACGGACGTGGGAAAGCCAGCACCCAGAGGAAGCAGAGAGGGTGGGCAGCAGCCCTGGGGCTTCGCCGAAGAGCCTCCGCTCTCCAGCGGTGGCCTGGGGACAGTTAAAGGGAGACAAGTCGAAGAGAGGCGCCCAGGGTCCTGGCTGTGCCCCGGGGTGGTCCGGGGCAAACCACCTTGGCCATGATGCTGGCGCAGAGGCGGGGCCTAAGTAAGGTGCTCCCAGAGCCACTTCCATCACTGGGCCCGAGCGGGCCACACTGCTAATCCTCTTTTCCCATTTCCGTCTGCTCCTTGATGTAATTACAGTTTTGGATTGAAATCCACCCGGAGTGTAACCCCCCTCTGCCTGATGCACTCTCTAAATCCTTGGGTACACAGCCGTGCCGCTCCCCGTGCTCAGAGAATCGGAAACCATTTCAGAAGCTAAAAGTCGCACTGCTTTTAAACGTCCTCATCTCTGGTTTGTCTCGGCAACCCTCGCAAAGCCGCCCTCGCCCTGGCCACCTCGGCCAGCTTAGGTCCTCATGCTCTGTCCCCCCAACCATCAGGGCCCCCTGTGTCCCCAGCAGTGGGCCAAATAGGTTCCCAGCCTGTCATAGGGCCGGGCCTAGAGTCCCTTGTCTTCTCCACAAACCCCACGATCCCCCAGAAATGCCATCTGCAGACGTTGGATCCAAAAGGAAGCCAAGAGGCCCAGACACAGAACTTTCCTGCCCCGGCCAGAACCATGTGGGGTGCGGGCTCTGTGGCTGGAGGCCTGAGCCTTGGAGATTTCCCAGCACCCATGTCTGCTCCAAATGTGACCCCACAGGCACTAGAAAAGCCACCAGGAGAGGCTGGGAGCTTGTGCCCACCCTCCTCTGCTCCCGTGCCAAGCTCCCTGCGCCCCACAGCGTGCTAACACCCGGAGCTCACACCGTCTGCAGTCCAGAGAATGTTCAGTTGCTTCTGCCATTTCTGATCTGCTCCAGTTTCTCAGCTCCAGTATTGGCAGTATCAACACTTTGAATCTTTGCATTAAACACACAAGCACGCACACACACACACACACACACAAACACTCCCAAACAAGGGAGAGAGAACACACTGACAAAAAACCCACAAGACCGAGGGTTGGGGCTGGGAACCGGTGTCACCAGCTCACCGTTTCCCCCACATCAGGCAGGCGGCCAGAGAACCCTGGGCAATACATGCTGCAGACCTCGCCAGACATTAGTACACTTGTTCGGGTCCCTACCCTCTGGAAGCTGGTCCCCCAATGCATCGCTTCAGGCCACTGCTGCTGATAATTTCTCAGAGATAAACAAACCGGTTTGGATAAAACAAGAATCAACCTGAATTCTTCACCCAAAACTCAAAATGAAACTCTCCAATCACCTATTTCCTTCCTGTCTCCACCTTCCTGTGCCCTCGTCTGCTTGCCTGAAACTTGGACAACTGGATTTTTCTTTTTTAATTCAGTTCTCTAGCCTTTTCGTTACTATGGCACCTGGGAGCACTGGCCCAACCCTTCCGAAGGGATGCCGGCTTCCCGAAAAACGTTTTGCTTCCTGTTTCTTAAGGATGCGCAGGTCAGATGGAAGAAGAGACAAGACATGTCTCAGAACTGCTGCTGGGCTGGTATCCTGCCTGCCTGGGGATGCTTTTCCTCGGCTCCTTTCAGGCTCAGGGTCTTTCTTCCACACTCCTATGGCTCCCCTCAATCTTCAGCCCCTTTAAAAAGGGTGTATGTGGGGGGTCGGACATCTGGTCTACCCCTCCTTTCTAGGCTCAGAGGAAAGAGGTCGCTGAGTTCCCCTTGAGGAGTCACCTGGTTAATGGAGGCTCAATGCAAGACGGGAAGGAGGCCAAAGGGCAGAGAGGAAAGACTCAGCCCTGAGGTCTGTGGCCACGTGTGTCTTCCCGTAGGCTCAGTGCATGACACGCTTACCTACCACCAGAGTCCTCTGAGCCTGACACGCTCTCACCCCCCTCCCTACCCTCCCCAATCGGACCCCTGCGCCCCTCCAGCCTCTCCACAGAACATGGTCCACGTTCTGCTCGGAGCTAGTCTGGAACCTCTACCAGGGCTCCCGCCTCCCAAGTCCCCCTCAGTGGGGTCTGCTCGGTCCCTGTAGCTAATTTACACCCGTCAGGGTTTAAAATAGCAGAGGCATAAATGAAAAGTCCAATTTCTTCAAATTTGCATTGTAAAACCATCCTTCAACTTCCTTGAAATAAATTTTACTATTTTATTAGTGCAAACAAAATGGTAATAAAACACTAATACAGCGCCTTGTATCCAGGGGAAGAGCTAAAATTAACATAGAGCGAGCAGTGTTTGCTATTACATTCAATTACCTTTTTACTTGAGATTTACATTCTCATCCCCTTAATCTCCATAGTAGTGGCTTCAAAATCATTCCTCCCAGTCTCTGCCCTTCCGGAGCCCCCACAGCTGGAAGCCAGGCCTCCTGCCCAGATGGCGCTCACCCCGGGCATGGCGCCTAGCCCTGTCACCACAGCTGCCTCTTGTCAGAGGCTACCACATCTCTCCCCTGCTCGTAATTTCCTCACGTCTCGGCCTCTCAGTACCCAGCAAGTGCAGACCAAAGGGCTCTGACACAAGGCGCATTCAGACATGCAGCTATCACTGAGCAGGTGCAAGGGGCATGGGCGGGGGGCACAAGCCTGCAAAGGCTCTCCCTGGCATAAGGGGCAGGGTGCTCATGGGAGCCCTGAGGAAACTGGTGCCTCTGGTTTGACAGGTTGTGGGAGAGGGCTTGCTGCATGGCACAGCGGAGGACTCTGGACTGGGGCAGGAAGTTCGGCTGTCCTGATGAGGGACGGGACGAGGAACGACTGGGGCCAGCCTCGCACTCGGTACACGGACAAGCAAAGCTGAGGTCTCGGGATGTGGCTGCTCACAGGCGACAGAGGTGGGGCTAGAACGCCCCTTGTCCAGGCTCGCCATCCAGGGCTCTTTCCTCTCAACAGAGACAGCCCCTAAAACCAGACCAGTCACTCCAACCACAGCCACAAAGCGTCTGACGCTCCGAAAGGGTCCCTTTGTTTCCCGGAAGAGGAGGACGGCAGAATTCCTTGTCTGGGACCCGTCAGCCTCGCCCCGAGCCACTGGCGGAAACAACCATGTTTCCAAAGGGTCCAAAACTCTGTCCTGGTTCCACGTCTGTCATTGACTAGCTGTGTGATCATGGACAAGGGGCCTCTCCTCTCTGGGACTCAGTTTCTTCATCTGTAAAACAGGCACAAGAACCCCTGTGCTGCCTTCTTCGCAGGAATGATCACGATGATGGAAAGATCAAGAAGGCACATGAAAGCCCACAGGGCCTCAGACGCTTGACAGCAGATCTGTTCCCAACGTGGCCCAGACAGCGTGGGATGGGGAGGCAGGGCTGGAAACCCCGTCGGGGCCTCAGACTCGGACATCTGAGTTCCAGGCCAGGCCACCACAGACCACCTGTGTCTTTGCCTCTAACCTAAAAGACTGCTTTCTTGGGGCATCTGGGGTGGCTCAGTCGCTTAAGCGTTAGACTCTTGGTTTCGGCTCAGGTCATGATCTCACGGCTTGGTGAGTTCGAGCTGCCTGCACAGAGCCTGCTTGGGATTCTCTCTCTCTCTCTCTCTCTCTCTCCTCTCTCTCTGCCCCTCCCCGACTTGTACTGTGTCGGTCTCTCTCAAAATAAATAAATAAACTTAGAAAGCTAGATAGATAGATGACTGCTTTCTCTTACTGGTCAAACTGCTGCCAAAGACCCTGGATTATTCCTACAAAATCCTTCGAATTAATCTTGAAGAAAGACTCACCAATCGGCCCAGGGACCAGGCTACCTGACAGGCTCACCAGGAGACGTCGTTTGGGCCAAGGAGACAAGACAAGGTGATACAGGAGAAAAACAGACACAAGGCCGCCATAAGTTTTGCTCAGCCCGGCTATTACAACTGGGGGGAAAAGTGATTAAAGGGAAACACACACGCACGCACACACGGTCACATACACAACCACACAACCGCATACACAAGTACACACAATCTGTGCCATACACGATCACGCACGACCACACATACACAATCACACACGCCCCCATTCCCCACCCTACCCTCCCAAAATCTTTCTTCCTGCATCTTATCCTTAAAACGTTTTCCAGGGGACACCGGGAAGCACACTCTAGTCCAAGCTGGTACAAGGCAAACTGTACCTTGCTCCTGATTCACAAGGAATTCCAAGTCCCACTAGCAAAGAGCTGCTTCTGGGACACCAGGCAGTAGGAATCTTATTTAAACCCAACCGTAAGTGGGGGCCACGGCTGGTGGCAGTTGGGAATTATCGGCCACAACGGCCAAGCGAAACATCTGCGTTCACCGGACCCCAACCTGGCTGCCCTTGCTCCAGCCCTTTCCACCTGGGCCCCTCCGGTCCGAGCCTCATCATGTTCTGACCCAGAGATGAGCTTCCCAAGGTAGCTTTCTTATTCAACAAACAAAAGGCAAAACCCACCGCAAGCAGCAACCGCATGCGCAATACATGAGGAGTTTTATTTGGTTCAAACTGGCCCACTTCATTTCTTCCTCCTCCTTTTTTTCTCCCCACCGGGGAAACAAAAGAAAGTTTGTTGGTGAGGCTCAAACGTTTCTTGGGCCTTGTCCGAGTTCTACCTTGTTTTTCTTTTCCTTTCTGTCTGCCCCCCGCCCCCACCCCGCCTTCCCTGCCTCCCCACCTTGAATAAATAAAGCACCCGAAGCTGGCACAGGCTGGTAAGTTAAGTACAAACTATCTCATAATTTTATAATTTTTTTTTTTTTTAACACACTGGCCTAGGGTTTTGGGCAAAGGACAAAAGCTATTGTTGAATAGCATAACACGAAGGTCTGAGTCACCGATACGCCTCGGCTTCTGGAGATCTCATAGGTTTCTGTGGCTGGCACAGCCGGTGAGCTCAGCACCCTGCGGGGGCCGTGGGTGCCGGCGCCCTCCCGCCTGGCGCTGCCCCGCCCCCGCCCCCTCCCCAGGCTCCCTGCTGGGCCGCCACGTTGGCTTTGTTGGTTTTTAATCACAGGGGGGAATTTAAAGAAAATGTTGTGAAATAAAAAACAAATCACCGTGGTCTCAACCGCCCATGCTATAATTTTCATTTTGGAGGATTACCTTTCAAGCTTTGTCCATCCGCATTTGCGATTTTTATATAGTTTCTATCGTGGCGTTCACTTGGCCTTCGGTGTTTTGTTTGTTTTTTTCACTCGCGTAATAAACATTTTTCCACGTTTCGAAATCCTCTTCAACATTATTACTTGTACAGGTGACACCGTATTTCTTCCGCCCTGTTATTCTTGGGCTGACGCGATGAAGCCAGAGGGGGGAAGGGGGCCGAGGGAGACCTTTCCATGAATTGAATCATTTATCCACCTGCTTCTAGGCGAGGTGGGGGCTTTGCCTGAATGCGCTGGATCACCCTGGCCTTGGAGCGGGAGCCTGGAGGACAGGCAGAGGCTCCCCCCGGAAGCCCGGCCCACCCCCGTCCCGGGCCACGCACGCCCCTGCCCTCGTGCCCAGAGAGACGTTGGTTCCAGCAATGGCCTTCATCCTCACGCTGACCTTCACCCCACAAGCTGTACTTCCTCTTTATAAAGCGCCCTGGCAGCAAAAGGCCCATGACAACACTCTGCTCTCCATTTTTATATCTGAATATCTCAGAGCACTTAGCAAAGACTTTCATTTTCTCATTACCCCAAGGAGAGGAGGTCATTCGGGAAAATGGTACAAATATTCCCATTTGTCAAAAGCAAGAAGGAAGTGAGTTAAAAGGAAAATTCTACCACTTAACTGTGCAAAACCAAGCCAGGAGGGGATGCGAGGGTCTTCTTCGCCTGCCCATTCCCCCAGTTTGCTTTTTCCAATGCAACTTCAGGAACCCTCATTACGGAAAAGATGGCTCAGGGCCAAAGCCAGGTTTCCATTTTGCTGAGGATCAGTCACTCCCAGCTCAGGAGACCCTCTCCCCCTCTTCTTTCTCAACTGAAGCCCATATTCATTCTTATGGTTATAATTACGTAAATTGCATATTATACAAATACATATGGTCACCCAAGGAAAAAAAAAAACACTAGACGGAAATACACTAAATACTAGAAGAGGTGATCGTTAAACTGCGCGTGGATTTTTTCCTTTATTTATTTTCAAAACCTATTTAAAAGATGGTTACGTTTTCTAGGCGCACGGAGAAAACCACACACGTCAGAGTCGCACCAGCCTGCATTCCAACTCCAGCTCTCCCTTAACCAGCTGGGTAAACTCGGGCAAATTCCTTAACCTCTCTGAGCCTTATTTCCTGACCAGTACAACAGGAGTCAGCCACGACCTGCCTCGCGTCCTTCAATCCCACGGAAAGTCAGAGCACAGCATCTGACACACAGTCGGTGCTCAGGAAAAATGTCTATTTCCTTCCTCTTTGAATAAGCTGAAGATGTAAGTCACCACAGCTTGCTTGCTGCCCCTTGGGGACAAAAGCAAGATGCTTCACCTGTGTCCTCTCCAATTCCCTCTACGTCCCTCGTTCCCCCCCACCCCCAGCAAGCCCCCAGCACACAGACCTCAGGCTGCGGGTCCCGGCCCTCCTGTGACTCCCCCCGTGACTCACCTGCAGGGCTCGGAGGGGGGCTCTGGGCGACGGAACAAGCCCTGCTCTGACCTCTAGCACCAGGTCAGGCCCAGGTGAGCCCCTCCAGGGAGCAAGCGGGCCTCGTGCGAGGACTCGGCAGACACGCTGGGCGGTCCCCAGGTTTGCGCCTTCCTGGCAGCTGCCCTCCAGGAACAGGTGCCAGGCTGCAAAGGCCACCTGCTCCTGTGGGAGGGCAAGGGCCACGCTCCCAGGCGCTGGGGGGAGGCCCAGGAGAACCAAGATGGCGCCAGTGCCCAGGAGCCAGCCCGGCGGCTGCCACCTTGGGGGTCCATGAACGCGGCCTTGGGTGTGGCGAGCCTTCTCCCTGCTCCCTCCGGTGCTCTGTACTCGGGCCGACGTGCTCATGTTCTTGACCTTCACTCTGCTGGTCTGGCGAGTACGCTTTGGCAGAGTTCTGGTGACCGCAGCCTCTGGGCTGGGGCGCCAAGGCTCCAGCCCGGCCTGGGGCATCCTGGGGCCCGGACACAGCAACAGGCCTGAGCCCTCTGCCTTCCTGCCAGCAGCTGGGGAGCAAGGAATCGTAATAGTAATGGTGGCAATAATAGCTGCCTTGTTACCATGAGCCAGGCCTCAGGCCAAGTACTCCACCAGCATTATTCCATTTCATCCTTGTAGCAACCCCCTGCCAGAGGCCCCGTGATCATTCTCCTTGTGCAAATGAGGAAACCAAGGCTCACAACGGTTAGGGACGTGCCTGAAGTCACAGTGCTAATAAATGAGGAACCAGGGATTTGAACTTGTGCACTGGATCGTTCAATGGTGTCTCTGCACGAGGGCCACTGTCCCAGGACAGCTGCTAGAGCAATCACACCCCACTGGACTTTTTCCAGAAAGGGACCCCCTGAGGGGCACCCCCAGCCACTGGGGGACATATGACCCCCCCAAAGCAGCGCCTCTTGCCCCTGGGGAAGAGGAGGGGCTCCACATCTCCACAGAGAGATCTCTTCAAGCTGAAGAGATGCCAAGGCAGCAATATGTCCCTCCCTGGCTCTGTTGGGAATGTTTAAGTGGGGAGGTCAGGGACATGGGACCACTGCAAGGGCCAGGTGCAAGTGATTGTCTGCTGACCAATGTACTGGCCTGAGCACAGTGGGTGGCGGAAGTATGGGGGGTTGGGGAGGCACGGGCAGGGCCCATGGCATATACAAACCCCAAAATGGTAAGCCTTCATTGCACACCAGGCCTTTGCACACCAGGCCTTTGCACACCAGCTCAAGAAGAGGCACCCTTTCCTTTCAAATTAAAATAGGTCTCCAACGGGAGGCTGGCTGTGGGGACCGCCAGACGAGGTCCCCACAGCGTGGGCCACCAGCTCCCCAGTCGCCAGGAGCAGGTCCCATGGCAGCTGGCGGAGCCCAGCAGGGTGGGGGCCGGGTGGGCCACCCGGGGCAGACAGTCTCCAATCGTGCTGAGCACAGCACATCGCTTCATTCAGGAACCCAGAGTAAAATGTACAGCTGGGTCTAGAGTTGATTCAGCCTTTAACTCATTCGGGATCGCTGGCGGAGCCACGGAGCCGATGGGGAGCGGGTTAGGCCATCCCTGGGGAAGGGGGCAGGCTGGGGCAGAACCCCCACTGATAATGTTGACACATACAAAAAGAAACCGTAATTTTTTTTTTCAAACCCCCTCTAAAAACCCAACGGAGCACTGGGCGTTTAGGGAGGGGTGAGTGAGTGTGTGTGAGGTGGGAGACAGGGGTGGGGGAACTTGTTTTCTACCCACTGCCAAATTCTCATTTACTGTCAGCTCCAATCCATTCGGAACTCACTGACTCAATTGCCTTTTCACGGGGAAAGGAGCCGGCACAATACAGGGGGCTTTTCAGCTCCACATTAGCGCACAGGGCACTGGGCAATGTCCAGGCATAAACACACGTCCCTCCCAGAGGCCACCACCCCCACCCCCAGCCCCAAACAATCCAGCCAGCCCCGCCTGGGCCACATCTGCTCTCTCCTATTTTAATACTTTGGTTTTTTTTTTTTTTAAAGTAGTTTGGACAGCAGCGTGTGTGTGTGCACGTGGGCACAATTTTACGTGTCGGGCCTGCAAGAGTTAATTCTAGGGCGGTTCCAACTCTTCTTCGGCCCAAAGAAAGAAGGGATGGGGAGAGGTGGAAAGGGATCCAAATTAGGCTCCCAGAAGGCAGGGATCGGGGGTGGGGGGTGGGGGTGGGTCATTTAAACTAATTCTGGAAAGTGTTGATCATACAGAAATTAGCATTTGGTCCGGCATTGCCCCTAAGAATGCGGCAGCCACAAAAGCTCTTCGATAATCACATAATAATAATAATATCAACGGCAATAATAATACAGTTATTATAATAACTGTGGTCCCCACGTTTCGGGTGTTCGTCTGTGCCCAGCACTGTACTAAGTGCTTACACCCATCGGCTCAGGTAAGGACCGCAAACACCCAGTGGGGCAGGTACTGCCTACTATCAGCACGTCCACGTGCTCAGTTACGACCCGTGTCCAAAGTCAAAAAGACAGAAAGTGAGAAAAGGCTTTGAACCCTGTTCTGCTAAGTGTTAGCCGCCCCCATCTCGCCCTGGCCCGGGAGGGAGGAAAGCTGTACTCGATTCTAAAGGGAAGAAGGGGGCACCACGGGGGCCTTGGCACCAGCCAGGGAGCCCATCTCCATCACTGCCTCCATCACTGTCCCCTGGGGGCTCATCCCTTTAGCCCAGCCTCTGAGGGAAGCGCCCGCCACTCTTACACCCTTCTTGTCCCCTAGAACTTTATGGCACGATGGACACGCTCTTTATCACAGTAGCCACTAGTGGCTGCAGAGTACTTGAAAGGTGGCTAGTTCACTGAAGAACTGAATTTTTCTTTTTTGTTTTCTTCAGTTTTAGTTTTATTATTATTTATTTCGAGAGAGGGAGAGCACATGAGGGAGGGAGGGGCAGAGACAGAGGGAGGGCGAGAGAATCCCAAGCAGGCTCTGCACCACCAGCACCGAGCCCTATGCGGGGCTCGAACACGCGAACTGTGAGATCATGACCTGAGCTGAAACCAAGAGTCGAGATGCTTAAAACCGACTGAGCCACCCAGGCGCCCCTGAATTGTTCATTTCAGCTCATTTAAACTGCCACATGGGCAGTGGCTACTGTACTGGACAGCCTGGACCCAGAATCCTTCCAGATGCCCCTTTCCCTCCCAGCCCAAGACTCATGCTGGAAATAAACTTAAGAGCTTCCGCAGACAGAAGCCTACCCGCAGGGCCCCCATCTCGGCACCAAGCATCTCCTCCGCTCTGGCCCGGCCTTTCAAAAATCACTGGTCTGCTTCCGGCCTATCCGTCTCCTTCCCTCCCTCCCACCTTTTCTTTTCTTTTTCTTCCTTCCTTCCTTCTCTCCCTTCCTTCCTTCCTTCTTTCCCTTTCCTCCCTCCTTCTCATTCCACCCTTCCTTCCCCCTCCATTTCTTCTTCTTTCTTTCCTTCCTTCCCGCTTTCCTTCCTTCCTATCTTTCTTTTCTCCCTCTCTCCCTTCCTTTCTTTCTTAGGAAAGAAAGCATCAGTTTAATTAGATAAATCCTCTGAGCACGTGGCCTGGAGTTCGTCATGGAAATTAACCTGCTCCCAGATCGCAGATAGTGAAACCAGAACCGGGGTGTTTTGGCATAGCACAGTGAAATGGGAGAGGCCGCTGGCGATTCATACACCTCAGCTTCCATAAGTGCCCCTCGCCCCTCCAGTGCCCCCTGCTTTGCAAAGCCCCCACGCCCTTGCCTCCGTAGGTCACTGCCTCCAAGCCACCTCCGTTCGCTGCTTCTCCTGGCCTGTCCCTCCCCACCTCCACCCCCCCCCCCCGCACCAGGGCAGGATCACCCAAGGGCAGGGGAGAGCCTGGGCTCCATCCCCCCCATGCCCTGCTTTTCCCAGCTCGACCCTCTTGCTGAGCACCGAGCTTAGCACTTAGCGCCGGGTCGTCCAGGGCTCAGCTCAGCCTCGACCCGAGGCTGGCCTGTTGCTCCTCGAATTTTCACCCCACAGTCCCTACTGTGTGCTGTTCCCCGGGTTAAGCAAATTCCAGAAATAATGTTCAAAGTAAAAACTCAGTGAATGGGAGCTACACCCGCTGTGCCCTTACTCAGAGCTCGCAGGTGGAACTCCAACCCCATTTTACAGATGTGGGAACGGAGGACAGTGAGACTGGTCCCCAGGCCTCCGGGGCCTGCCGACACTCAGCAGTAAGCCCGCGGGCTGTGTGAACACAGGCAGAGGCTACCAGCGCCTTGTGGCAGGTCCCAGGGGCTGCCCCCACCAACCCCTTGTCGGTGTCCCATCTGGGGTCTGACTCCAAATGTGGGCCTTCTGACTTAAATACCGGGAGAGCTCCAGGTCGCGCAGAAAGATAAAACACAAAATCGGAGTTTCCAACTAACACCACAGCACCCCACACCTTCCGAAGTCCCAGCTCCCAGATACAGAGAGCGGGTTCTCCCTTCTCTCTCATCCACAGCACGCCCTGGTGGGCAGCAGGTGTGTCCACACTCACTCCGGGTGAGTCTGAAACACACACGGGGGCCGGGCTGGTTCTAAATGCAAGCCTCAGCTCATCTAACCCTCCCGTCAACCCCACAAGGCAGCCAGTGTTATCCCCATTTTACAGATAAGAAAACTGAGGCACAGGCTAGTTAAGTACCTCATGTAAGGACATGACTTTGAGCCCCAGCTAATTCCAGAATGCATAATCTACAGTCTCTCCAGCTCCTCAGTGAATCCGTGGCTCAGAACAGTTAAGTACACCCCACATCCTGAAAGGGATCCCCCATACTGCCTGAAAAGCAACTGCCCCCACCAACTCGGCCCCCGGCTCCCAATAATGAGAACCAAACCACAACCTGATACAAAACCGCAACCCCAATACCACACATACACACAGGATGTTCGGGCCCACGGCTTTCTGGAATGGCTGACACTATAGTATATGAAACTGGCTCATCTGATTCAGGGGGTAACCCTGGACTTGACTATGTGACCATGATAAAGTCCCCAGTACATTTCACGATTTCAAAGAACTTTCACAGTCGCTGGGCCGGCCGGGCGACCCTGTGAGGGAAGTAGGCTCGGAGGCCATTTGGTAAGAGAGGAAACTGAGGCCCGCAGAGGTCAGATGACTTGCCCAAGACCACACGGTGATTTACTGCAGAGCCAGAACGGGAGCGCCGGCTCCTGACCCCTACAACCAGACCTCAGCGGAGCTCTGGACCACCCAAGTCTCACCCTGTCCCCTCATGCCAGACCAAAGATGCTGGGCTTGGCCCATGGTCCCGCCCCCCCCCCCACCCCTATCTCCCACCCCCAGGAATCAGATTTCCCCGAAATTCCCAAAGGAGCCTCTGGGACTAGTGGGCCCGGAAATGGCCCTCACATTGCGAGCTGCACAGCTGAGCTCCCCAGGGGCGAGGGGGGCGGGCGGAGCAGGAGACGCTGGCACAGCCCCCGTGGGTACCCTGCCAGCAATTAGTGCTGGGGAAGGGTGCCAGCCTGGCAGGGCCGATTCCCCCACCCCTTCTCTTCATCACACACACACACACACACACATACGCACACACACACACACATGCACACGCTTACCCACCCCGAGACCAGCAGAGAGGCAGCCCGGCTTCCTTTCGGTAAATCTCGTCAGCAAGGCGCACGCAGGGCATGCAATTTGGCCATTACTGCTCTTAAACAACAGAAGAGCAGAATCCACCCGCCATTAACCCGTCCTGCTCTCCCTCCGGGTTTCACACCGGCTCAGTCACCAGCCTTCACCTCCCCAACTCCCACGCACCCCCTTTTGCATGCTCCCCAGAAGTTGCCTTCCAAAAGAAACACGGAGTTAAAACACACACACACACACACACACACACACACACAACCTGACTACGGTAAGTCAAACCTGAAATGTATCTCCTGCCCCTCCTCTGTCTCCAGAGAAAATCATCCATGGTTTAGACATGACCTTGGCTAAGACCCTTCCTCAAATACCCTAGGAATCTTCCAGAATGCCCCTCCGGATGAGGAGAAGGCTGCCTTTGTCCTGGAGAGGGACAGCTACCTGGGTAGGTATGGTTCTTTAGAGGGGAAACTGAGTGCGGGCCCCAGCCCACCTGCGCGGGGTTTTGGGGGGGCTCTGCTCCCCCAGTTCTGAGGCGGGCACGGATGGGAATGGACATGAGAACGGATTTTGCCTCCTCACTTCCCTACCCCCCACAACAGTCCTGGAGAATTGGAAAGGAGCCCACCGGAGCAAGGGACCCTAGAGGGCCCTTAGCTGGCTTTATAAGATCTGCTGAAACCCCCCAAAGAATAAGGAGTATTTATGCTTATGAAACCTTTTTTTATTAAGAGGATTCTCAAAGGGGGCGCACGAACTCAAAAGAGGAAGAAGCAGAGACATCCCCCCCCAACTACCACCATAGGCTCAGCAGTGTCTCATGCCCAACTGTCCCTCTCAAGTGGCCCTGCCCAGCCGCCTCCCTGCCCCCCCCCCCCGGCCCGGGGCCTCCTCCTCGCCTGGCCTGGGAGCTGGTCACTGGGCGCGCTGGCCCCGGGAGCTGCGCCACGCCCCCGTGCCAAGGCCCACTCACCCTCCTGCCAGTCTGCCAGGGCTGCCCGCAAGCCCGGCAGAGGACAGGCCCGGCAGAGCCCACCAGCGGGGAGGAGAGAGGAAGCCAGCGGCTGCTTGTCTTGGAAAACCTCGAAGATCCTCTAAGCCACCT
>CM053570.1:93940000-94006011 GCA_028646485.1 Cryptoprocta ferox | reverse complement strand
CTGCCTTTCTCCATCAGGCCACCCCTGTCCCAGGACTGAGCGAGTCATTGTACCTGTTTTTCCTTCTTAACAACAGCCTGATGGAAATAACGTCAGACGTGAAAGAAATGGATAAACACTCAGACTGAGAGAGAAGTGAAAAATTGACCACAATAGTAAACGAAACAGCTAAATGATTTGTCGAATAAATGAATACAAATTCAAAGTATGACCCACAGTTTGGAGAAGTGTTCAACAGAATGCATTAAACTAAGAGGAAATACCACAGGCTGGTAAATGTCACTGCAGGCTGCTAGGTAGACTTTGGGGCCTAATCTGCAAGATTTCGACAAAGCTTCTCAGGACTGGAAGTGACCAGAAGCCCTGGTTGGTAATTACCCAAGACAGATATCTGCTGGGATGCATTCCATGCCCTCCCTTAAGCTTGAAATTAATTGGTAAATGGATAGAGATTAGGGACAGCATGGTCCTCTGGCCCTGAGTGGCCAGGATTTGCCCTGTCCCCTAATAAAGCCTCCAGATTCGGGAGAGGAGGTCCAACCATCCCCATATCCTTTAGTTGCTGAGTGAGCTCTACTTCTTTTAAATTGGCTGAGATGAGAAAAAAAAAAAAAACCCTCAAAAATAGACCTTGTCTCCTTACCACCTGGAATGGGTCTGAGAATCCTGTGTTTGGGACTAGTCCACACCGGAAGGCCTGATTGAGGAGTGAGACACACCTCTCAGGTTCATTTCGCTTTCTCCCCTCTGTACCCCCGTAATTAATAGGAAGCAGCAACACCTTGATAATTAGCAGTCCCCGTGGACCACTGACCCATTACAACCCCACGCCCTCTAATCAGTCCCCAGTTCCGGAAATTCGCTGCTGGCCTGCCTCTTCTGAGACCCTTGTGTCTGGTGACTCAGCAGAACACACAGCCCCAAAGAGCTCAAGCCCAGTCCTGCCGGTCTGCAGAAGGAGAAACTGAGGCACAGTGAGGGTAGTGGCCTGAGTAGTGGCGAGGTAGGTTTTCTCGCTATTGATCTGAGGCGAATTCCACTCCTGGGGCTGTATAAAGAAGTGGGTGATGGCTTGTGTTTGGTGGTCGGACCCCAGTCACTCCCCAGCGAGGTGATCTTGGTAAGGCATTTTGACCCCTCTGCGCCTCAGTTTCCTCAACAGTGAAATGGGGCTAATAATAGTACTCCTGCCTGGGCTTGTCGAGAGGCGAAAATGAGTTAATGCAGGAAAAGTGCCTGAGCCAAGCTAGTGATCGATAAATGCCAGTAATTGTCATCGCTCCTTGGGACAGCTGGTGCTCCTTCCACTTCTCATTTCTTCCTGTCCTCTCTCCCTTCTTTGCGTCTCTCCTTTCTTCCTCCAGAATGTGCTGGAGGAGTCCTGCTCGCTCGTGTTCATTCAGCAGGCTTCTGTGGAGCCCCAGCGACGAGCAAGCAGGCCCTTCCCAGGGAAGAGGGATGCACCAGCCAGGCCCTGCCTCCGAGGAGCTGGCTGAGGAGCTCACTGGTTTTCTCCTTCTCGCTTTCTCACCCGAAGGCTCACCCTTCCCAACAGCCACATCTCAAGCAATGAACTTTTATTAAGACATTTATTCTTCCCTCAGATACTTTGCAATTCCCACACCCTCCAGGGAGTCTTTCTACCTCCTCTGAAGGAACCTCATCTGGGGACGGGAGAGCTGGAAACCGGCAACGGAGGGAGCAGCACCCCCTCCTCCAACTCAAAACAAAATTATTTTTAAACAAAGCAAGGGGCTGGGAGAAAACACCACACCCCAAAAGTAGCCCCTGATCTCTCAAGCTGTCTCTGGGTGCTTCGTTCCCCACCCCCAACCCCCTTGCAGGGACTGAAATCACATGTTCTTTCCCTCATCTGCTCCATTTTAGCGTTTTCTGAGCTTTCCCTAGAATAAAATGCAAACTCTCGCCCATGGTCAGCGAGATCTGGCACTGCCTGCCCCTGGACCTCCCCTCAGTCATCTTACCCTGACACACCAGCTCCTGGAAAATTCTAAGCGTGTCCCTACCTGAGGGCCTTTGCACCAGTTCCCTGTGCCTGGATGGCCCTTTCTGTACCTGCTTCCTTGGCATCACTCAGATCTCTGCTCATATGTCACCTCCTCAGGGAGGCTTTCTCCAGCTTTCCCTCTCACTTTTACCCTGTTGGAGTGTTGACAAACGATTTTGCTTATTCATTTGTTTTCGTATTTCATATTTCCTGTGGACAGGGACGCTGCTCTGTGTCCCCTTACGTCCGCGGCACCTCGAACAGCGTCTGGCACGTAGTAGGTCTTCACTCTCTGTGAGTCAGGCGCTGAATCAAGAGAAGCCTACACGGTCCCTGTTCTTGAGGGGCCTGTGCTTTAGGAAGATAACTACAAAGTTCCCAGGACAAAGTGGGGGGGTGGGGAGAGAGGAGGGACTGGCACAACCCAGGAGTTGCCAGGGGGCTTTGCAGAGTCTCCCACTCCCTGGCATTAGGCCAGGGGTCTACAGCAGGGAAATAGATTGTTCTGAGAAACTATGCCCCAACGATGCCCCTTCATAGGCAGGAGGGGAAGGACAGTCCGCTAGGGCCCCTAGGGAGGTCATCTGTCTAGCCCCCTGCCTCCACTGAGAGCCTCTTCTCTTTCTGAGTCTCTCAGGAAGACCCCTCCCGCTGCCCTCACCACCTTCCCCACTGGACCGTGAACTTCCCAGGTGGAGGGTCTGTGTCCTTGTTGCAGAAGCCCAAGGTGCCAAGCACAGGACCTGGCACCCAGGAGGCTCCTGATGGCTGATTGTCGAACAAATAAATTTGTCTGTCTCAGGTTGTGTGATTGGGAAAGACTTGAAAGGAACCACAGCTCAGCTTCCTCGTCACAGTTTTTTGGTTTCGGGTCCTCTGCGGTGACGGAAAGCAACACCTAATCATACGTCAATCGCTATTATTTGCTGAGTGGCTGTTATGCGCCAGGCACCATGCTAAGCACTCATATCATCTTATTAGACCCTCACAACAACTGTAATGGGGGGGGGTATATATAATATACCCATTATACAGATGAGGACACCAATGCACAGAGAATAACTTTCCCAAGGCTGAACTGGGCTGACTCCAGAGCTGATGCTTTTCACCTTCAGGACGAGCTGCTAGGGCCGGGAGGTGACAAAAGTCTTCGTCCCCGACCTTAATCCAGAGCATTTTTTACCACTAGCATTTTTTACCTTTATTCTGAGCTCATAACGAGATGAAACTTGAACTTGAGTGCTTTGGGAGAGGAGAGAGGAAGTAGAACTGATCCATTCTTTAACTGTAAATCTTACCCCAGTCTAGTAAAAGACAAAAAAGGAACCAAAGAGATCGCAGGACCAAGCACCAGGCTTTGTACACAGTAAACACTCAATAAATGTTGACAAAGAATGACCAATTTTAAATTAAAGAATTACAGACGAGGTGCTTTGTCTCCTGTTTTCCTAAGCTGCTCCTGGTTTTGAGATTTTCCTTGGGCGAGGTCTGTTTCTCGGGGTCACTGGGCCTAGCCTGGTGCTAGCATCAAAGTAGGTGCTCAATAGATGCTTAGTAACTGAATAATTAAACAAATGCCCGAGATAAGTGATTATGGTGATTACTGGGCAAGTTGTAATTAAAAATAAAAAAAAAAAGCTGAGTGCATTTCTTTTATTTACGAATGTCTCTCCTGGGAGTCCTGGGAAGGGAGAGTGGGAGAGGGGCTTTTGCCCAAAGGCTAAGCTTGGTTCCCAAATCCCATCCAAGCTGATGAACTTGACAAATCCTTCCACCCCCAATTTTCCTCGTTCGGTTTGCGAAGTACATGATTATTTGTCTCTGACGATACACATAATGCACGTTTACCGTATATACATATATATATACCGTATATACATATATATATATATATATAGGGTATATATATATATAGGGTATATATATATATACTGTAGAAAATTCAGAAAATACAGATAAGCGGGAAGAAGAAAATTTACATCATCTGTAACCCCACCATCCATGAGTAATCACTGTCGATGTCCTGGTGTACTTCCTGACAGTCTAGGTTTTCTTGTTTGTTGGTTGGTTGGTTGGTTTTTCGCTCTGTCTTGTTTTATAAAATCACAATCCTGCTGAACACACCCGCGCTGGTTGTTTTTGTAGCCCGCCGCGTGCGGATACGTAGCACGAACATTTTCTCATGTCATTGAGTATTCTTCCCCAGCGGGATCTTTGATGGCTGTATGGTAGAGCCAGTCACCATCCGCTTACCCGGTGTCCCTCGCTCTTGGAAATTTGGGACAGCAGACTCATTTCCAATACTTTTCCATTAGTATCAATAACTCCAGTGAATATCTTCGTCCAGAAATAATCGTGCACCATCCTTAAAGCGGAATTGTTGAATAAACAAAGTTCGTACATTTCCAAGCTTTTTGTTTCCGTTGCCAAAGACCCCTCTTGCCCGTGCCCGGAGGAGGCTGCGTTTTGCTCTCCACCGGCAGTGGTCTCTGCCTAAGATGTCCAACCTTTGGTACTCTCTGTCTCTGTCCCTCTCTCTCTCTCTCTTTTTTTTAACCCCTGTTAATTTAATGGGTGAAAGAGTCTGTGATTCTAGTAATGAATCCTTATTATAGAATCACGCTGGCCACAAGCAGGGGCTGTTTCAAGGTTTGAGTGGCCTTGTTCAGACCCATAGCCTCGGGCAGAGATGAGCGCAGGGCAGCCTCCTGAAGCTGAGAGCATGGTCCTTTTGCAGACCGTCTACCTGAGCCCAAGCTTCTCCGGCATCTGCTCAACTGTTGGGGGGTGGAGGGGGGGTATATCTCAGTCTTGCAGCCTCCACAGAGATGAGCTCTGGCTTCCTCCTACCTCCCTGCGCCCACACCTCCCAGAAACCTCTCTCGACAGAGGAGCCTTAGGGATTTCTATGCCATAAATACTATCTGTTTTCCAAGCTCAGGATCCACACACATCATACCTGCTTTTGCTTCCCCTGCCTGGGTTCTCTCTCTCTCAGCTCCCGTTCAAGCTTCTCCTTTCTAGTGTGTTCTAGCTAACTCACTTTTGGGGGGATTTATGTTTACCCCTGTCTGGTAATGAGAAGAATTGCAGGTGACTACTTTTCTTCCCTTTCAGGAAATATTTTCTAGGCCCAGGGTCTCTCATCTCCATGACCCCTTCCAGTTTTAACATCCTTTGAACCATCTAACTTAACAAAAAAATAGCTTTAAATTTCTGAAAAAAAGAAAGGGTAATTCACATTCCATGCTAACAGTTCAGGAAACACAGAGAAATACAAATATAAATATAATGCAGAAGATTAAAAAAAAAAAACCACCCACGATCAGAGAGTCATGTATTCGGGTGTGAATTGGATTAAACGATTAGAAGAATGAATTTAAAGGAAACCCACTGGGTGCCTCTTTTGGGGCCCGCCCCAGCGGGCTGCCTGGGCGATTTGAGGATGTGTGTGGATAGGAGTGTCTTTCACGCCTGGCGGTGAGGTGTACGTCTGACTTTATCTGCGAAGGGAGAGGGTGCGTGTGAGTGTGCCCACACGTGTGGGACTACATGTCCCTTTAAAGGAGGGTTTGGTCGTGGAGGTATGGCTGTGCTCTGTTTGCACAGACACCTGAATGCAGAAAAGTAAAGCCAGGTGAAGGGCAGGGCTGACTGCTGACATCACCTCTTACCCAAAGATCCACAGGCAACACCTGACCCCTCCCCTGCCTGCCAGGGAGGGGCAGGCCTGGCACTGGCGTTCTGGTGAGCAAGGGAAACCGAGTGATGGAGAACTGGAAGGGACCACCTGTCCTCAGAGCAAAAGCCACATTCCTGCAGCCTTGGGGTTCCTGCCACATACCGAGTACACCCTTGTCATAGCCCCCGCCCGGTCCTGCCCGCCTGACCCAGATCTCAAGTTGGCACAGACCTCTGAGGGTAGAAGCGAAATCGACTAGTCATGATAGGGCTGCCTCGGCCCGGGATGCAGTCCCACCTGAGGTTGGCGCGGCCTGGCCATCGAGAAAGGAACCTGCCCTAAGACTCCGGAAGTAGCCATGCTTCCTCCCGACGGGCACCTGTGCAGCTGCCAGCCGCCGCCCATGGCACGGTGTCTCACGGAGGGCGGGGCTGGCCGGGGAGGCAGGAAAGAGCTGTTTTGCAGATGAGGTGCCCTTGTGTCACACGGACAGGAGTGCCAGGTAGCTGAACGTGGGTGGGGGAGGGCTGTGCCAGCCTGGCCCGGATGTGAGCGATGGCCCGCCCGCCTCTCCAGCCTCACCTGTCAACATTCTCTCTGTCATGTGCTTGCACACCCTCTCCTCCAGCCGCACGGAGCTGCCTAGAGATCTGCCAGGGCTTTGTCCTGGGCCTCTCTTCCCTTTCTTGTCATCCTCCCACTCACCAGTAAGACCAAAGCAGAGGGGGCCTGGGTGGCTCAGGTCATGATCTCGCGGTTCTTGAGTTCAAGCCCGCCTGGGGCTCCGTGCTGACAGCTCAGAGCCTGGAGCCTGCTTCAGATTCTGTGTCTCCCTCTCTCTGCCCCTTCCCTGCTCATGCTCTGTCTCTCTCTGTCCCAAAAATAAATACACATTAAAAAAATTAAAAAAAATAAAAGACCAAAGCAGATATTACCCCTTCCAGGGAGTCTTCCCTGATGTCCCCCTGCCCCCAATTGGCTTGGATGCCTCTGGTTGGGCTCCCACAGCCCCCTTGTTTCCTCTGTCATAGTATTTATTGCCCTGTATTATAATTGTCTTCTCCCAGCAGTCTGTGTGTGTGTGTGCGATTTTTAAATCTATGTTTAAATAATGCGTGTATTGGAGTGTGAGTTTCCCAATTGGTAACATGGGTTCCAATCCTACTTCTGTTACTTACCAGCCTGCTACATCCTAGCAGTCTGACCTTGGGCCGTTTTCCTGACCTACCCTCAGCTTGCAGTACCCATCTGTAAAATGGCAACAAAATCAGTATCTGCCTCACAGCACTGTCGGCAGGATTAATTGAGATAATTCATACAAAACACTTAGCCTGGATTCACACATAATAATGATTATCATTATTCCCAGAATCTAGCAAAATGCTTAGAAAATGTCAGGTGAAGGAGCAGCATCCCTGTGTTTGATGCACACGTGCGTGTGAATGTGTGGTATATACCAGGGCGTGGTGGCATGGGGGAAGAACCACATTTAGAAAGAGGCAGGTCCTGTATGGACATGTGTGTCCACTCTGAAGGGTAATGGGCTGGTTATTTATGGTCATGGCTTAAGAAAAAAAAAAAAAAAAGACAAACCAGTGTTCAGTAATGACAAAGTAATTACCTTTTTATTATTTTTTCAATAGGATTCAGAGGGAGTGTGGGCCTTGGCTGTGGCTAGAACAGCCTGGCTTTGAGAATATCCTGATGCTTTGAGCTACCCCCATTCCAACTGCCCAAACAGGGAAAAGGCTAGGGAGGGCTACCTGGTGCTCCTAAACATGGAGGGGGCCGGGGACAGAGGGACAGGGGCTTCCCAGACCTCAAAACAGGGGCTTCCGAGGTAGAGTTCTTCCGAGTTCCGGCTGAGTTACCTGCATAGAAGGGGCCAGACTCTGAGCCTAGAATATTTAATAGAGAACATGTTCAGAGTAGACAACTGAGGCCCAGAGAGAGGAAGCCACTTTATCACCTGTGACCATGCACTAGTCAGTGGCAGGGTGGGACCAGAGCTCAGGTCCCCTGCCCCCAGGCCAGTGCTCTTTACCACCATATGACTCACTTGAAAATAGGGCTTGGCCCCAGAGCTCTGCCTCAAATATCTACCTGGAAGGGGTCTGACTTGCGAGAAGGTGATTTTTTTCTGGGTGTTTCAGGAGATTGTTGGAGGCATAATTTCAAGGCACTAGGACCTCGGATGTTAAGTAAATTGCACTGGTTGGCTTATTTATCTATCCGGTGATAGCTAATGGCCAGTGAAGGAACCAAATCAGCTTTAGCCTCTACTCATCCATCCTCTCATCCATCCATCCATCCATTCATCCATCCATCCACTCATCCATCCATCCACTCATCCATCCATCCACTCATCCATCCATCCACTCATCCATCCATCCACCCATCCATCTATCCACCCATCCATCCATCCACTCATCCATCCATCCACTCATCCATCCATCCACTCGCCACCCATCCATATATCTAATGAACATCTGGTGAGTGCCCCCATGTACCAAGGAACTTGCTAGAACCTGAACGTCTGGGGAAGCTGAGACGCACAAAACGAAATACCAGGAACAGCCCGTGAAGGAAACTCAGTGGCATAGGGGGTTCTCAAAAATACCTAGAGATAAGTGCAAATAGATGAGGAGTGACCGGACAGGAAGTCAGGCCCCCAGAGTTCCAGGTCCACCTCTGTCACTAGCTTGCTGGGGGGTCGGAGTCTTGAATATGTACCTTCCATTCTCTCTTTGCTATGGTTTCTTCCTCTACCACTTGAGAGGGTTGGACTAGTTCAGAGGATACGCAGACACTCTACAGAGAAGATTCTCTGGATGGGTAGCTTTTCAAGAGGGACATTGTGAAGCTCCAGGGGGGCAAGGGACAGGAGTCCCCTTGGTTTACAGTGAGAGGATGAAGAGCAGAACATTCTGGAAGAACAAAGAAGAGGAGATGAAGGATATAGAGTCTGCTCCAGCTCCACTGGGGACTCTGGGTCTTCAAACCATTGCTCTGCTTTTCTTCCCCTGCCTGTGGGTCCCCTAGAGCTGGGTGTCTGCTTCCAGGTAAGTGACAAGGCCCCTGTCCCTTTGTCCTCTCTTCCTCACCTCCCAGCCCCTGCCTCCTCACAGCTGTGATAACCCACACGTAGCACTCTGCCCTCTGGAATTTATTTTAAGGTCTTGGCTGTTTATTTATTTTATTTAGAGATTTCTCGGTGCTTTGAGGGGAGGAAAATTCGAATGGGGTGATTATGAAATACTATTTCACCTCGCTGTTCATTCACAACAAACAAAGAGAAATGATTGGTGATTAAAAATGCATTCTCTCTGCTTGTTTTCTTTTGTTTTACCATTATGGAAATATTATAAATACTGAATACTAATCTGGACCTGCGGGGACCTCACAGACCTTCTAGAAACCAAGGCTCCTTCTCTTCCCCAGGGCAAGCTCATGCTATCCTCTTAGGCACAAAACTATGGCTTAAACCCTCCCAAGAGGGTCCCAGGCCAGCAGGCCGGCCACTCAGTCCTCACTGGTCAGGTGTAAGAGTCTCCCCATTTCCTTGTTCTGGGTCCCTGATTAAGCAGAGCTAGACAAGGAGAGCAGAGCTGTGAATGTCAAGAGCACTTGATATTGATGGTCCAAAAGTCACGATCATGAGGTTTTACTCCCAGAGTCAGGCTGCCTGAGCCCCACTCCCTGCTCTGCCACTTCCTGGCTGTGTGACCTTGAGCACATTGCTATACCTCTCTGAGCTTCCGTTTGGTCCTCTGTAAGCTGGGGGTGAAAGTGGTACCCACCTCAGGATTGCTCTGAGGATTCAATGGAATCATAGCATCTTAGCACAGGGCCTGGCAGGCAAGTGCTCCTAAATGGTGGTTCCTTTGGGGGCTCAGTTTCTCCCTCCGGAAGGTGAGAGGGCTGTGTTGGTGGCCCTCTCAGTACCCCCAGCTCTGGTGGGCAAAGCTTCTGCCTCCAGGATGGGGTGCAGCGGGGACATCCTCACCCACCTTGACTCTCTCTCGGAGACCTTGCCTCCTTCCTGGGAACGCAGCGGCACCTGTTCAGAGCCCTCCGGATCAGAGCCTGCTCTCCATGGCCTCTTTTTGAGCCATAAACCTGTCACCTCTGCATTTATGTCAATCGCAAACAAATAAATAAGAGCCAAAGGGCCCGATCCAATTCCAAAGTGTTACACCAAGTCCAGATAAACAGCGAGTTCCGTGGCGTCCGCGTTCCTTTTATCTCTCACTTTATTTAACCAAATTAACTGCTCCCCATGTCCCCTGCGTGTGAGTGTCTCTCCCTGTCATATAAAATACAATCACGCTTGCTTGCTACATGTTTCAGATACTTTATCATTAACATCAATTCCAGCCAAATTAGGAGTTTCTCCCAACATAATTGCCCTTCCCATTATCCAGCACTTTATTTTTTCAAAGCACTTTCCAACCATTAATTAGTTAACCCTTAGGATGCCCCAGAGCCGGCGCTCAATGTCACCCTCCCTGTTTCCCAGCTGGGAAGAGGGGGTGGGGGTCAGGTGGTTTGTTGGAAGTCACCCTGGATTGTGGGGGCTGGGGGCCAGGGTGCGACCTTGGAAATCCTCCCTCCAGCCTCACCCCCTCTGTCTCAGCTGGCCGGGTCCGGGCTTGGGCTGCAACCGACTTTAATCTGATCTGAGCTGGCAGGGCCAAGGGGGTCCTCAACACCTTAAAGTCTGCTCGCTCCTGATTCTCTCTGTGGCCGGGAGCCAGGGCAAAGGGAGGAGAATAAGATACCCATCGGAACGTCCAGTAAGTCAGGTGCCTCCGGCGTTGTGGTTATGGCTGCTGACAACCCCAGTCAGGGGGCTTGGGGGTGTCTGGAGGATTGGTTGTTTGGGACACCCCTTCCAGAAGTGGCTGTGGCTCCTACCACCGGGGGTCCAGCCTTCTCTAATTCTGCCAACGCTTTGTCCTTCCCTTGTCCACATGCAGCCACGGCCTTCACGGGTCCCAGATAGGTGGGCAAATCAAGCTCTGGTGCAGACATCCCAGGACGAGTCGGGGACGGGGGGCATCTGGGGAAAACAAGATGATTTATTTCTTGGGCCGTGTTCTGCCTTGTCAAGATGAACTCTTCCTGGGCTGCTAGGGATAGACTGTCGAACCACCAATATTTTACATTTATGGCCTCTCCATCGTCCTAATTTCTTTAATGATTTTTTTTTCTTAAAATACATGAACTCGCTCCCACGGGGACATTGCCAGGAATCTTCAGAGAGGCTGGTCAAGCTTCTCATTACCTTGGAGCCCCGGTGAGTTTCAAAGCGCTTCTGTTTCTGGAGTTCCCCTTCTTGTTGCCTCGAGGCTGGGGCCATGCTTGCTCACCCTCTCGCTCGCTCGCTTGCTCAGGCAGCCTTGCTGGTAGGACACTAGCCACCAGCCTGGGAACGTTCCCCTGCCCGCCCCCCACTTTCCCCAGGGTTCCCACACTGCGTGAAATCGGACTGCAGGGAGCTTTTCCAGCCCAAGGAATGGACTCGCCAGGGCAGCTGAGCGCACCCTGACCACTTGGTCTCTGCGCTCAGACACCCTGGGGTTCCGAATCCCAGATCTGTCACTTACTAGCAGTCTGACCTTGGGCAGGGTGACCTCTCTAAGCCTCCACGTTTTTACTGTCGAGCGGAGCTGTTTCGAGGGCCGAGGAAAGCCCGTGAGGGTCTCAACACAACGCTGGCCTGCGGTGAGCGCTCCGTGGACATGAGCTACCCTCTCGGTCAAGGAGTAGATTGTAGGCTTTATGATGACTTTCATTCTTCCAACCTCCTGTCTTTCATTTCATCTCCACTTTCCTTCAGGCTCTGGTCTGAATACGTAAGCGAGGTGATGTGATTAGATCCTGCCCTCGTTCTCAAGCTCTTCACCTCTCAGAGGAGAGCGGGCACATGGAGCAGGTGAGATGTGGTTGGCCCCTGACCTGCTGCCCCAGATGTGTTCCCTTCCACGAGGGCCTCCTGCTCAAGTTCAGCTCCATTGTCGGGGCCAGAAGTCCCATGGGGGCAGGACGACGTCTGGTCCAGCCCGCGTTGCATCCCAAGTTCCTACCCCAGTGCCTGGCCCATCACTGCCAATCTATAGATGCCGTGAACGCCCAAATTGTCCACAGAACTGCCCTCTTCCTTCCGGGCTGGGGTTTTCTTTTCTTCCTTTTCTTTTTTTCCCCCATCTCTCTTAAACTTTTGGAGCTCTGTGCAATAACAGATAATAGCTTAAGGCCGACAAGCTCTGGGGGGCTCTTTCCTCACTCCCCCTGCCTTTATAGCTTCACCGAAAAGGCAGAGCCCACTCCTTACCCTTTTACCAACAACTTCCCTACAACCGTTCATTCATTTGTTCCTTTATTCCCTCAACAAACTTTTCCTGAGGGATCGGGGCAGCTGACCTGGGTTTGGGTCGTGGCCCTCCTGCTTATCAGCTGGAAAAGCTTAGGCAAGAGCCCTAACCACCCTGTTCTTGGGATTCCTCATCTGTGAGAGGGGAGAAGTGTGCCCATCTCACCACAGAGGGGGTCTGCTGGGAGGAGTTGAGACAGGAGGAACGCCCAGTGCCCAGCACAGTGCCTGGCACGTTTTGGGCCCTGCCAAAATGGTGCGCGTTTTTCTTAAGGGTGAAACTCAACATTAGGACCATAGTGGGTGCGGTGGAACTTGAGCCCTTGGAAAGAATTCTGTAGTGGATAAAGGTTTCTGTAGGACCATCAGCCGATTTGGGCTCCTAAAATAACACAATGCCTGAAGTTTTATGCCGTGCACTCGACTGGAGATGCAGTCTCCTGAAGAACTGTTTATTCCCTATGAAGAAAGTCAAAACTCAGAGAGGTTGTGTGGCCTTCTTCAGGTCACGGAGCAGAGCCAGGAACCTCAGACTCGATCTCCGGCACCTTCCTCTACCACTCCCCTTCTCTGCCTTGCACCCCATCCCCAACCTCCACCTTTTGATCATACCTGTCACTTACACAGGTATAGCCTGGCACCTTTGGATGGCCAACTGCAGTGATGCGCCCCTGCCAAAGACCCACCAGTGCAAGGGGGTTATGCTGGAGGCCCCACCGATGCCACTTCTATGGCAGCAAGCAGTGAAAACCATCCCCAGGGCCCAGCATTTCTAGGTGATGCTGAGCAAGAATGAACAAGCCAAAAGTGTTCAGAAAAGAAGGACCACAGTTGGCTATACCTGCCCTGTGGCTCCCCTGATGGGGACCCATTGAGATGCTTAGCCATGTCCCTAAAGTCCTGGCACTGAGTGGAGGAGCCCTCCCATGCAGTCCCAGCAGCCCTGCCCACGGCCTGGCACGACCCCAGCAGCCCAGGGATGGAGTCACCTGGCCAGGTGGGTCCTGTGGGCAAAGCTGGGCTGTGAGTAATGGAGGTAGGGCCCTCCTGCTTGCCCTGCAGTGCCCCTCCCCCAGGTCTCCTGGGGCCTCTGCTCCTCCTCCTGCCACAAACACCCTACAGCCAATAGGCCTGAGCCTGTGGCAGACCCTGGGCTGAGGGCTTTGACTTACAGCATCTTACTGAAGCCTCACTCTGCCCCTTTGAGCGAGTCTCTCATCACCCCCATTCCACTGATGGTCAGACTAAGGCTTAGAAGAGGAGGCTTTAAAGACTTGTTGAACCCTGCCCCCTGCACCCAGGCCTCTGCCGGGCAGGTGCATAGTAGATTCCAGATGAACGTCTGTGGGACAAATAAAATAAAAGCATGACCAAGAGAGCGAATAAATGAGGGGACCACCCACGGTCCACAGACCTTCTACGAGTTAGCTTGCTGAATCTCTGTAGCAATCCTATGGGTAGATCATCACCTCTGAACACGCAAAACAAGACCCAAGGAGATTAAGTGACTCCCTTGGGCACACGGGGAGCAGGCAGTGGGGCCGGGAGTCAGACTCAGACAGTCTGTCTGCAGAGCCCGAGTTATTACCGTTCTCTGCCACGGTGTCTGCACGAACGGGGGTGGCAGTGGATGAGGGTTTGGGGGTCCGGGAGCTCTGCCGCCTGGGTTTCTCTCCGCCTCTACAGCCCTGGCGTTCCCAGCTGGCATCCAAGCCAGGGGAAGCGTTTCCTCTAAGTCCTGACCGCTCTCTCAGGCACATTCCCACCGTTACCTACACAGGGAATTAAGACTCAAATCCTCAGTTTGACACGATGCAGGAGGATGCTAAGTACTTAAGCACTAATTAATTAGTGAGCTGTACCCGCCGCCACCAGCCGCTGGAGGAAACCTCAAAAAGACCCCCAGAGCGAGCACCAGCGCACTCCCTGCCATGGAGGCCAGGGCACCGGGCTGAGCACAGGGAGACAGGCAGGAGGGGGACCACGCAGGCAGCCCCAGGCCCAACCTCTGCAGAGAAGGGGGCCAGAAGCCTGCCTTCCGGTCGTCAGAACCCTGAGGGAGCTGGAGTTCTGGGACCCTATCACGGCCAGAGCCCTGGATGTGACTCTCCCATGATGAGCAAGCCTGAGTTGGTCCGACTTTGCGACAGGCTTTCCAAGGAAGACAAGATTCCAGGGGCCACACTGACCCCCCAGATCTGGGGCAATTTCTGGGGCCCTTTAGATAAGAAGGAAGCATCGAATTGCCCCCAAACCAGCTGGACCTAACCAGGGGTGGGACCACCGGGCATCTGGGCCTCCCAATACTGATAGGAAGGGGCACCATAAAGCCAGCCACACTAAGGGAGCACCCATCTAGGACGGGGCTCTTTCCACTTCTCTTGACCTTGGTCTTACTATCTGTGGTTGGCCAAGGTCGATCTCCTAGATGGATCAGACAGTAACTGAAGGCTAGGGCTTTGGAATCCCACTGGGTTTTTACCAGGCTGTGCTGCTACTTCTCCGCTGCACGACCTCACACAAGTCAGTGTCTGAGCCTCCGTTTTCTCGGCTGTAAAATGGGCCTCGCGGTGGCAATCACTCAATAAATAGTGGTGGCGGTAGTGGATGCTGTTAGCATCATTATCATTGTCTCCAAAAACTCTTCCCTCTTGACTCTCAATTCTCAGAGACCTGTAGGGGGGCCAGTCATTCTGGTTTGCTCAAGACCGCCCCAGTTCTAGCACTGAAAGTCCTATCACAAGACACCCCACAGTCCAGAGCAAACTGGGGCAGTTGGTCAGACTCCCCATTGCCCCAGAGTGGGTGGAGATGCGGGGAGGCCTAGCGTGGTGGGGCAAGCCTGCTCTCCATAACGTCTTCTCCCTCAGACCCCGGTCCCCGAAGGCCTCTCCCCAGAGGTGGCTGGATGGGAGGGGCGGACAGGGGGACCTGGAGTTTCCCCCGGCTGAACCTGTGGGTGGCAGGGCCCAGGACTGGGGCTATGGCTCTGATAATAGCCCGGCCTGCGTCAGCGGTGGGGCCCGCCTCCTGCAATATTTGCTCAGCAACCAGCCCAGAAACGCGCATTGTTCGGGACAAAAATGAAAAACACTGGGCTGGGGCCTGTTGTTTTTTCTTTGCTGTCCAAATTCCTCTGGGCCCTTGGGAGGGGAGCCCATGTCTCGGCGCTTGCACCCTGAGGACAGGCAGAGGCAGGACTTGGCTCTCCCAGGGTCCGTTCCCCACAGACCCCGCCCCTCCAGGAGCTCGGGAGCAGGTCCTCAGTCTCCCCGGGGTGCTCAAAAGGAGGAACTTCAGACCAGGAGGTGAGGCAGGAGAACAATTGGTTAAACTGAAATAGCTTTTATTAAAGCCTCTTAACCATCCAGGAAGGAAATCTCATCCCATTATACAGAGGAGGAAGTTGAGGCTGGGAGTGCTCACCAGAGCCAACATCTAAACGAAAGCCCGTCGGGGGGGGCAGGGGAAGGAATGGGTACACAGCATCTCAGAGGAGCCTCCTCTTTAAACCTGTGTTGCTCATTAAACCCCTTTTCCGGAGGGCTGAGAAAGCGGGCTGCAGGAAGGAGAGGAGGGGGCTTTGCCCTTTCTCCAGAACTCCTGGACCCCCAGAGAGCATGGCTGCCCTCTGAGCCCAGCACCCACTCTGCCCCAGCCCCAGACAGGACCCCCCCACCCCAGACCCCGCCCGCTGCCCTGTGCCCAGCGCTTCCCCCCACCGCACACAAGAGGGAGGGCAGGAGGCGGGCCTGGCTCACCCTCCAAGGCTGGCGGCTTTGACGTGCAGATGGGCGTGGGGCAGAGACTGAATTTGCCCGAGGACGGGTTCGGGCAACCGACAGAGGCCAGGCAGGGCCAGCCTGGCTGCAGGGGCCGGGGCTCCTGGAGTCCCTCCTCCTCTAGACACTTGGAATATATCACCTCCTGTGTCTTTACAGCAGCCCCTTGAGGTCAGCTCCTCCTCGTGCCACGATCTGGCAACGGAGGGGAGGACACCCAGGGCTCACAGGGGCAGAGTAACTGGCATCGGGTCACTTAGTGGCAGAGTTGAGGCCAAGGCCTGTCTGACTCTCGACTTGGCGTAACCGGGGTGGGCCCCGGGGGCGTTGAGAGACGACTGCTCTGGGGTCAGGCCTCTCGGGGTCCAATCCTGACTCGCTCACAGCTGTCACATAAATTATATTCACTGGTCGGTGCCTCCGTTTCTTCATCTGTAAGATGGGGCTATAACACGACCTCTTTACGGGTTGTCACGAGGGGGCAACACGATAGGGAGATGTGCTGGGCACACGGGAGGCGCTTGACAGAGGGTGGCCGCTGTTGGAGTTGGAGTAATAACAATATTACTTTATGACTCAGGCTGCCTTTTTTTTTTTATTAAAAAATTGTTTTAATGTTTATTTATTTTTGAGAGAGAGACAGAGTGCGAGCAGGGGAAGCAGGCTCCAGGCTCTGAGCTGTCAGCACAGAGCCTGACACGGGGCTCGAACTCACAAGCCATGAGATCGTGATCTGAGCCAAAGTCAGATGCTTAACTGACCCAAGCACCCAGATGCCCCTTTAATTTTTTTAATGTTGAATTATTTTTGAGAGAGACAGAGTGTAAGTGCGGGAGGGGCAGAGAGAAAGAGAGAGAGGGGGAGACACAGAATCTGAAACAGGCTCCAGGCTCTGAGCTGTCAGCACAGAGCTGGATGAGGGACTCGAACTCAGGAACGGCAAAATCATGACCTGAGCCGAAGTCGGACGCTTGACCGACTGAGCCTCCCAGGTGCCCCTCAGGCTGCCTCTTTGAAAGCAGCCAGGCGGGCAGGGGAACCCCCGGGGCAGGGGGCTCAGTGGCCTTGGCATCATATATCACACTCAAACCTGGTCCTCTATCTGCTGCCCCTCCCCCGTTTCCTGGAAGGATTCTTTTCATCCTCAGCCCCAGTTCTGGAGCATCCAGGTCTTGCCAGGACCACTCAAGACTATCTTGCCTGTGTCCTGAGTATGTGCCTCCCAGTGTACCCGTGCCCTCACTGGTGCCCGCCACCCTCCCCTGGCCTAGGAGGGGTGCCCTGGCCTGAGACCTGGGGGTGGGGGGCCGGGCTCTCACCCCAGCTCTTTCACAAACTTGAGCGAGCCTCACCTCAGCTCTGGACCTCAGTGCTCCCATCTGGAAGGTGAAGCGGGACTGGATGAGCCCCACGCATCCCCAGAGGCTAAGATCTGGAAGCCCCCGGTGCTGAGCAAGGAGGAGCAGTAAATCCCGCTGCCCTCAGGCTCCTCTGGATTCTACAGCCACCTAACAGGCGGTGCTGGTGACCCAGGCTGGTGCTGCTGACCACCTCCCCACGCAAGGGGAGGGCACAACGCAAGGGTGGGCACAACCCATCAGAGGCGCCCCAGGGCCTGTGGGATGATCTGGCCCAGATGCCGTCACGGGACCCATGAGCTCCCACCTAGTGTGGCCTGGCCTCCCCCTGCCCCCTTGTCCCCTCATCTCTCCTCCGTGGCTTCCCCATCCCAGGACTGACCCTCTGCTCTCCCTCACAAAGTGCCATGTGCC
Organism: Cryptoprocta ferox; assembly: GCA_028646485.1. Taxonomy (NCBI): domain Eukaryota; kingdom Metazoa; phylum Chordata; class Mammalia; order Carnivora; family Eupleridae; genus Cryptoprocta; species Cryptoprocta ferox. Next base: position 93,988,391 of record CM053570.1, on the reverse strand, counting down.
CTTGCTCCTGGCACAACATCCCCAGGAACGGTCTTCCCCGCTGCTCCCAGCCCCCACCCCTCCACGGTCAGCTCTCCCTTCATTGTTTCTCCTGCACTTTCTGAGCACCTGCTATGAGCCGCCTACCAGGGCTGAACCTGGGGCAGCTGCACCCCTGGGCACTAGAGACCTGAGGCCCTGGAGAGCCGGGGGTGGGGGGTGCTCATGCTATTTAGAAAAGTGCTATGGGACTGTTTGAGGGGCCCTCCCCCCGACAAGGCTGAGCTGTGTGCTCATAATGTTTTCTCCCCACCCCCACCCAGGGAGCGCAGCACGGGGACCGACCCCGTGGCTGAAGAGGACTAAAACGTGGCACCGAGGTCTCCATTAGAGCTTTGTGGGCTCTGGGGGGAAAGGGGGACTGCCAGGGACTGCAGGGGTCAGAGAGGCCTTTCTGGGGGAGACTCTACGATCAGGGCCTTGAAGACAGCGCAGGGAGGAGGGCGGTACTCTAGGCATGGTCGGGGTGAGGCATGAGGTAGGGGGAGCAGGGGCTGTGGAGCTGAAAACCAGGAGGGGTGCAGGGGGGGCGTCAGTACAGACCTTGAGGGTGGGGGTCTTTCCTGTGAATCACATTTAAGAAAGACCCAGGCTGCCCATCTGGCCGCCATGCCTGGGAGCCCCTAAGTCCTGCTCAGGCTGGGGATGATTGGGGGCCCCACTTCTCGTGCGCAGGAAAACAGGTACCTGGGGTCAAAGAAGTGTGTGCCCTCCCCCCAAGCCCCAGGGTATGGGGAGTGCCCTGGGCAGGGCTTGCCCAGGCCTGGCACTCAAGCGTGCCCTCTGCCCTGGGACGTCCTGTACCAAGGAGGTCCTATTAAAGGGACAAAGGTCCTCACAAGGTGCCGGCACCACAGTCAGCCCTGGCAGCCGGCCCATGCTTGGGCTGCAGCAGGAACCCCCACTCACAGCCCTGCCACTTCAGGCCTCAGGGCAGAGAGGGAAGGAGCGGGGTCCTGGGGCCGGCCCCGAGTTAGAGCCACCCGAGTTCCACGAGGCTTCGATGCTGCCTGGCAGGTGAGCTCCACCAGGCAGCGCACAGGCAGGAGGCCGGGGGCAGAGTGCTCCAACGTCTGGGCCCTGGAATCTAGCCGTCCTGAGTTCGAATCCTGACTCTTTTCCTAACGAGCTGTGTGATCTTGGGCCAGCCACTTGAACTCACTGAACCTTAGTTCTCGCATTCCTGAGTGAAAAGGGTTTAAGGATAATACCTGTCACTTAAGATTTGTCGAGACAATGCCTGACCCACTGGCCGCAGAGCCTACCACAAAACAGGTGCTCAATAAACAGGAGTTGTTGCGTGCTGTTATTTGGAGAGAGGGATGGATGGATGGAAACCACAGGTGAGTCTTGCGTGTGTTCTCTGTAGGTCCTGGAGAAAAGGGGGCAGCTTGAGATACTTCGAGAGACGGGAGGCTTCCTCCTGTCCCCAGAGGCCTCCAGGGGGCCAGCCGGGGGCAGGGGGGTGATCAAAGTGGCCGCGGACATCATGGGGTGGCTGCACGGAGGTCTCCACCCGGGACACGGGCTCCGGTATCGCTGCATCAGGGCGTGGGGCAATCAGCTGTTAGAAAGTGGAGTCGGGTTTATTATTGCTGAATGTTATCATCCCTGATAAGAACTAGATTAAAAGGAGGGAGGGGAGGCAGAGGCGGGGTGAGGGGTGGGGGAGAAGCAAAGTGCAGTGTTGGTCTTGCTGAGCAAGCCCTCTGCTCAGGGCCCAGCCAGGACCCCTGGGCCAAGCCCCTTCCTGGGGACACTGGGAGAGGCAGGGGCTGCGCAGACGGCAAGGAAGCTGCCGGCACCTGCCTGGTGGACGGGGTGGCGGTGGGGGGGACAGACACTTTGCAAGCTGAGGGCCTGATACAGGGACACAGCCCCCTGCCTGGTCCTCTCTGGTGCCAGCCATCACGGGGGGTTGGGGGTGGGGGACTGCCTGCTTAAAGGACCCAAATGAGGGACAGGCCCCAGGTCCGAATCCCAGGTCTGCCCCTATTAGCCAGGTCACCGTGGGTGGACCCCTTCACCTCTGCCAGCCTTGGCTCCCCATCTGTCAACCATGTTGATAACTGCTCCTACTCCAAGGCTCAGGGTGAGAATTAAGTGAGGCAAAGAAGGCGGGGTGCCTGCCACACGGAAATACTTCCTTTCTCGTCCCGCCAACCAAGTCCTTTATCACAGCGACCGGCTGAGGCTTCACCACGGACACGGGTGTGCCTACTTTTCCCCTGGTCCTTTCCCCTGTCCCTCCTGCCATCCCAGGGTTCTGGCCATGGGGCCACTGGCCCTCTGCTCCGTTCGTTCCAAAGACCCCTGACCCTGGAGGCAGGGGAGGCCCAGTCGTCCCATTTTACAGACCGGGAAAGCTGAACCTGGAGAGGATTGTGGCTTGCCCCAAGACCGCCGTTGGAACTGGGGACTCCTGACCGTCTAGGGCACTTCGCCTTCTTGGCCAGCCTCCCTGCCCCTTTGACACCTGGCGGGAGCGGGGATCCCTGGCCTGGAAGGGCCCCAGACCCCTGGGGTGTCAGGCTGGCGTGACTGTGGGGCCCCCAGCCCCTGGAGGTATCTCAGCCCCCGGACAGGACTTCCCAGGACGGGCCCCACAGGCATTCCTTGCCATCAGGGAAGGCTATAAAAAGCAACACTTTTCAGCCCCAGAGTGTGACCCGTGCGACTTCACAGAATCCAGAGAAAAACAGAGATAACCTTGGGGACGCCCGACCTTCAAGAGGAGTGGGGGCAGGAAGGGGGCGCCCCTGGGCTGTGGCGGGGCCTGGGTTTGGGATGGGGCATGGGGGCATGGTCGAAAATGAAAAACAGAGCTTCTTGGTGGTAGTTGGAACATAATTATTATTACTACTATTAATTATTAGCTAAATAATTAATAATAATAATAATTATTATTATTATTGCCATTACATACTCAGGACTGGCCATGGGCTGGCCCTGTGCATTGACGCCTGGGTCCTCCCAACTCCCGACGAGGTGGACCCTTTTATTATCTCCTGCGACAGACCAGGGGACTGAGGCTCAGAGAGGACCGGTAACTTGTCCAAGGTCGCACCACGTCCCACTCAGCCCACTGCAGCCACATCTGCCTTATTCGAGCTCTTCTAGCACTTACTCGTTTGGGCTCTGCTTGCCTCAAGACCTCCGGGCGTGCTGTTCCCTCTGACTTGAGGGCTTGTCCCTTATCTTGCCACCTCCTTATCCTTCGAACTGCAGCTGGAATATCACGCTTCCCTAGGCAGGCCTCCCCACACAACCTCATTTGTTCATTCGTTCAACACATTTATTGAGCACCTACTGTGTGACAAGCCCTGTTCTGGGCACCAATGGCACAGCAGTGAACTGAACTGACTGAGTCCTCTGTCCTCGAGGGGCTGGTGTCCAGAAGGGACCGTTAAACTCCGAGCTTCTCTAGCTGGGGGAGCTATCCCCCCGCTGAGCTACTGCCCGATGCTTGGGGGAGATGAATTTACAGGAAAAACCTGGCACATCATCCCAGTACGTCACTTTCTTTCTTAAATTGGCCTGTGGCGGGAGGGGGGGGGCGGGCAGGGAGGAGAAGCATTATCTTGTATTTAAGCAGCACAGATCCATTATGGGATAGCATCTCAAACTTATGTAAACTTTAAAAAAATTTTTTTTAATGTTTATTTATTTTTGAGAGAGAGACAGAGACAGAGTGTGAGCAGAGGAAGGGCAGAGAGTGAGGGAGACACAGAATCGGAAGCAGGCTCCAGGCTCCGAGCTGTCAGCACAGAGCCCGACGCGGGGCTCGAACTCATACACCGTGAGATCACGACCTGAGCCGAAGTCGGACGCTTAACTGACTGAGCCCCCCAGGCGCCCCATCAAAGTATGTAAACTTTTTAAGAGAAACACAAGCCTGAAGGAGGCCCCCGGGTCTCACTGCCAGCAACCCCCCCCCCCCACCGCCCCTGGTTAGGGACGCTCTTGGTGAGACCTCATTGTCCCAGGAGATGAGCTGTCCTAGCCTGAGAAAGCCAGGCGTCCAAAGGACTCTGAATTCCTCTGGCTGAGCCCCCAGAGCAGGGAGGTCAGCGGGTGCTGAAGCTGAGAGCCCAAGTTCAAGGCGGGGCTCTGCTCCCGTCTGCTGTTCAACCCGCCCTGCCTCTTTGGGTCTCTGTTTTCTTATGGGTAAGATGATGAGCGGGTACTAGAGATTCTCTAGGAGCCTAGCAGGCCTGAAAAACCTGTCTGACTCTAAAGCCAGATTTGGGTGAGCTGGTCATCCTGGTCCCGTGCCTCCTCCCCAGACCCCCCCAAGGTCTTCTCTCCCCTTCCTTCCCCATCCCCACCCCGACATCTGACCTGCTGGCACCTCCTGCCTGAGACCCAGCTGAAGGAGAGACCCCGCCCCACCCCATCCCAGGCTCAGCGAGGAGAAAAAGGAGAGGCGGGAGGAAGGTCACATTTCTTTCTTGGCCCGCTGCCTGGTTTTCATTAGGCCCACTGCCTAATTTTCCTGGGCGGCACTTGCTTTCTTGGCTAGTCTTTTCTCTCTTAACCATTTCAGAGGAAAGAGGTGTCACACCCCCGTCCCCCTTGCTGGTATCATGGCCTGGAGTTCTTCCTGCTGTGTCACCTCGGTTTCTCTTGTTGCCACATCAGCCACGTCCCCTTTACCTGGAGTCCCTGGGCACAGAGAACAGCAGCTCCGATGTACCCAAACTTGATTCGTAATAACACTAATTATGACCATTAGCATTTATTGAGCACTTACTATGGGCCAGGCCCTGTGAACTCAGTGACTTCCCCCAGCAAACTTATGAACTAAAGACTATTATTATCACTCCCATTTTATAGATGAGGAAATTGAGGATCAGAGGTGGTAAGTAGTGGAGCTGGGCCCCAAAATCAATGCCACTAACTACCATGCCATAGGGACTCAAAGAATCTTTGAACGTCCCTCTTCTAGCTAAGTGCACCCTTGCCCCACCCCTACACCCTTGTCTTCTGGCTCTCTCCCTGTCTGCTCCAGAATGATATTAAGGGTAAGGGCCAAAGCCCCAAACACAATGCCTTTGGGGTGTGCACACCGACGGACCCAACCCATTTTAAAGCTGAAGGAGGTGAGGCTGTCTAGAGCGCCCCACCCCAGGCTGGGATAAGCAAGGCAGAGAGCGGATGCTCGGTGAACACAGGTCTCCTGTGGACAGAAGCATGTGGAGTGGGGCAGGGAAGAGTGTACTTGGAACTCTAGCTGGTGTCCTAGCTAGTTGCAGGGACAGGGTCCCTGCGGGTCTGAAGAAGGTGGGACTATCCAACTCCCGCCAGCCGCAATACCCCCCCCACCCGCCCCCCAGGAAGAAATACCCAGCTCCCCGGGGCCCCAGCACCCGGCTGGTACAGCGGGGCTGCCCAGCGCCCCTGGCCAGGCCTGTGATAAAAATCCTGCAGCGTCGACTGCAGTGACCCGAGTCAGAGAGAGAGAGAGAGAGAGAGAGAGAGAGAGAACGAGAGAAGAAAAGGGGAAAAAAACCCTCCAGTGCCTGACATTCTTTTTAGGATGCCCATAAAAGATAATGTGACCTGTAAAATCTGCAAGCTGCTTCCCAGCCTGTGGCATCCGGGCCTCACACTCTGCCGCCACACCCCAGGTCCACTCTTTTGCCCTCCAACCGAGAGCACTACCCTGGCGTCGTCCCCCAGGGTTCAGGCCTTCGGAACACGGGGAACCCTCAGGCAGGGGGAGACAGCGGCCCCGAACCACAGTGGTCCGCCCAGGTGGGGCCCCTTCCTCTGCTTCCTCCTCTGCACCCCCTCTTCCCTGGGGCCCTTGGGTCAGCAGGGCTGCTGCTGCCAGGCCAGGGGGCGGGAATGTGCTGGGGCAGGTGCCTCTCTGCTCTCGCTCTCGGTGAGTCACCCCCGTGGGAGTGTGTTGATGAATCCGAACCCGGGCTCTTTGTCTGCAGCTCCTGGGAAGCCGGGCGCTGGGGGCAGACAACCCCGGGGCCGTCCGGGTGGGTAGCGCTGAGGGATGGGAGGCTCTGGTCCCAGCTTTGCCGCCAACCGGCTGCTTGAAACCGTGTCAGTTCTGAGCAGACTTAGGTCTCCGTTTCTTTACCTTGAAAACAGGCCTAAAACTCTTGGCCTTTGTGATTTTGCAAGACGATAATAAAGTAGATACGTCAGAGCTAATTCCTGGGAGGATGACGGTAACCATCATTTATTGAGTGCCTACTATGTGCCGGGCACTGAACTAAGAGGTTTACAGTCCATTCCCCCAGCAACCCGAGGAGGTCTGTGAGACTATCGGCCCTTCTTTTAAAGGAGGAAACTGAGGCTCTCAGCTAGGTTAAGAAACTCCCCTGAAGCCACATGACATACACCCAACTACCAGGCTCCCTGGCCACCCACAGTGGGAATTAAGGCCATCGTTGCAAATGCCGGGCGCACTGATCACTGTGCTGGCAGAGCCCCTCCCCTGCCCTCCAGGTGGAGGCCAGTCCCGAATTAAGCGAGGTGTTCCCCTCCCCAGCTTCCTCACCACGTGACCCGCCCCTGCCACTGTCTGATGGAACTCCCAGCATCCTCCCCAGCCGTGCCCCTCCAGCTCTGCCCCGACTCAGAGAGGCCCCGGCTTCTCCCGGCTCCCTCCCGTGGGCGGACAGGGCTTAATTGCATGTCCCAAGACCCAGAGGTACATGCGTCATGGCCAGGGAGCCTTCCAGATCTGCAGATCTGCCTTGGGCAGGGCCCGCCGGCCAGGTTTCCCAATTTCCTAGACTCTACATCCTCACCCCAGCCTGGGGAGCGAGTGCCTCCTTGGGTGCCCGAGGCCATCTGAGGACAGACCCTGGACACACCCTTCCTTGGTGGGGTGTGAAAATCCACGGTCTGCTCCTAACCTACTCTCAGCACTTCCCCTGGGGTTTATGGGACATTTCTGGACGCTCCAGTTGGGCAGTGAGGCAAGGCTTTAAATGTCCCTCCTCTGGGCAGAAGCTCTTGGACCCATGCTTCTGTTCCCCTTTACATTTCTCTAAGAATCTCATTCATGTTTTCCCATTCACTGTGTGGCTTAGGAAAGCCACTGTCTCTCTCTGTGTCCTCGTAGTGACAAAAACGACAATGGCAGCTAGTATCACGTGTCGAGTGTGCACTACGCGTTAGGTGCTCTCCAGACAGTCTCTCATTAGAAGCCCATTTTACAGATGAGGGAACGGAGACTTCCAGAGAGCAAATGACTTGCCTAAGGTCATGCAGCTACTCAGTGGTAGATTGGGGATTCAAAACCCACATCTTCCGGGCACCAAGGCCCTGGCTTTTAACCACCAAGCTTGCTTCTAGCTCCACCAGCTTGCAAGTGTCTTGCCGATCCTGTCTGCGCGCAGAGCGGCTTGGTAGAGAGTAGGTGTCCAATGGATGCTTCCAGAGTAGACGAGCTTACTGAGTGGTTTTTAAATGTGTGAAAGCACAAATGAGTGAATGAATCAGCAAATGAATGAATGAATGACCTCAGCTCTCACCGTAACCGTGAGAGATGGACAGCCTTTATCCTCATGCGTCAGATGAGGACACTGAGGCTCAGAGAGGGAAAGCAACATGCCTGCGGTCACACAGAGGGTTGAGGCAGAGATGCAAACCAAGACTCTGGGCCCGTACCCCAGGACTCTTCCCCCACCAGGGCACCTAGCCAGCCCTTCCCACCTCCCTCCCCTTCCTCTTATTGTCCCAGCCTCTCTCCCGTTCCAGCCCTGCCTCCCATCTCCGAGGGAGGCTGCGGACACAGCGTCTTTAAGCTGCCCTTTGAGGGACGAGCCGAGGAGGGGGCTGGGGAGGGGGCCTCCGCCCAGCACGCAGGGCAAGGAGCCCAAACCCGTCTGTCTGAGATGGGGGTCAGTGCGGGGGGTCTTTCTCTGCGAGCACTTACGGTGCAATTGATGAGAGAAGCGCTCATCAAATGAGGGACAAATCATAAAGTTCGGGAGATGGAAATTAGGCACGGACAAACGATCCAGGTGCAGGGGAGATTTATGGAGGAGGCTGTATTCTAGCTAATGATTTCTGCTAATGATTCTCCGAAGTGTACAGTGGCACGGAGCCCGCGCTCCGTGGGGTGACAGGGACCCTGCGGGCCGGATGAAGGACGTTCCTGGGGAGACAGCGATGGCAAGAGGACAATGGAGGGTGACGGAGGCACCCCCACACAGCCGGCCCCCCTGCGGTGGCGGCATGGCTGCAGGAGACGGGGTTCTCGGGGTGCAAACAGGCCCCACCCGAGATTTATGGCTCGACCCGGCTCTTTGGCGCTTTCTCCACTTGCCCTGAGAGTGCCTCCCCGCCTGGCAGCTCTAAATGTTGGCGGGGTCTGCCCACTGCTGACACACACATTTTCAGAGCCCACTACCATCTTTCATTCCGCCAGCCCCCTCGCAGACGCAGGGTTCTGGCTGCAGAACGGTCCTCCCTGCCCCCGTCGTCCCTCCCCCGCCCCCAGTCCTCCCCCGTGGAAAAGCCAGCTCCTCCAAAACGCCGCCTGTCCCTGCGGCCCTCGGTGCCGCGGAGCCTGCCTCGTTCGGAGAACCCTAGCCGGGGTCCTGAAGCACCTGTTCCTTCTCTGTTTCCCTCCATCACCTGACCCAGGGATGCTGACCCTCCCAGCCGGGACAGTGCCTCCCCAAGCTACCTGAAATCCTGCCTACTGCTGCCCACGTCCTGACCTCCTGGTTCCGGAGAGGAGGGCCCTGGGGGGAACGGCAGGGCTCTGCCTTTCAAATCCATGACCAGAAAATGTTCACAGTGGTTAATTCCCAGGGGTCAACTCACCAGGGAATTACATTTGCTTCCTTATGTGTTTTCTGATTCCTCCTCAATGAGCGTGGGTGGGTCGTTTTTTTAAAGCACAGGGTAGAAGTGAGAAGATCTGTAGGGGTGAGGACAAAGGAACGGAGGCCATCGGAGTCCCTCCACTGTCGCCCCAGCCCAGGACCGCCTCACACCCACAAGCTCACAGATTCCTCTCACTGGCCCTAAAAAGTGAGTTCACCATTTCCCCCATGTTTCAGGTGGGAAATTGAGGTTCATAAAGGTAAAGAGCTTTGTTCAAGTCCTCACGGTTCATACATTGTCGGACGACGCTTCAACCCGGGTCTCTTGAATCCACGCCTGAGTTCCTTCCGCTGCCCAGAGTCTGCCCTCTGCCTGGACCAGCTCGTGGCCTGGGAGCCGAGACCCCCCCCCCCCACCCCGGTGGAAGGAGCTGGAGGGGCAGGGTTTTCGGGGGGTGGGGGGGAGGCAGAAGCTGAGATGCAATTTCCAGCCTGAAGGAATTGGTTAAACACAACAGAGTGAGGTCTCCTGTGTGGTCGTTGGATGTAGCTTTCCAACGGCCGCAGAGAAACGGGCAGAATACCTCGGAAGTGAAAAAGGCAGGTTTGAAAACGGTCTGAGGCACAGCATCCTGTTTCCCCTAGTGGAGAAAGAGCTGTGGGCTTGTACTCGTAGAAACCGGCCTCATCTTCCCCCAGGGCCAGCAATGAGGAGGGACCATTTGGGGAGTTTTCTTCTATAAGGCCTGAGCCTTATGTGACAAACATACATGGCGTTAATAATTGGGGTTTAGGGGGGAGCCCAGCAAAGTCACTTTATCTGAAACACGCAAAAAAAAAGAAAAGAAAAGAAAAAAAGAGCAGCCCCAAGAGGAGGCCAGAGGTGATGTCCAGATGGGGGCCTTGCATCTGAGCCTTAGCTCCCGGAGTCCCCAGAGCGTCACTTCTGACAGCAGATACTTGTACTTGGCAGGGGAGAAGTTTCTCCTCGGAATCCGCTCTCCCCGCTGCACCCTGTCCTCCCTGGCCCACCCGCCACCCCCTCTGGGTGTGAGCAAAGGCCAAAGTGAAAACGAGACATGAAACTCGAACCTGGAAAAGCAGCGTGGTGCTGATAAGGAGGGCTCACCGCTCACCAGCTGGGCGCCCCCCACCCTGGGAGCCGCCCTTTCCCTCTTGTCACCTCTCTCCGTCTGGGGACGTGGCCCCAGGAGTCCCCCACCCCGTCCACTGTGAGAGCAGACTGAGAGGCACCCTTAGACTAGCACAGCCCTTTGGACGCCTCTGACAAGGAGCAAGTTCATTCATTTAACTGGATGCAGTGTTCGGACTGGCTGCTAAGAGAACAGAGCCCTGATGAGCTTGGACCTGGGACAGAGACTCGGGCAGGGGTCCCCTGGCCTGGTGACTGGGGGGAGGGAGGACCACTAGAGAGCTCAGAGGACCATGATGCAGACAAACCGCGCAAAGTACTGTGGGAAAATCACACTCTCTGGCATCAGAGCAACGCAGCTGAGATCCCAGCCTGACCATGCCTAGCTCTGCAACCTTGGACAGGCCATTCACCTTCTGTGAGCTTCCTTTTCATCACCTGTAAAATGGGGATAATAATAGTAACAACCTCGCCCGGCCTACAGAGTGATCAGATTCATCTTATGCAAAGCAGTGCATAATTGGTAAGTGCTCAATAAATGGTGCTATTACTATTGTCATCAAACTTAAAGAAGAAGAGACAGAGGCCTAGGAGGACCAAAGAAAACTTGTGCAGCGTAGGAGACATTTGGGGCTGAGTAGTCACAGTGTCAGCCCGGCCCACCAATGACTGGAGGAGGGCAGGACAACAGGAAGAGGAAAGGGAGTCATGAGGAGACGACGGAGATAAAGATATGTCCTGATATTGCCCCATCTGGGTCAACAGCTGCACCCCAGGGGTGATGACTCAGCTAGTGAGAAGTCCTCACCCAAAGACCTGTCCCACAGGTGCAAGAGACATACACGGGGAGGCCCGTCGAGCACAGTCATCCCCTGTGCTCAGTGGCCCAGGCATCCCCTGTCTCTTTACGCCTCAGCCCAGGCTGAGGACCGAGAGCAAGCTAAGTGACTTCCCGAGGCAGGAGGACCACAGACATCAAGGACTTTGCTGGACTACAGAGCAGGTCCCATGAGCTTCATCCTGGTCAAACCCAGAGACGTCAAGTCACGTGCCCGAGGCTACACAGTCAGGCATGATGCAGCCACGAAACCCAAATCTGGCCCATGATAGGGGGCTGCCCCGAATCTGGCTGGAGATGGTGCTGGTCTGAGTCTTAAGCCTTTTGCTCCCAAAACCCAAGAACCATGGGATCTCAGGAGAGGCCGCCCCGTGGGCCCCGGGCACTCAGAAGGTGCTTTTCCCAGGCTCCCGAGGACCAGATTCACAGACATTTTCACAGCAGACCTTGCCCCCCGGAGTGAGAGATGGGCAATCCCACTCATTCATGTGCCCTCGGGGACTCACGTCATCCCTGAGCTCCCCAAGTGCCTCTTCTTCCACTGGGGACACCTCCTTCTTGCCTCTATATTCCCATCGCACCCCTGTTTAAAGCTCTCTGGCCTCCTCCCTGCCCCACTGTGCCTCCCTGAACCATCTGGACCATAGGCCCAGTGTCCTGGACCCAACAATCCTGACTCTGGGGGGACTGGGTAACTCTTCCCGTCTCTTTTTTCTTTTTCTGTGTATATGTGTGTATCACCTTGTTTGTGTCTTCATGGCATTTATCACTGTGTGCGCATGCCTTGTCCCCCAGCTAGGCTCCAAGCTCCCAGAGAGTGACAACCATATCACCAGGGCCCTCTGTCTCCAGTCCCCCAGAAGGCCCTGGCCCGCAACAGGAGCCTCCCAGCACACTCCTGAGAATGACAAATCAGGCCAACCTTGCTGTGGGCAAAAGTAACCTTTTATTTCAATTTTTGTTAATGTTTATTTACTTCTGAGAGAGACAGAGAGAGAGAGAGAGAGAGACAGAGCATGAGCAGGGAAGGGGCAGAGAGAGAGGGAGACACAGAATCCGAATCAGGCTCCAAGCTCTGAGCTGTCAGCACAGAGCCCGACGCGGGGCTCGAACCAGCAAACCGCGAGATCATGACCTGAGCCAAAGTTGGACGCTCAACCAACTGAGCCAGCCAGGCGCCCCTAAAAGTAACTCTTTTAAGTGGCTAATCCAATGTCCAAGAAAGAGGAGGATCATTCACTTTTAAGAAAGTCTTTCCTTCAAAGATGCTGGCAGAGTCCCTCAAACAGCCAGCTGTCTGGGCATCTGCAAAATGGGTTTGTTTACAGAGATCCAACCTGCCTGCCCTGCTCTGAGCATCTAGGGCTGGGCTCACCGGCACCCCGAGAAGCCCACATACCTATCTGCTCTGTCCACCTCTTTGGGGTGGCGTTCAAGGCCTTTCCCAATCCAGCCCCAACCTGCCTTTCCTAATAGAAATAAAAATGACGGTGATGAAGGTGGTTGACATTCGCCAAGCGCCTACCGTGCGAGGACAGCTGACATAGTTGTCACTCATTCATTCTTCGGATGATTTTCAGATGACCCATTGTCATCCTCACAGTCGAGAGGGGGACAGAAAATGTCAAAGGTCCAGAAAGGAGCCGGGACTTGAGCCCAGGTTAGCCAGGTGCCTCCGGGCGCATCCGGAACTACAGGGCCTCATCTTGAACTTGTGGCAGCCTCTCCCGCCAGGCAAGCCAGCCAGCCCTGTCACTGCTGGCCACTAGCCTCTGGACACACAAGTCCCCTGTCTGCAAGTTCTCTCCCGCTGCTTGTCCTTGGGTCCACCTCCTACTTCCCTTTTCAGAACTGGCTCTAATATCACCCCCTCAGCTCTGCCACACAGGATGAGGACCCCTGTGGTGGCCCTGAGTTCAGATCTCTGTGTGGCACCAATGATGCCTCCTGAGAGTTGTCAATGTCTGTCACCCTCTGCGAACCGGGAGCCCAGCCACTCAATTGGGATGTGTCAGAATCACTCGCCTACTCAGTCAGACCTCAAGCTCAGGGAGCACAAATCCGAGAGGGAGCGACACACAATATATGTGTCGACAGACACATGGCCAAGATCATTTCAGAGCGTGATAAGCAAACATGGTGATGTTCTAGAAAGAGCTTAAGCAGATGTGACTCTGGTCTCGCAGAGTGAGTCCTCCTCTTAGCCCGACTTGGCTCTGATGATTGGCTGCACCTGCCACTCATTCGTTCGTTCGTTCATTCGTTCGTTCGTTGAGTCATTGAATCATGTGTTCGCTGAGCACAGACCGTGCCGCCGGGGACTGTCCTCCAACACCCCGGGCTCTCTGTGGGAGGCAAACCTGCTCTGAGCGCCCATGAACACAGGGAGACTGAGGCGAGGGCGGGGAAGAGCAAGGGGGGTGCTGCGTGGTTTAGACCATTTCCACTCCCTCTGATCAGTCATGCTTCCTAATTCAATAAGGTGAGAAGGAGCATAATTTGATCATATTTGTTTTGCATCACTGCAAAAACAGAAAATGAAGGGCTGCAGAACTGCGCCAATTTACTTCATCCGACCTTGATTAAAAGAAAATTAATTGTCGCATCTCTCAGGGTATCACAGGCGGCAGCCAATGGCTCTCCAGGAGGGAAAGGCAGCGAGAGATGGTCCATGGCCTTGCCTCCGACCACTTCCAGCCGGGCTGGCAACAGACAGCTGAGCTGTGGAGGCCTCGTGCTGTACGGGCGGCTGATGGCGGATGGCGGGGGGGCAGGGGGTCCCTGAGCCCTTCCTCTTCTCTCTCACCCGCTCGGGGTTTCATTCACCCCCATGGCTGCCTGCTGCCCAGAGGAGATTCTTCGGCCTGGAGCCCTATCTCAAAGGCCCGCAGGGGCTCCCCTCCCTCCCTAAAGTTGGCAGATGCCTTGGGGAGGAGCCCTGGGAAGATGCCCCCCGAAGAGCCAGACCCCCTTGGGCTCATCCCACCCCCACTGCAGGCTACCCAGCCCAGCTCAGAGACAAGGGAGGAAGGAGGGGGCTCGGCGCTGCCCGGGTGAGCCAGGGCAGGGGGGTGGCGGGTGTCAGTGGGGAGAGCATCTCATGAAAAGTTAATGGCCCCCTTGCAGGTTGTTGATTTTTGTTTGTTTTTCTCTTTTTGCCAGAAGAGAAGCCTCTTTCATTAGCCCAGACTGTCATTACCCGGCATTAAATTTTCATAGAGCGGGCGGGAGGCCGGGCAAGGGGAGGCTGGCAGCAGGGCGGGCTGGGGGGCTCCCTTGGCTGGGCCTGCTGGGGGCTGAGGCCGGTTCCCCTGGGCTCCCGTCTGCACGCTACTAGCTCTTAATAATAATAATGGCTCCTCTCTGTCACCATTAGATATTAAGAGTGGCACGGACCGTGGCCTTTGATCTTCCGAATGCTCCTATGTGGTGTGGCCAGTGATTAGCCCCATTCTACAGATGAGAAACTAAGGCTCACAGACCTTGTGTCTCTTGCCCATGATAGCCGGCAAGTGGTGACATCCCTGACTCCAGGACATGCTCTCCCCAGGGCTCAGAGGCAGAGAGAGGAACAGAGGGGGGGGGGAGTAGGGGGAGGAAGGTTTGGGGAGACGGACCCAAGCAGGGCAGAGACTCAGGGCTGTTGGGGTGCTCGCCCTGGGGGAGCGGCAGGAGCCTGGCCCCCAGCGCTACCCCTGCTGGCTTCGGTGGGCGGCTCCTCCCAGCCTGGCGCGGGCGAGGGTCCGTGCAGGCAGGGCCTGCACCCCGCCAGGCAGGTGTCAGGGCCTTCACAATGGTGCACCTGGCACGGGCGCCAGGCCTGCCCATTCAGCCCTGAACAATCACGGCTCCGCAGCCGCCAGCCCAGCAGCCTCCAGGGGCGGGAGGACTGGAGGGCAGCAGATGGGCCTCGGGTGTCGGATTTCCAGCCTGGGGATGGAGGGGGTGTGGTGGGCAACCCTGGATGGGTGGGGGGAAGGGCCGGGTCGGGCTCCTCCCCATCCTCCAGCGGCCCCTCCCAACTTCTGGTCCTTGAGAGAGGGTGGGAAGGACGGGGCTGGGAAGTTGCGGGGGAGGGGACTCTCTACCCATCATCAATGCCACCCAGAGCAGGGCAGAGGGGGAACACGGGCCCCAGGCCAGGACTGAGCTGACCGGTGCAGCTGGTGGGCTTCTCATAGTGCTGGGAAATCCTGAGAAGGCCGTATTCTGGCCCTACCACGCATGGGAGCGGGGCACAGAACCTCTCTGGGCCTCAGTTTCCTCATCTGTAAGATGGGCGTCTCCTCACTAAATATATACTGGGCACCTGCGGTGTGCCAGGCACTGCAGTGGGCACCAGAAAAGCAGCAGTGGCAAAAACATGCAAATCCTTGCCCCACAGAGCTCACGTCCTAATGCAAGAGACGGACAACAAAGCTAAAGAAATTAAATACTTGGCAGGATAAGGAGGGAGGTAGAGGAAGTGCAAAGAGCAGGGGTTACAACTGGGGACAGGAGGTGGATCCCAAAAAGAAGTCTGGAGTGACCTAGGCAGACCTGAGGGAAACGCACTCCAGGTAGAGGGAACAGCAGAGAGACGATAAGAGTACCTGCCTCATAGGATTTGGTGGGGGGTGGAGGGGTGGGTGCTGGAGGAGGGCACACAAGTGAAGTGCTTAGAACAGGGCTGGACTCACACCGATCATACTTCTTTGCCGATTCATGTATCCACCCCACAGCCTCGGAGCTCCAGAAGGATAGACTTATCAGGGCGCCTGGGTGGCTTAGTCGATTGAGTGTCTGACTCTTGATTTCGGCTCAGGTCGTGATCTCAGGGTCATAGGATTGAGCTCTGCATCAGGCTCCGCGCTGAGTGTGGAGCCCGCTTAAGATTTTCTCGGTCTCTTCCTCTGCCCCTCTCCCCGGCTCGCTCTCGTTCTCTCTTGAAGATAAAAAAATATATGTCAAAAAAATACAAGGGTAGGCTTATCATCCCCACTTTACAGATGAGAACACTGAGGCTTGAAAAGGAGAAGATAATAAGCCATGCCGCATGTGCTGGTTGCAGAGCTCTGCCGTCCCAGGTCAGCGGTCAGGAAGTGGTGCAGTCAAGACACCTTCCGGGCTGGAACTCGCTCTCTAGTGCTTTGTCCATTTGGTACCAGACCGGCAGAGAATTGATGGTGACGTTGGGGAAAAAGCGCCCCGTAGCTGTTGCCTGTTCGGCCCATCTTTGCGGAAGTCTGGGGTGAATTTAGTACCCCTGCAGTTTGGAAGACCTTCCTTGTCACTCTGAGCTTGGCTTTGAGCCACCAGGCACCCGCCAGGGTGGGGACAGGAGGATCTGAGAAGGAATGGGGGAGAGTCCAACCTTCTCGTGTTACCAAAGGGGGAACCACAGCCCAGAGAATGCCTTTGGAAAAGCCCCTGCCCATCCTTGGCCTCGGCGATTACATCTGTGCAATAGGTCTGGGGCCATAACCTGTATAAAGCACCAGCCGGCGTAGGGGTACCGTTATTCCCTTCATCCAAGGCCCAGGAAGCCTGAGATCAAGTGGGCAGAGTCTCTGGAAGGGACGCCTGCAGGGGGCCTGGCGTGCACTGGGGGGTCCTTGGGCAGAAGAAGCATCCTGGCGGGGATGCACATGGGGACCGAGCTGTGGCTGGAGAAGAGGGACTGCTTACTCCCATATTTGCTGGGACTGCCCCGTTTCCTTGGGGGACAAGCAAAGTCTCTTTGGAGAGATGTCAAAAAGGCTGCGGGGCCCTTCCCTGGAGCAGGAGAGGGCCACGAGCAGACAAGGGATAGCAGCCTGTTGCAGGGGGAACGCTGGTGTCCCAGAGACCCGGCTTTAACCCCAAGCCTTGCCACTTGCTCCTGTGTGACCTCAGGTATTCATGTGGCCTCCCCCGGCCTCAGTTTTCTGGCCTCATGGGGTTTTGGGGAGGACTCGATGAGAGTGCACGCACAGCCCTCGCACGGCCTGGCCACAGGGTCAGCGCTCGGCGTGGACACAGTCATTAGCGCTCCATAAGCCGAGGAGCGCCATGCCAGCAGGACTGGTCGTGGGGCTTGAGAGTTCAAGGCCTCACCCAAGGCTACAGAGCCAAAAATGAAAGAGCCAAGATTTGAACTCAGGTCTGTGTTATGCCTGGGTTCTTGGGGGCCTCTCCGGTGCACAGTGTGGAGGGGAAGGCCCAGGGGAAGGCAAGTTCAATGAGGCTGCTCTCAAGCCCCTCCAAGGTTCCCCAAGGACGCCCCCACGGGGGGGGGGGCTTGGGGCCTGACGGTGCGGTGCCCGCCTGATGCAGAGCAGTGGCACCCACCAGGCGGCAGATGAGGCATGAGGGCGCCCTGCTCCCCGCCCCGGCCTCCTTGAGCTTGGCTGGGTTCCTTCTCTCCCATCCCCCATTTATTCATTCTAGGAACAAAGGCAACACGGGCACATCCCCACTTCCTGGCGGTGCTGATTATCTAATTCTCTACCCCGCAATTACTACTTCCTGAGGGAGGCATTATCCAGGCAGCACCCACCTTCTTGTCTGTCCCAGAGGCTGTTGGGGGTGTTTGTCGTAGGGGGTCCCCATCCGTTCAGGCACCACGCTGGGCCCTGACGGCTGACCTCTTGGGCAGCCTCCAGGAAGTGGGCCCGCGCGTGGGAGCCCCCAGCCTGCCCCATGGCCTTACCCACCCACCTGCCTCTCCCAGGACCCTGGACTCTTGGCCTGGATGGGACACAGGTCCACAGGCTCCCTCGAGTTCAAGGATTGGTACGTGCAGGCGTGCAAGTGGGTGCATGCTAACAGGTGTAAGTGATATGCATGTGTGTGAACAAGTGTGCTACAGCGTGTGTGCAAATACAAAGAGGTGAATGTGCGTAGGTACATATGACAAAGTGAAAGTGTGCAAAGATGAGTGTGTAAAATGAGTCCACGGGCACATACATCCATGGATCACACAAATTACTGCATAAATAAATGTGCATGTGAGTGTGAGAGGGTGGGACTGAGCGTGGACCGGGTCAGCTGCGGCTGGGGCAGGAGGAGGGGGACCCCGTTCCCAAGCAGGGGAGCCAGCAGGGCTTGGCAGTGGTGGGGGAGGGGGGGGAATGGCCCCCAGGCTAGGAGGCAGGGACCTGGGAACTAACTGCAGCCAGAGGCCCGCTTCCTACTGCTGAGAGCTCTCATCCTTCCTGTCAAAGGGAAGGAAGCGCTCACCTAGGGCAGGTCGGGCTGGTTGCAAATGCAAAAAGACTCAGTGCTGATTTGCATCTTTCATTTGCATACATTTCCATAAGGCCCACTGATTGGTTGCTTGAAAGCCCCCCTCCCCAACCCCTGTCTGCTGGCAAGGGACCTGCTTGGGGAAAAAAAGCCCAGTGGGGCTCTGCTTGACCGAGGGCGGAGGCTGACCCACAAGCCTGGTCTGGGAGGGATCGGGTGCTCCCCGAGAAACAGGCCCTTCGGGATTGCTCGGCACAAATAACAGTCCCCAGGTCTCGCCTCACACCAAGGAGGTGCCCACTGGCCATTCCATCTATGAACGAGCAAAGTCGTGGATGGGGGCAAAGCAGGTGCCACCTACCTGGGCTTCTTAAATCTTCAGGTGGGATCTTAGGTGATGGGATCCCTACAACCAGCTGGGGCCTGGTCCCCCGGGGCCTGTGTGGCCCTGAGGGTGGATGCCAGGGGATCTGAGGGCTGCTCGTCAGGATCCTGCCTCCAACTTTGCCTTCTGCCCCCACCTGTCCCTCCCCCTTCGACCCCCCAGTCTTCACCACTAAGATGGGACCCAGAGGCACAACTTCCTATCTCCATATCAGATGCCTGGTCATGCATTTCTGGAAACCCTTTCTGTTTCCCCAGGCCTCTAAGTCCCCCAGCCGCCCAGAGGGCAGGCAGTAAGAGTGGACAGATTCTCAGAGAGGAAGAAAACTCTGAGGTTCCCAGCAGAGAGATGAGTGTATGGGTGTTGGCGTGTCCGTGCGTGCATTTCCCCGCCAGCACGAGAATGTGGCCAAAGGCACGCGTATTGTGGGTGTGCCCGACACAGTGTCTGCAGAGGACAGAAGACGTGAATCATGGGCGCAGCACGTTTGTGGACCGCGGGTCTGTGTGCATGGCGCGCACTTGTGTATCAGTGCACGTGCTCGATAACGGGTCAAGGAAAGTAGAAGTTTTCAGTGTGCAAGGCCTGCGTGCCCTTTTCCATTTGTCTTTTCACCGAAATTGCCTGATTTCCCTCTATAGTGAACAATCCCGTTTGACAATGATAAAACTTAAACATTTTTCTTTTCTCAGGGACCCCCAGGTGGTTCAGTCGGTTGAGCATCCGACTTCGGCTCAGGTCATGATCTCGTAGTCCGTGAGTTCGAGTCCTGCGTCGGGCTCTGTGCTGACAGCTCAGAGGCTGGAGCCTGCTTCGAATTCTGTGTCTCCCTCTCTGTCTGCCCATCCCCTGCTCACACTCTGTCTCTCTCTCTCTCTCTCTCTCTCTCTCTCTCTCAAACATAAATAATAAACATTAAAACAAAGTATTTCTTTTCTCGGAAACACATCACACACGCGTGTGAAAGCAAGGGCACCTGAGTAGCTCCATTGCTGGTATGTGCACAGCTGTGTATGTGTACATGCACGTCCACACATATTGACTGCAAACATGCCCATGTTGACACCCAGGGTGCCGCGTGCCCCGTGTTTGGGCACATGCTTGGCATACTGTTTGCCCTCATGCGTCTCCCATGTGAGTTGTGTGGACACGGCACTGCACCGGCTCGGGTGTGCGTGACCGTGGGCAGTAGGTGTGTGCAGTACAGCATGTGTTTGCATATCGGGGGTTGGGGATGTTTAGTAATTAAATCCCTTTTCATCCTTCTGCACCTGTCTGCTTCTGAAAGCTGAGAGAACAGACGTCAAACGGGACAAGGGCTGGATTGAATATAGCCAATTCTGAAATATTTATTAGCTTGCGACTCCGCTCAATGGAGGAGAAGGAATGCCAGCTAATCCGCCCAGCAGTGCTCGCAGCGGGGACGTTTTTCAACAGGGACCTTCTTATATTTCAGCGACTGCCCACTCTGTCCAAAAATGGGAGAGTTTTCATCTGGGCCCGTGTGGGGTTCTCCAGTACTCCCGTTGAGATTCACACGGCAGAGATCAAACCTCTGAGTTTATCCCCGGGTCCTCCGTTCACCTGCTCCCCCTTCCTGGGGGCTGCTCCTCAGGCCAAGTACTGATGAACCGGAGGAAAATCATGGTGGCCTGTGCCAGGCACTGTTCATGGGGGCCCTCACTATGTCCCAGGCCCTGTGTGTCCATACATTCTCTCATCTAATCATCACAAAAACTCAACGAGGGAAGTGTTGAGTATTACCCACTTAAGATATTAAGAAAGTAGGAAAGTCAGAAACATTTAACAAATAAGGAAACTGAAGGCTCAGAGTAATGAAGGAACTTGCCCAAGGTCATAAGCTATTTAGTAGTGAAGCCAGGATTCGAACCCAGGGAATCAGGCCCCCAAGCACAAACCCTCAATGGCTACACCTGTTGTCTCCTAAGCGAACTACTGAGGGCCTACTGCATGCACTGCGTTGAGAAGTATTCTGAGGCTGTATCTGGGGTCAGTGAGGAAGAGCGGAGTGGCCCACCAGTGATGTCAGCCCCGGAGACAGGCGGAGATGGCCCTGTGTTTGCTAACCCCGATCCCCACCCCACCCCAAACCTATCGCCCTGAAGTCTCCCCTTCCTATAAATGGTAACTCAGCGCCTCCGATTACCCAAGCCGAAGGCTCTTCAATCTTCCTTTGCAAGCCTTTCTCTCTACCCCACATCCAACCCCTTGGCAAATCCTGGTGTCCTTACTTTCGAAAGATACATATACAGACTCTGACCACCTCTCCCTGTCCGCACAGATGCCACCCAGTCTGGGTCATCATCAATTCCCCCTTGGATTATTGCACGGGCCCCGTAAACGGTCGCCCTCCTGCCAATCTCGCCCCTGGAGGTCCAGAGTGAACGTTCTATTCAGATCTGTCACTCCTCAAGGTGCTCCAAGATTCCCATCTCCCTCAATGTAAAAGTCAATGTCGTTACATCGCCTGCAAAACCCAACCTCACCGACCTCGTGTACCGCTCTGACCCCAGCTCGCTGCTGTTATGTTGGCTGGCTTGCTCTTCCGTGAATACACCAGGCATGGGCCCTTTTCAGGGCCTTTGAACATGCTCTCCTTCTGCCTGCAGTCTGTTTCCCAGACACCCGTGCCTCTTGCTGCCTTGCCTCCAGTATCACGTTATCACACCCACGCTATGGAAAACCTCCTTCCTCTGGGTCTGGCACTGTCTTTTGCCCTGATCTTGTTTTCTTATTCTCCCCAGCTTCTATTTGACATTCTGTATATTTGTTGATTTCATCCGTCTTAATAGTTGACAAATATTTATTGAATATTTGTGTCGGCCCTGTTCCTCTATCACAAGTTGATTTCTAGCAATTGGCCTATGATGTTCCTAGGTATGGTTTTCTTCAGGTTTCTTCTCTTGGGGTTCAAGACGCTTTGGGGATTTGTGGGTATAAAGTGTCCATGACATTTGGAAAATTTTTAGCAATATTTCTCCAAATACCTTTCCCCACCATCTCCTTCTGGAACTCAATTACACGTATGTTAGACCCTTGATGTTGTCCCACTGCTCCCTGAGGCTCTGTTATATCCCCCTACCTCTAGTTTTCTTCCCTCTCTGCGTTTTATTTTGGGTCATTTCTATTGTTGTGCCTCTAAGGTCACTGAATTGCTTTAGCAGTGTCTGACCTGCTGTTAGTCCCATCCAGTATATTTTTCTTTTTTTAAATTAAAAAAATTGGGGGGGTGCCTGGGTGGCTCAGTCAGTTAAGCGTCTGACTTTGGTTCAGGTCATGAGCTCATAGTTCATGGGTTCGAGTTCCACATCCGGCTCTGTGCTGACAGTTCGGATTCTGCGTCTCCCTCTCTCTCTGCCCCTGCCCTGCTCACACTCTGTCTTTCTCCCTCTCTCTCAAAAATAAATAAACAATTAAAAATTGTGTAAATAAATAAATTTAAAAAAATATTTTTTAATTTAGAGAGAGAGAGAGAGCAGGGGAGAGGGGCAGAGGGAGACAGAGAGAATCTTAGGCAGGCTCCACGCGTGGTGCAAAGCCATACATGGGGCCCAATCCCACAACCCTGGGATCATGACCTGAGCTATATATAAATCAAGAGTTGGATGCTCAACCAACTGAGCCACCCAGGTGCCCCTATCCAGTGTATTCTTCATCCCAGATATTGTCTTTTCCATCTCTAGAATTTGGGAGTCCTTCTTGCATAATTTTATTTCTCTTATCATGTTCCTGCTTTCCTCTACCTTCTTAAACATGAAGAGTATTTTAATAATTTAACTATTTAATTAATAATAGTTGTTCTAAATGTCCTTGCCTGCCAATTCTACCACCTGTGAGATTTCTGGGCCTATCTCTATTGATTGACATTATTTTCCAAGATTTTTTTAAAATAATCTCGACACCCACTGTGGGGCTCAAACTCACAACTCCAAGATCAAGAGGCACATGCTCCACTGACCAAGCCAGCCAGCACCCCAGATCTTTATTGTTTGAGTTTTCTCCTAATTGTGGGTCATGTTTTTCTCCTTCTTTGCTTACCTGGTAATTTTTATTCGATGCTGGGCATTTTTTAAAAATAATTTTTGACTCACAGGAAAGTTGCGAAAATGGTACAGAGAGTTCCCATATGCCTCCTATTCCGTGTCTCCCATTGTTGACATCTTACATTACCATGTACATTTGTCAAAACTAAGAAACCGACATTAGCACACTGCAATTAACTAAACCCCAGACGGTATATGGGATTCACCAATTTTCCCATTAATGTCCCCTTTCCATTCCAGGATCTAACCCTGAATATCACATTGCATTGAACTGTCATGTCTCCCCAGTGTCCTCTGGTCTGTATCAATTTCTCAGCCTCTTCTTATTTTTCATGACCTTGACAGTCTTGAGGGGTACTGGCCAGGTATCTTATAAAATGTCCCCCAGGCAGGGTTTGTCTGTTGTTTTCCTCATTAGATCTGAGTTACGGATTTTTCGAAAGAGTATCATCAAGGTGAAGTACCCTTCTCATCACATCACAGTAGGGGTTAGATAATATTCACATGACATCACCAGTGTCATTAACCTTCATCACTTGGTTAAGATGATGTTTGTCAGGTGTCTCCACTGCAAGGTTACTATTTTTTCCTTTCTCTATTCTATTCTTTTTTTTTTAATATTTTATTTTTAAGTTATCTCTACACCCAACGCGGGGCTTACACTCACAACCCCAAGATCAGTAGTCGCATTCTCCACCGACTGAGTCAGCCAGGCGCCCCTTTCCCTACTCTATTCTTTAGAAGCAAGTCACTAGGTCTAGACAACACTAAAGGGAAATTATGCTTTACCTCCTATAGGAGGAGAATCGACATATATTTTTGGGAATTCTTCTGTAAGAAAAATTTACTATTCTCCCTTCTTTATTTATTTATTCAATCTTAAATTTGTATCAGTATGGACTTACATATTCATTGTATACTTTGGATTATAATCCAATACTACTCTATTTATTTTAAAGTTTATTTATTTTGAGAGTGAGAGAGTGCACAGGTGAGCATATGTGAACATGGGAGGGGCAGAGAAAGAGAGAGAGAGAGACAGAGAGAGAGAGACAGAGAGAGAGAGAATCCCAAGCAGGCTCTGTGCTGTCATTGCAGAGCCCAACACATGGCTTGAACTCAAGAACCTGTGAGATCATGACCTGAGCCGAAATCAAGAGTCAAACGCTTAACCAACTAAGCCACCCAGGGGCCCCTATTTATTTTATTCTCCAAATTATTTCTGCTTTGATTAATGAGAGCTCTTTCAGGTTGGTTCTTCTGTCCCTTTGACATTTCAACACTTTAGGTTTTGGAACACTTCCTTGTTTTCCAGGGATACAAGATGGTCTGGCTCCTCTTGAATTTTCCCTACTCTGGTCCTAAAATCTTCCAGTTCTCTTTTTATTGGAGGACGGCATTAAAAACCAAGGTCTGACTGAGTACGTTATGCTTGTTGCTACTAGCATATCAATGCTTCTGGGCCCTCCTAGTAGACGTACCCATGTATATGCACATGTCGATAATTGGTTCTGCATCTATCCATCTGTATCTAAATTAGGCTAAACATGAGTTCATACTGATATCTTCAGCTAACCTAATCCACAGATTTTATTCTAACGTCCCTACCTTGTGTGTCTGTAACTCCCTCTCCAACCCTGAAAAACCTGGTTTTCTACCATCCACCATCCATGTACTTATTTGTTCCACCAACATTTTATTTTTATTTTCATTTTTTTGTTATTTATTTTTGAGAGAGACAGAAAGAGACAGAGCACAAGCAGGGGGGTGGGGGGAGAGGGAACCACAGAATCCGAAGCAGGCTCCAGGCTCTGAGCTGTCAGCACAGAGCCCAATGCGAGGCTCAAACTCACGAACTGTGAGATCATGACCTGAGCTGAAATCTGCTGCTTAACCAACTGAGCCACCCGGGTGCCCCATTCCACCAACATTTAAAATTTTACATTGTGGAAGACTGGATTTAGTTGCATTCCTTTAAATATTACTGGCTTTGTTCCAAGATGCACTTAGGCTACATGGAATTGGTTTGATACCATTTAGGAAGCTGGCTTTTAGGGTTTGTTAGTGTTAGTTTGGCACAGCCTTAGTCTGGGGCTCACTTGGCCCCACTGCTAAGGCAATGCCCTTTTGAGGACTCTACCTGATGCCCCATATAGCGTGAAATCTTTCCACTCTGCCTGGTGTGAGAAAGGACCTCTTCTCACATCTCTGCGTGCACACTCTGCATAGTCACAGGCTCAGCCTCTTGACGTCCCTGATTCCAAATTGCATCTCTTCAACTCAGTGAGACCACCAGGCTCCACCTGGCTTCCTCGCTTCCTTCCCTGTACACATACCTTCCCTGGCCCGGTGCTTTTCTCTAGGCGGAACACTGGGAGCGATTGTAGGACTCACTTCGTGGTTTCCTTCTCTTAGGGACCACTGTCCTCTGCCATCTGTTGCCCAGTATCTGAAAACCATTGTTTCATAGATTTTGTCCAGTTTTCTAATGCTTTGGGTGAAAGGATAAATCCAGCCCTGATACTCCATCTGCCCAGAAGCAGAAGTCCAATCACCATTCTCGATGCCGGGGATGCAGTAACAAGTAACTAGACATACAGCCCCTGCCCTGTGAAGCTCGCGTTCTAATGTGGGGGGTCAGCAGACTTCTGTGAAAGGCCAGATAGTAAATATTTAGGCCTTGTGGGCCAAGAGGCGAAATCGAGTTGTAACCGTGTCACAGTGATTTGTAGTGTGCTGGACAGCAAGCTGTGCTCTGCGAGGAGAGTGCCACATACGGTCTCTGCCACAACTGCTCAGCTCTGCCATTGCCGAGTGAAAGCAGCCAGAGACAGTACGTAAATGAATGAACATGGCCGTGTTCCAATAAAACTTTATTTATGGATATTGAAATCTGGATTTTATATCATTTTCGCATGTCACAAAATACTATTCTTTTCATTTTTTCTTTAACCATTTAAGAATGTAAAAGCCATTCTTAGCTCACCAGCCATACATAAGCAGGCAGTGAGCCAGACCCGAAGGACTGTAGGTTGCCAGCCCCTGATCTAGCGGGAGAGACGGAAAATAATCAAGACAAATACATTAAGGATATGGTGTTTTAGATAATAGGTGCCAAGGAAAAGCAAAACCCAACAAAGCAAAAGGGGGCGGGGGAAACCTTGGACGAGATGTTCCCGTTTCACTGAGAAGGTGATTTTGTGTCAAAACCTAAGGAGAGTTGTGAGAACTTGCTACCTGGTATTTACAGTAAGCAAGAGGTTAATTTGCTATTGGTCTAGTATCTGCTGCTCTGATCAGACTGAGCTCCTTGAGAGAGGAGACTGCCCGTGTCCCCGCCTGGCTCAGAATGGGTGCTTAGTTAAAAAATTATGTGGGGCACCTGGGTGGCTCTGTCAGTTAAGCATCACGCTCTTGATTTCAGCTCAGGTCATGATCTCACTGTTCGTGAGATCGAGCACTGAGTTGGGCTGTGTGCTGACAGTGCAGAACCTGCTTGGAATTCTCTCTCTCCCTCTATCTCTGCCCCATCCCTGCTCGTGCTCACGGGCTCTCTCTCTCTCAAAAAAAAAAAAAAAAAAAAAAAGATTAAAAAAAGTCACGTGTGTGTGTGTGTGTGTGTGATATGACTGACCAAATGAATCCCTAGGCATCAGGCAGATTCAAATCTAGTTCAGCCACCTTCCCGCTCCTTTACCTTACTGAGCCTTGGTTTCTCCATCAATCAGAGGGCATCCCACCAGATGGTGGTAGGATTTATCCGAGATGGCATATGGAATGTGCCAGGCTCGTCCTGACGCTTGGTTTCAGGCTGCCATTTTATCCGGAGGAGACAGAAGTTCTGCCCTCGTGCCATCCTGGGCTGCAGCTGTGAAGCCAGAGCCCTGGGCTCCCTGTTCCCCGTGCATCACCTCTGTCCCAAGAGGTCTTGGCCTCTGCACAGCTGGGCCCAACTCTCAGGGATGCCCTCCCCACCCAATTCATCGTAGGAAAGCGGGCAGAGGAAGGAAGAGTGGACCAGGAGTCCAAGCCCCGAGTTCTAGTCCCGACCACATAGCTGCCTCCCTTGACACTTCGGGCAGGTCACACACCCTTTGACTGGACAGTTGATCCCTGGAAGAAGGCAAATGAACACAGTGGGCCCCACGCTTGTCCCGTATTATTGCCTGGAGAATAAATAAACAAACAGAGGAAATAAAACAGTGAGCAGTGAAGCCAGGATTCAAAATCAAGCCTCAGGCTTAACCAGCATCCCAATCTGCTTCTCCCAGTGACCAGCCAGCTTTGGCCCAGGCGGCTCCCCTGGGAAGCGATGGGAGCCGGGAGACTCACGTTCAAGTCTTGCCACTGTCGCTTCCCTAGATGGTCAGGATTGAGGGTGCGTGCTGCCCCTCTGTTAGGCTGGGCCCTTCCTCTGCTCATGTCATGTAGGCTAATGTCACCTCCCAAAGAGTCCCCTGGCCCCCGGTCACTGTCACTGTCCCTTGTCCTGTTGTCCTCACAGGACTTGTCACCACCTGCTTTCCCTTTCCTCCTTGCCTCCTGTCTGTAACTGCCGTGAGGGCAGGGTTTGTGTTGGCCCGTTCACTACTGTGCTCCCACAGCTAGGCCGGTGTTGGGCAGGTCGTAGGTGCCCAGAAAATGCTTGCGAAAAAGATGAAGCCAAAGGACCTCAGCGATTATTCAATCCGGTGCCCTGCTTTCCCCCATTACATAGGTTTGGGGGAGCTGAGGACCACGTAGGGGCAGGGCTTGCCGAGGCTCCCTAAGGAGCTTGAAGCAGAGCGAGGTTTCTTTCCCCACTGCACACTGCTCCTCTCCGAGCCTCAGTTGCTGCATCGGGACAGTGGGTTGTGGTGAGCTGTCAGCGAGTGCAGGGACACGGCAACCAGCTCCAGCAAGGCGAGGCGGTGGCGTGGCGAGGATGACTGTTCAGAGCCACCAAGCAGGACACCTGCCAAGGGGGGGATGTCTGAGCCTCAAAAGACCCAATGTGCCAGGATACAGCACCCAACACAGTGCCTGGCACAGAGAAGAGCGGCAGGCAGCGAAGCCATTACTATTACTATTATTCTTACCATTACTATTACCCTGTCTACACTCAGAGATATTCTAAGGCTCAAATGTCCTGAAATGTGTGAAAGCGCTTCGTTCTTTGACCATCCACAGCACAGTGCAAAAGGGGAGAGGGCCTGTATTTTCACGGACTTCCCTCCAAAAGGAATAAACAGGATGGTATAAATCTGTTCTCGCTGACAAATCCTGAGAGGTAGGAAAACAAAAGGAAGGCTCTAACCTGATCATCTAGGACCTAGAGAGGTGTGACGTTAATTGTCCTAAGGTTCATGGCCAGTGGCCTGGCTGGACCTACCCCAGCCACCCACAGAGCCCAGGGAGCTCTCCTTCCCCTGCTCCCCGGGTCTGCTGGCCAAAATCCAGCCCAGGCCCTGCCCACCGCCCCCTCCAGAGCTTGGCTGACTCTTCCCAGGCAGGCCCCCTAGGGAAGCCCCAGTCCCTGGAGTGGGGAGGGACAAGTCAAGGGCAGACAAAGCTGGTTTGGGTCTGATGCTGTTAAATTCACGGTGCCCAGTCAGCCATTAGCCAGCCCCTCGGGACGCAGAGAGCATTAAAGGGGGCTCAGCCCACAGGAGCTGAGCGGCTGTTACATCCCAGCCCCAAATCCTCCCTGCGCTGGCCCTACACCGGCAGCTGAACCAGGCCCGCCCACATTCTGTGCTGTCTCCCGAGGCCCCGAGGCCCGTGCCCGCCAGACAGTTGCGTAGCAGTACCCAAACCCGGGACCCCAGGGGGCAGCTGAGGGGCCTAGAATCAGCCCGTGACCAAGGTCAGTAGGTATGGCATTTCCTGAGCACTCTCTGAGCCGGGCCCCTGCCAGCCCCCAGGGCTGGAGGTAAAGGCAGGTGACTGCCCACAGCAAGCTCACGCTCTGACCGTCGGGTAAGACAAATAGCCGGGCCACTGCACGAGGGCACGGCCACCCCAGAGGAGGTAGGTGTAACCCTTCTGAGGCTGGTCAGGGAAGCTTCTGGAAGAGGTGACCCACTGTGCTAGCCAGAAGGGCAAGCGGAGTTACTGAAGGCAAGAAGAGGAGAAAGAAAATCTCAGGCAAAGTCGTTTCCTCCTTCATAAAATGAATAACGGCGTCCATCTCAAAGTGTTATCTCAAAGTGAGATAACAAGAGAGAAGGGAAAGGAGAGTTCTTTTTAAGCTGTGAATCCCAGGACACGGTGGGGGGGGGGGAGTAATATTTAGGCCCCTAATATAGACAGGGGTCCCAGGTCCCCAGGTTCCTCGGCCAGACCCCCTGGCCTTGTGTTCTCGAGCTGCTCCCAGGACTCACATTGCCATGGCTTGGCGATGCGGACAGTCTAGGTCCTGCGGGTCCTCTAGGTTATGAACCTCACCTTGGACCCAAGCCAGGCACTAGGCAAACAATTCCCACCCAAGCTCCCTGTCAACAGACCTGGATCTGTGCCCCGTGTCCTAAAGTCCTCACTTGGTCTAGCACTCGATCCTCCTGACTTGAGGCCTTTTGCTTCTTGCCCTGTTTCCATCCTCACCTTGATTGTCATACTTGACTTGTAACCGAATTGTGACTCTGATGGCCTCTTACAGGCATGATTAAGATCTACCACCTTCTTGCCTTGGGCCACACGGAGGCAAATAACTCCTTTTGGTTTGATTCAGCCATCACCACGCCGGCCATCAAAGGATCACCGCCTTTGCTCGCTGCGATCACCACCATTACCATCACCACCATCGCTAGCCTCTCCACAGGCACCAGCCAGCACCATCATCACCCCCACCCCCACCATCACCATCACCACAACCACCGCCATGACCACTGTCACCATCACCATCACCAGCACCACCACCATGGTCACTGCCACCATCACCACAACCACCACCATGACCACTGTCACCATCACCATCACCATCACCACGACCATGGTCACTGTCACCATCACCACCCCCACCCGCACCATGAGCATTACCATCACCGCCATAATCACCGCTGATATCGTCCTTATCAACATTTACATCCCCATCTGCCTCTACCACCCTCATCCCCTCATGACCCATCCCTCCTCCCTCA
Organism: Cryptoprocta ferox; assembly: GCA_028646485.1. Taxonomy (NCBI): domain Eukaryota; kingdom Metazoa; phylum Chordata; class Mammalia; order Carnivora; family Eupleridae; genus Cryptoprocta; species Cryptoprocta ferox. The sequence goes on along the minus strand of CM053570.1, from coordinate 93,958,784 downwards.
TCACCTTTCTCAGTCATCATCACCACCGTCATCATCCTTAACACACTACCGCCTTCTTGTCATCTTATGTAACTTACAAAAGGAACTTTTAAAGCCCGTTTCCCCTCGAGTGACCCATTCTCATAGGCCTGATCCTTGCTTTCTGGGGTTTCTAAAGGAAGAGCTGTGCTGCTCTGAGAGGCATGTGGATGGTGGGTTGTCAGAGTCCTTCCCTCCCAGCCACTCCTGCTGAGCTCAGCCGGACCAAACCCTTACAGGCCCCCCTCCCCGGGGCTGTGTTCTTGTTTGCCTCTGTGCCCCTGCCCTGTCTGTTTCCCTCGCTTGCAATGTTTTTCCCCTTGACACCTCCATGAACCAGCCCCTGATAACTCAAGAAACAGCCCCCCCACCCAGGACACATTTCGCCTCACTTCTAGAGCCCTTTCTCTGCTCCCAGGACCTGTTCTGCCCACGTGGATCAGGAGCCTCGGCAGCCATGGCTCACTTGTCCTACTGCTAGGCTGTCTGCCCCGCTAGACGGTGAGTTCCTTGGGGGCAGGGCCGAGTCTCCTTCAGCTTTCAGCCCTGGGCACAGAGCCTGGCTCCGAGTAGGAGCTCAAGAAGTATTTGTTGAATAAATGAACACTTGTTAAGTAAATGTATGAAATGTTGCAAATCATGAATCAGAGAGCTTTTGGCAGGGAAGAATCGGGGAAAATGTTCTGTGTTTCTCAGGGTGGGGCCAAGGAGGGGAGCAAGGAAGGAGCAGACCGTGGAGGGGAATGAGGTAGGGGGTGTGTGTGTGAAGCTTGATAAAACTTCCCTGGAGTGGAGAGGCCTGACTCTGATACACTCCGTCAGCTGAGGAGCCCTCTCCGACCACAGGCTCCGCGCGGGGGTGTCTGGGGAAGCCGGGTCAGGGGTTCGACAGCCCACCGGGCTGGCCCTCTCCTCCGGGACCCTCCGTCTGCGGAGGTGGAGGAAGAGGCAGGCCAGCACCCCTTGCAGCCACGCGCACGGTGGCCTCCGCTCGACCCCTTTAAGACAGCCTGGGCGGCTTCCCTTTGCTTGTTGAAACTGTTCAGTTTTCGGACAGGACAGAGGAGGGAGGCGGGGGAGAGGTCACACCTGTTGTGGAACTTGAGAGAAGGCTTATTTATAAATGTTCAGGGCTCGGGATTCTTGCGGAGCTGATGTCCGGAGGGGAAGGTCACCAAAATGCTTGTTTATAAAAGCGACAGCAACTGGGAGCACCATAAACGGGCTAAACGATGAAATTAACAAGCTACCCGAGGCGGGGCACCGCGGGGCACGGCGGGGCCTCTGCTGGCCGGGGTGTCGCCGCTGGGCAGAGCCCCAGGCCCGCCTCCAAGCCAGGCCCCTCCCCTGCCTCTGCCGCCCTGCCTGCCCCCCCAAGGCCCGGCCCGGCTCCAGGGACACCCCCACCCCACATCTGCCCTTGCTCCGTCCCCACCCCGGGGACTCACGGCTCACGCGACAACTCCTCCAGGGCACACAGCCCCTGGCCACGCCACCCCAAGGTGGGCACTTCTGCGCCCTCACTCTCTCGGGCCCCGTCCCTCCCAAACATGTCACGTTGGTGCCAGATTGGGAAGTTTTGGGTTTCGGGGTTTTGAGGGGTTTTTGGTTTTGGCCGTCAGGCCAGACGCGGGCCTCCAGCCTATTCCCGCCTTGCCCAGGGGAGGGCCCCCGGGAAGTGGCAGAGGGCAGGCATTTCCCCCATGCTCACCCCCTCCCAGGACTGTGTGTCCAATTCCCAGTTTCAGGAAAGCTGTGTTTTCCTTGGGTGACTGATGGCTGAACAGGTGGCTTCTGGGTTAGAGGGTGTCATGTGAACAGCAGCCAGAGAAGTGGCCCTTTTACGGTTCACTTTCACTGCCTGCCTGGTCCTTGGGAGCTCTCTGGCCTCCCCCCTCCCGTGGAGGGCGTGCGTCAGGCCGCCCACCCATCCAGGCCCTGCCGCCCTCCGGCCCGGCCATCTGCACACAGAGTCCTCCCTGAGGGAGCATGGGGACAGCTGAGGGGGAAACTGAGCCCTGCCCCACCCCCCAGCACACCATCACATGCTCACATGCGTGCACACACCACACATGTGATCAGACTCTCGGGAACAGTAACATGAGGAGGACACGCGTTCTCTGGGATGCAAAACACCTGCCCCCCCACCACCACCCCCGCCTCTTAATTTTCCATCGAATTTGAAGCGTCGGCCCAGCAGTGTGCTCAGACGGTCCTGGACCCGACACGCAGCCACACTGAGCCCCGACGCTCGCTCTGTCTCTCTGTCCATCTTGCACACGCACACGGGCTCCCCATTAGCCTCACACTCTGGCTCTTTGCCTCAGTATCCCTCCCCCTGTGTCTCTCCGCGCCTCAGTGACTCCTAGTCGCTCCCTCCTTCTCTCTGTCATCTCTCGGAGTCCCTCTGGCTCTGCTTCTGTTTTCCTGGTTCTCCTCTTTTCTCTCTCTCCCCCTCTGCATCTTTTTCTAGATAAATGTGTCTCTTTTCGTCCTTCTCTGTCTCTGTGTCTGGCTGCCTTTCCCCGCTCCCTCCCGCTGTCTGTCACAGCCCCCCCCCCCCCAGGCACATGGCCTCTGTAAGCTGCAAGGCCCATCCTCCTGCATCAGCGCCGTCAGATCTATTTTCTCCCTCAGCCTCACGACGCGGAATTTTTGAGAGGAGTTACGCTTCAGCTTGGCCCTTGCCGTGGGTCCCGTGGGGTGGAGCGGGCGGCCGTCCGGGTCACTAGTGTCCCTGTGGCCCACATGCCTCCTCCGCCCGGGGCACAGGCGGGCCTGGCCCAGACACCTGCTGGCACGGGCCGCGAGTGGGCTGCCGGCCTCGGGCCTCTCCTCGGCACCAGAGCTGGTTAGGGTGTGAGACGTGGGTACCTTGGCACCAGCGGGACTGGGGCTGTGGGAGGGGGCGCTGCCGAGGTTTCTTCATCGTCATCCCCGGCCACTATCATGAGCTCCCCTAGAGCACGCAGGACCCTGCAAAACCTGCCCGAATTCCTGGGCTCTGGCTCTCGGTTCAAGGGCTGCATCCTCCCTGGGGAAGGGATGTCAGGCCTCTGTTTAGACCTGAACTTCCCCGGGGAAACTTCAGTCCCAGGGGCTGGGAGGTGAGGGGCCCTAGACACCTTGCGTGGCCTCAGGGGTGGGGGTGGGGGCGAGAGGGAAGAGCCTGGGAGGGGACACTGGGAGCACCCAGCTTGGAAAGGGCCCTCCACCCCGCCCCCGTGCCCTCCACCAGCACCTCTCCCGAGCTCCTGAGTCCACAGGGAGGCAGGAAGGTCCATCCTAGTGAGAGAATGGGGACAGGACCGTGGGCAGGGCAGGATTTGTTCCTGAGGCCCAAGACAGAGGCAAGCTGGGTCCAGGAGACCACCCCCCACTCCCCCTGCATCCCTCATCCGGCTGCCTCCCACTCTTCTACATGGGCCTCATTCAATTACTCCTTCATTCAGCAAATATTCATTGAGCACCTACTATGTGCCAGGCACTGTTCCAGGTAAACCCACAGTCTAGAGAGAGACAGACAATAAGCGAAAGAGAAGAAAAAACAAATATTTAGTTGCAAGCTGGGATAGGCCCAGTGAAGGACCAGAGAGGATGCTCCTGTGGAAACTAATGGGAAACGAGGTGTCATTTGAGCCTCAAGATCCACCTTCATCCCGGGAGCACTTCTCCTCCAGGTAGGAAGCCAGGAGTCCCACACTCGACCTCACCGCGGACCGTGGGTGGAACCATATCAGATTAATAGTTATAAAAACTTCAGGGGGCGCCTGGGGGGCTCAGTGGATTGAGCGTCTGACTTCGGCTCAGGTCACGATCTCGCGGTTCATGAGTTCTAGCCCCGCATCAGGCTCTCTGCCGTGAGCACAGACCTGCTTCAGATCCCCCTCTCTCTCTGCCCCTCCCCCGCATGCATGCATCTCTCTCTCTCAAAAATAAACATTAAAGAAAGAAAATAAAATAGAAACTTCAGCAACATGTTCCCTTGTTGAAGACCTGCACGAACCCAAGCACCCTGCCCTTTACCTCTATTATGGTGTCTTTTAATGTCTAGAACTTAGAGTAAAATAAGACTCTTAAAGAGAAAACTGAGGCTCAGAGAGGTTAAGTGGCTTGTTTAATGTCACACAGCTTGTGGGAGGCAGAAGCAGGATTTGCGTAACCCCTGCTCCCTCCTCCATGTCCTTCCTCCTGGATTTTCCTTCTCCTTGGGAGCCATCTCTGGTCCCAGGAAAGGGCAGTGGCCTGTGCCCTGGGGAGGCACGAGGAACTGGAGGAAGAAGAGGGTTCGGACCCCACTTCCAGGGCGTCTGTCCCCAGTCAGAGCCTAGTCCTTCTTAGCTTCTCCTCTGTTGTGGACTGTGGACCCCACAGTCCCCAGATCTGCCCGCTGGCTCAGGGCCCCAGCTTCCTGGACCCCAGCCCGGTTTGGGGGGGCGGGGGGCCCCACCCTGCAGGCACTCCGAGCACAGAGAAGCCTCAGTTCCCCGGGCTGTCATTGTCTTCTCCAGACAACTATTAGCGTCTGGGCGATGCAATTACCCTTCAGCTCTCCTGGCCTGGGCTGACACGGAGGTCCCGTCCCCAGTGATTTGGGGGGAAGGGGGGTTATTACAACTCACAAAACCTTAAATTAAGAATGAATAAGGGAAGCGTCGCATGCCACTTCTGAAAGGCTGCCAGCCCAGGCTGGGGTGGGTGACGGCTGTACCGTACTGAGGGATGCGCGGACGGCGGTGAAGACAGGAGTTCAGCTGGTACGTGCCCGTGGCGTGGGGCCCGGCGCATGCCCAGCCTCGCCAGCTGCGGGCGGAGAACCGGACCCCAAATATCCCCTTAGGGAGGTAGGATTCGCAAAAGGCAGAAGTGGGGCTTGGTTGAGCCTGGATTGGGGGAGTGGGGTATGTGATCGGAGGTCTTCCCAGGGAACCTCAGGTGGAGTCTAAGGGTTGAAGAGCAGCCAGGCAGGTGAAGTGGGAAGGGCAGTGATCCAGGCAGACGGAGCAGCTTGTGACGAAGTCCCGTGGCGGAGAGACCATGGCACGTGGCAGGTAAGTAGCCGGAAAGGCCGTGGGGACGGAGCTGGAGAGGAGCGGGTGACCCTGTGGAAGTCAGCAGGGTCCGTCCACTCCCTGATGAGTCTTCTCGGCCAGTTATACAGACTTGGGATTTGACCCCAGGAGTCGCAGGAGAAGCGTACAATTTAGCCGCGCTGCATTTTTGTGGCTCCGTCGGTTAAATGACCGACTTCGGCTCAGGTCATTATCTGGCGGTTTGTGAGTTCAAGCCCCGCGTCAGGCTCTGTGCTGACAGCTCAGAGCCTGGAGCCTGCTTGTGATTCTGTGTCTCCCTCGCTCTCTGCCCCTCCCCTGCTCGTGCTCTGTGTGTGTGTGTCTCTCTCTCAAAACTAAATAAACATTAAAAAAAAAACCACTCAGGGGCCACCTGAGGGGCTCAGTCGGTTAAGCGTCCGACTTTGGCTCAGGTCATGATCTCACAGCTTGTGGGTTCAAGCCCTGCGTCGGGCTCTGTGCTGACAGCTCAGAGCCTGGAGCCTGCTTCGGATTCTGTGTCTCCCTCTCTCTCTGCCCCTCCCCCCCCCGCCCCACTCATGCACTATCTCCCTCTGTATCAATAATAAATAAACATTTAAAAAATTTTTTTTAAAACACTCAAAAAATAACAACTTAAAACACGGTCTCTCTGGCCGCGGAGCAGAGAACACACAGGAGCCAGCAGGGGACGTTGGGGACACTCCGGGAGGCCCTGCAGTGTTCCAGGAGGGGGCTGGTGGTGTTGGGGAGGCTGGTCATGGCGATGGTAGCAGGGGGGTTAGGCAGGGGCACATGCCCGATTCCGGACGTGCAGCTTGAGGGGGCTGGTTTGCAGGTAGAGGGACAGAGCAGGCTCCCCGTTTGGGCGCAAATGTCACAACCTTCCCGAGCCTCAGTTTCCTCAATCTGTGAAGCAGATCGACGTGAGGCCCGGCTCCCGAGTGGAAAGGTCAGCGCGAAGCTAACAGGTGTGGGTGTCTTAGGAGTGGGTAGAGGGTCTGAGCCATAGAGAAAGCACCATGAAGGTGCAGGTGCAAGGGCTCCCCTTGTCCAGCGGGGCTAATGGAGGGGCCTGGGGGTGGGCAGGGGGTAGGCGCGACCACCCCCCTCCCGGTGCACACACAGAGCTGCAGGCAGGAGGCGACTGGCTTCTGATGCTTCCCAGCTGTGTGTCCACAGGCTCCTTGTCTGCCTGCCATGAGCCTTTAGATTCCTCGAGAGGGGCCTCCTAGCTCTTGTGCCCTTGGAAAAGGGAAAAGCCCATGGCCTACTGCCAGGAAAGGGGTGCCTCAGCCCAGGGTTGGGGGGGGCGGTGGTCGGGGATGGTTGCATCTGACCTGCCCACCCCTGCGTGGCTGAACAGGAAGCTTCCACTCACCGGCCAAGCAGCCTGGAATCAAGCGTTTTCCTTCTTCACCAGAGCTTGGACTTGAAGGTGGGAGTCGGGAGGCCCTCTCCCTTCTGATCCCACCCCCTCTCCTGCACCTCAGGCTGGGCCCTCTGCCTCCCACAGCTCCCGGGCCCTCCCTCCCTGTACACACCTGCCGGCTTGCAGCTCCGCGGGGAGCTGGGAGAGGCAGCGGCTTCAAGGTCAGTGGGGATGAGCTCGAAGGCAGAGGCAAGATGGGGCTAGGATCCCCCCAGGACCCCCCCCCAGGTGGGGGTCAGAGAGGGCTCCCTCCAAAGCCCTGTGCCCTTTGGCCGCAGGGGAGTGGGGAGAGGCGAGAGCAGCCCTCCCTCCTCCCAACCAGGAGCCCTGGGCCGCCGCTCGTATATCTGTCCCTGGATAATGTATATCCAGCTTATGGAAAATATTCCTAATGCTCCTTACACCAAACTGGCCCCCTTCCATAGTGCGTGATCTAAAATTAAATCCATTTCAAATATACAGTAGATCGAGTCAAGCTAATATAAATGAAACATGATTAATAGGCAGAACGCTGTCCTCCTTCACAGGGACAAGGAGGCAGGGCTGGAGCCACTCTACCTCTCCCTCCTCACGGCTCCTAACCCCCCCGCCAAGGCCTCTGCGCCCCTGTCCTCACCCCCAAATCTCCCACACCCTGAAATGTGAGCCAACCCTGGAGTTTGCCCAAATGGTGCCACACCATTAGAGCAGAGCTGTTAAGAGAGTGGACTTTGGTGTCAGGACAGAGCTGAGACTCGGAGCACGTGACTTTGCATCCCCGAGCCTCAGTTTTCTCGTCTATACAATGGGATACGGACAACCCCTGCCTTGTAGAGTGGTTGTGTTAAATGAGAGAACGTTGCAGGTAAAGCACAAAAGAGCTGGGGCCCCGATAGAGACATCAAGCCTTGTTTATCTGTCGCCCCCCCAAGGTCTGCTCCGTTAGCCCCCAGTGGGAGTCGGGATCTGTGCCCCCCACTGGCCCCCTGACCAGCCAGCAGAACAAGGGCCAGCCAGAATTCCTGCCATTGCAGGGATACGCGGGGTGGGTTATTTTTAGTTCATTGGCAAGTGACTGTTACCGACCAAATGTTCCCACCACCGGGGACAGACTCTGTTAAGAGGGCACTTGTGTGCTGAATGCAGGGCGGGGATGGGTGTTTGTGGCCTGTTCCCAGGGGCTCCACGAGTGTCCCTTGTGCGCACACATTTGGACACGGGTTCCACAGCCACCGAGAGCAGGGGGATCAGGAGGGCCTGGGCGGGTCAGCGAGGCATGCGTGCCGGCCTCACTCTCCTTCCCAGCTGGCCTCAGCGTGGAACGAGAAACAATGTCACCCTTGGAGAGGAGCGTACCTCTCAGCCCGTTGGCCAGCACTCCATGTTCCTCCCTTCGGGAAAGACCCAGGCTTCCACCGGCTGAGCGCCTGTGCACATGCGTGTGCCTGTGTGTGTCTGGTCGTTGTCCTCCCGGCGACAGCGAGCCCCAGGTAGGGGTGCCCCTTCCTACCCGCCTGGCCCCCCCCCCACCCCGCTCGGAATTCCTGGGTCTTTCAGTCCCACACCACAATCCCCGTCGTGGGTGGTCTTCTGAACTTCCCTGTGTACTTGCCCCAGTTCGGGGGTGGGGGGGACCCTGACTTTATTGCAAGCCCAGGAGAGTCCGAGAGCATATACTCACCCCTCCATCCACTCACCCCTTTGCTGTTCCTTCTTTTTTCTCCCCGGAGGGCGGGAAGGGGGCGAGGCCCATGGAGGGGGGGGTTGCCGTTGGCTTTTTCCTTGTCATTGGCCATTTGCTGCCTGCTTCGCCAGGCGTGTTTTGAGCGTGTTTGCATAAAGTGGATGCAGGCTGCAATTCGGTGATGAATTCTATGAATACTAATCCGCTACTACCCTTGACCTTGGGGTCACTGAAAGATCAAAACCAAACCATTTAATATTTTCCTTTTGCAGATCAATAGAAGCATAAATTCCCCCTCAATGACAAGTATAATTTCAAACAGATCTATAGGAGGCATGCATGCATTTCCAGCCGGAGACGCTCGCCGCCTGCTTCGCCTTTTGGGGAGCAGACGAGGAGTTTCTTGCCTTTTCTACCATTGAATTTCTTTTTGCCTTTTTTATGGCTCTGAAATGCTATTTTCAGCAGCTGCTGTCATATAAATATCTCTTGTTTTTCTTCTCCTCTTTCCCTCCTGGTGAAAAGGGCAGGGGACCTATTGAAAATTCCGCTTTATCTCTTTCAGTCGGGTTCAAGTACAGGTCGAATAATCGATCCCTCCTCCTTTTCTTTTTTAAGTTTCCTGTCGTTCTTTTGGCCGGATCAGCAGCGGAGAGGCATTAGGAGAGGGCAGCTCTCTTTATGCAGATCCTCCCCGCGTGCCCGAGTGCCCGAGCCGCCGGGTTTGCGTGCGCCTGCACGTGCACGCGTGCGGGCTGGGATGGGGGGGTCTGAGCGTGTGCGTGCAGGCGTGTGACCTTTGTGCACACGCCGGGATACGCTCGCGCTGGTGCAGACTCTCACTCAGAACTTGAGGAGGGAGGAAATGGGAAAAGCATCAAAGAGAAGAAGTTAAGGGCACAAGCGGGCATTGTTAACCCTGCACCTTCCAGGCCGAGCCCCTGGCAAGGGGGGCCGCCGGGGGTGCCTCCCCGCTGCCTTGCCCGCTGCTGGGGCTCCGAGGTCCACCTCGCCCAAGCGGCTGCCTTTGTACAACTCTGAGAAGGGGGGGGGAAGAAAAGATGCAAAGGGAAAGGGGGGGTGGGGGCAGAACCAAAACCAAACAAAACAGGAGACAGAGGGGAAAATGCAAAAGAAAAGAGAGAGAATTAAACCATTAATCTGCCCGGATTTTCCACTTCACAGAGTAATCAGTTTGGAAGTGACTGAAATAAAGTGGAATGTGTGATTGCTCCTACCTCCTCCCTCCAGTCCACATCTCTTATTTACAGAAAAGCGGGGCGCCTCCCTGCCCCCCCCCGCAGCGGCCCCCCAGTGTCCGCTCCAGAGGGGGACAAGGACCCCAGCCCTCAGCCGCAGCTGCCCGATGCCTCGACACCCGGGCGACGGCCGCCCTGAGCTAGAGGTGCAAAGCCAAGATGATTTAATTTATAGAAAGGACAAGGATGTCGTGTAGCAGATTTAATCATCGGAGAGTTTAAAAAAAAATAAGGACCGGGCTAATGTCGTAATTTACATTTCAGGATAATAAAGAGAGAAAGACAGAAAAGGAAGGGCCTGTAGCCTTCAAGAGGGAGTGAGGAGGGAGGCCGACCAGGGGGCCGAGGGAGCCCAATAGATTTGCCTGAAATACCAATAAATTTAAAAACAAACCCAGAAAGCTAAAGACAGCCCCTGGAAAGTGCTGGGAAAATGGACCATCGATTTCAGACTTGATCTGCATTTTGTATTTTAATAATGCTCTCTCTGTCTTTCCTTTTCTCTCTCTCCCTCTCTCCCTCTCTCTCTCTCTCTCTCTCTTTTGCAAAATATAAAAGCTGATCTGATAAATATTAATTTGAACCATCATAATGTATTTGAAAATTCCAGCTAAAATGTCACCACATGGAACATTAATGTAATATTTCAAGGCCCTGAGAGCAATACTCATATTGATTGCGTTTATTTCACCCTGGGGAGGAGAGATAATTCTTCAATGTGGGACACATCTGGGAGCCAAGGAGGCAGGGGCTGAGGGGAGAAATGCGAAATTATATATGGTCATAAAAAATACAAAACAGAAAATCCTCCCCAAAACTCTCCCCTCTCCCGTGGCGCCCCACACCCAAACTTGGCGTTTTGATTTCCCAGCCCCGTTGGCGAGGGGCAGAGAGAGAGGCAGAAGCTGGGATTCGGAGGCCTGTCCCTGGGCCCCCACTGCCCGAGCCCTGCCTCCCCGTTGGCTGCCTCCTGGGAAGCCGTGAGGGGGGGGGCGCAGCTGAGGATGGACAGACAGACGGAGGGACTGGCCCAGCTGGGGCTCCCGGAGCTGCAGGGGTGAAAGTTTGTGAATGCATAAGAGCTGTGGGGTCCTGGGAGGGGGAGAGGGAGAGGGGAGGAGGGGAGGGGAGGCGAGACCTAGAGAAAAGAAAAGAGGGAGGAGAGGAAAGACAGCAGGATGGAGACAGAGGAGCGAGGAGAGTAGAGACAGGGACAGGCATGCGTGAGGAAGGAGGGAGAGAGGACACAGGGACAGGGAATAAGGGTGAAAAGGAGGAAGAGGCAGCGAGGGAGGGGGGAGGGGGAGGGCGCGGGTGGGGGGCGCGGGCGTCTGGAGTCCGGCTCCTCTCACTGTCATTAAGGATATTGATGTGCTCAGGCGTCAACGAGTCTTTGCACAAGTGAAAGGAAATCCGATGCTGGTGATGACCCCGAGCCCACGCCCTCCATGCCCCCTGCCCGCGGCCGCTGCAGGCCCAAAGCCAGGGATCTGGGAAGCCGCCAGGAGGTCGGGGCAGGGCGTGGCGAGACCCTCACGGAGGGCTGCTCCCAGCCCAGGGTCCCTGCAGGGGTGAGGAGGGGGCACCTTTCGACACGGATGCCCCTGCCTCCAGGCCTGGCCGCCGTGCCTCCTGCCTGCACTTCGGCTTGTGCCCACAGCCCAGAGGAAGGCCGCCGGGGATGCCCTCCTCACTGAGCCCTCCACCCCCGCAGGGCCTCACCCTGCTCTCTGTTTCTTGGGGGTGCTGTGTGGGGTTGACCTCTACAGCGCCTGGAGAAAGCCGGGAGGTGGGGCAAGGAGAGACGGACCCTAGGGGCCCAGGAGCTGGCCAAGGTCAGGCTCTCTGCACAAACGTCACCTTCTCACCGAAGCCCTTCCTGACCACCTACACCGGCCCCAGCACACACTTGCTATCACGCCTGCGTGTTTTGTTTTATTCAAAGCTCTTGTCACTCTCTGGAATTATCCCCCCCACGCTCCCCACTTGGAGATTAAGTTTTGTCAGGACAGGGACCTTGCGGACCTGGTTCCCCGGGACGTCCCCTACACCTCGCACAGAGCAGACGCTCCTTAGGTGCTGGTGGACTTGATGGAAGGAAGGAAGGAAGGAAGGAAGGAAGGAAGGAAGGAAGGATGGAAGGAAGGAAGGAAGGAGAGACGAACGGGCGGGAGGATGGATGGACGCTAACAGCTCGGCCCTTACGCGACACGACACGGCATCCTCGCCCGGGTCCCTTTAGGCCCTATGACCCGGCCTCGCCCCCACCCCCCGCCCCTCCCAGCCCCGGCTCCCGCTGCCGCCCGCCGCCCGCCGCCAAGGCTGCGCACCCCCGCCTCCCCTGAGCCGTCACTCGCGGAGCTGCCACAATATTGTGAAGGCTCGGTGCTCCCGCTCCCCGGCAGCCCGCAGCCCGCGCGGGGAAAGCCAGGGAGGCGGCGGCGGCGCGGGCGGCGGGCGGCTCGGCGATGAATAATGCATGACCAAGGCGCCCCCTACCGGCGGCCGCGGGCTCCGCGGGGACAGGGCCTCGGCCGCGCCTGGCGGGACCGAGCCTGCACCAGGCGGGGCGCGCAGCTGTCCCTGCCCTCCCGGTCCTCCCTCCCTGACCCCGCCGCCCAGCGCTCCCCCTCCCCGGCTCGTCCTCCCCGCTCCGTGTCTGGGGGGCAGCCTCCACCCTCCCCAAGACTGAGAACCGAGTTTGGGGAGGCGTGGCCGGCCGCCCAGCGCCTGGGGTCCGTGATCCCCCGGGGGTTCGCGGGGAGGACGGGGAAGCCCACTGGTACCCATCCCAGGGCTTCCGAACTAGGACTTGGGCCGGACCCGGGAGGGCTGCCTCGGGGAAGGACCAGCTGCGCGGCAGGAGAGAGCAGAGGACGTGACTTAATTCATTTATAAAAATTAGCGCAACTGATTTGGTGACATTTTTGTCTCTATAGCTCATGGTAAATATCTAAATATATAATTATCTGATTAAGTTAATGATATTTTAAAAAATGGTGCAAACAATTTCACAAGTGTTTCCAAGTTTCTGTAGAACATTTAGAACATGGAGACACCTTTTAAAAAGAAAAAAAAAAGTTAAAATGAAAACACAGGGAAGCCCACTGTGTACAGGAGGGTATCTGCCAATTTAGGATAAGGGTCGTGGCAGTGTCTTCCTGGGGCACCCTTTTGGGGGGAATGGACCTTCGTGGCTGCCCTCCACCTGCCAGGTGGCAGCGGGCGCAGGTCAAGGGTGATCACCGAGAGCCGGCCCTGCAGGGCCTGGGGTGTCCCTCAGGATGGCTGATCTTTGGGGGCCCGCTGCGCTGACCGCCTGTTCTCCAGGCTCACTGTCTCCTCCTGACAAGCAGGTAAGGGGAAGAGCAGGGGTCTCAGCTGAGCTCTCCAGCAACCGATTTAGCTCCCAGTCATGCAGCCCCCCCCCCCCCGGACATTGAGAACAGAGTCTACTGAAAGCCCCACTCCCCCAGGGGTTCTGGCTGTCACCAGACCCACTGCCCAGCCTTAATAAGCCAGAAGGGAGGGGCATCCACTTCAGAGGCTGGGACCCTGGGCCTCTGGGTAGCCTCCCCAGCCCATCTGCTGAGCGCCTTCTGAAAGACTGGAATGTCTGAATCTCTAGGCCCAGCAGCACCCTGCAAACTAGGACTGCAAGACCCATGTTACAGATGAGGAAACTGAGGCTCAGAGAGGTGTAGTCGTGAGCCCAAAATCACACAGCAGATTTTGAACCCCGTCTTACTCTCTGCAGAGCCCGAGGCTAGGACAGGGCAGGGCGGCCTGGAGCAGAGAGGAGGAATTCCATCCTTCCACCCAGAGAGACCCATCCCCAGAGGTCAGACCTGAACCTTGAGCTGAACCACGGGCCCTCTGCATCGGGGCAGCAGTTGGTCTGGTCACTAAAAATGGGTAGCAAACCCAAGTGCCCTGGGGGCCAAACTGGTAACACCAAACATAGAAAATGCATGGTTCCCCGGTAACTTCCCGAGTCGTCTCGGCTCTTAAAAAATAAACAACAGTTCAGGGCGGTGATGACAACCTGTTAGTTACCTTCGCCCTGGAATCTGGCTCCTTCAAGCAAGGCCCGGGCTCCAGCCCCTCGGCTTTCTCTTGCTCTGTTAGCTCAGCTCAGAGCGCTGACCTCTCCGAGACTCGGTTTCTTCATCTGTAAAGATGGGAATAAAAGCAGTGCCTGTATCACAGGGCGTCGCATGGGCCAAGAGAGATGAGGGATGGGCAGGGCTTTGAAGGCCAACCCAGCGTCCTCCAGGATAAATCTTGTGAGTAAGCAGGGGTCCTCAGATGGCTGCTGTTTCGGCGTGGGTTTCCCCAAAATGGACCAACGGTCTGGGTGTGTGACATTGGCAGGGGGCAGGGGGGAGTGGGGAGAGAGGCCGGGGAAGGTGTGTCGATGTACAGCCATTGCCGTGGACACCCAGGGCTCGCTTCACCCGGGGACCCCGCACCGACGAGAGCCCATCACAGACTGTCCCAAGGAGTGTGTGTGTGCTGGGGCTAGGGCGGCTGGGGCCTGTGTCCACCAGCTTCCCTCTGTCATTGGTTGAGAGCCACATGCTCCTGTGGCCGAAGACATGTCCTTGGGGTGCTTCAGTCAGCGTGATGGGGACTGTGGATAAAAGCAGCAGGTGACTTCCGGGGCAGGATGAAGGGTATGACAGAGGCAGAAGGCCCACTCTTTCCTCACCCCTCCCAGCTATACTTGTCATCATCTGTGCCCACCGAGGCTCTGGAGTTGGAGATGGCCCCACTCAGCTCTAGCCCTGCCAGAGGGGAGGGAGGAAGCCCACTTTTCCCTAGAATGAGTCCTGAGAGAGAGGTGGGATTCCGTTGGTTGTTTAGGAGCCCAAAGACAGGGTCCTCAACTTAGCCTGGGACCAGAAGACTTCCTGGAAGAGGGGACATTTTCCTAGCAGAACCAAGAGTTAGAGACTCAGTTCTCTGTGCTGGAGCCTAGACAGGCCTCGTCTCCCACTGCCCGCTATGCTCCAAAGCTCCTCTGCTGCTGGGCTAGGCCGGAGCCCAGACCGCTGTCCTCGGGTCCAGACTCTGTCCTGCCCCTGGCACTCACGGCGGGTAGTAAGGAGCGAGGGCAGTTCTGGACCTAGGGCCTGAGGGACTACCTGAGATTAGCAGGTGAGAGGTTCCCAAAGCTTCCAGAATGCCTGGAGAGCTTGTTTTAAGTAGGGCCACGGGGGCCGTTCAGACCTCCTGACTCAGAATATTCAGGCGACGGTGTAAGCGTCTGCCTTCTCAAGCAAGCGCCCCAGAGTCCCCTCAGGAGCCCAGGGGACTTGGGTTGAGGACACACCCTCCTGCTCCAAGCTGAGCTGGCGGCCATCTTCCACTTCCCACCCCCACCTCCCACCTTGGGAAGTCGCCACCAGACCTCCCAGGGAGCCGCCACCTGGAGCTTCCCTCCTGCATCATCCCTCCCCCACCTTCGACCCGGGAAGCTAGGGCCCAACAGAGGGGGTGAGGGAGAGGAGACAGCCTCCCCAGGGGAGCCCTCTCCACCTCTGGGAGCCACCGACACCCCCACCTCCGTTCCCTGGAGAGCGTGGGGGAGATTCCGTGACTGAATCTGTGACCTCCCACTCATTCATATGCATGGATCAAATTTTGGAAATGCAATTAATTACCTGTTGTTGTGTCTGCTTTAATTATTGTCATGTTTTCTATGCACTTTACACAACTTAATAAACAGTTGGGGAAACAAGATCTTGGTGGGGGCCAGGACTCCGGGGAAACTGGGCTGTGCCCCCAGCCCTGGGAAGCTTTCTCCACCTGTCCTTCATGATGACATCCATTCATTCTTTCGTTCATTTATTCATTCACTCTCCGGTCAGTCATTGATTCATTCACACAGTCTCTCATTCATTCAGAAATTAATTTACTCATTCATTCATTCATTCATTCACTTATCTGGTGAATACATTTTCGCATAGCCATATGACAAGGTCCAGGAAAGGTGCCAGGAGAAAAAAATAGTAAACCAAACAAGAAGGTTCCTGGCTTTGAGGAACTGACAATCTGGTGGGAGAGATAGACAATAAGCACATGCAATGAATACAAATAGAGCTAGGATAGTCAGGGAGGACTTCTTGGAGGAGGCAACTTTTAAACCCACTTCCTGATTTATTCATTTGCTTATTCACCCGTTTGGGCAGAGCAGGCTGTGTTCCTAGAAAGGGCTAGAGATGGAAGGCTCACCAAGCCAGTTCCTAGGGCAAGGGACAACCAGGAGCCGAATTATTACAGGGCAAGGGAAAACAGGGTGGTGTAGGAATGAACCAAGTGAGGCGGAGGCATGGAAGCTGGAGAAACACCCAGAAAAGGTTTCCCATGGGAGGAGTCAGGGGGAGGCCTTCCAGGACCCATGAAAGGCAAGGAATCTGAGTCTCCACAGGACAGACCTCTCAGGGTGCATTGCACCGGCGTCTTTGAATAGAGACGGACCGGCAGGTCCCTTGTTATAAGTGCTGGGCACGGTGGTGGTGACAGAGGAGAAGGAGGTCTGGTGACTAAGGCTGCCCGGTTTCCAGCCCCCCGGACTGACTCTGATTCTCACTTGGAGTCGGAAGGGGCTCAGTAAGGTGGGGCCTTTGCAAAAGAGCAGCCTTTTATCAGCCCTGGAGCAGGAACCTCCAAGATAAGCCCTGCGCCCAGCGCAGAGGCCCAGGGGCAGGAGGGAACTGGCCGTACTTGGGGACGGGGAGAGGCCTGGCTCTTGGCAGGAGACAGTGCTTTGGCCTGGGAGGTGGGAGAACAGGAAACCGGATCCCAGGGGGCTGTGGGCACGCTGGGGAGAGGTGTGAGCCAAATCCTGAAAGCAGTGAGGATGGTCTGCAAGCTGGGTAAGTGCCCATCGGAGCCGAGTATCCCGCGTTTGTGTACAAATGCATTTGCTTGCTGTGGGCACGGAGTAGGCCAGTGAGCGAGATACGGCCCTTGCCCGGGCAGAGCCATTGACGCCAAGGGGGCCACTTCGGGTGCTGAGAGTGCCGTCAGGGCGACCGTCCCAAGTGTCCGGGAGCCCCAAGGAGCAGGTTAGGCTCAGGAAAGAAAAATTAAAAGCCAGTAATACCTGGTATTTATCAAGTCCTCTCTCCATGCCAGGCTCTTCCCATTCGTTACCCATTAATAACGATGAAAGCAGCAGCAGAGTAACTAACTCTTCCCCTGCGCCAGCTCCTTTCCGTTCCATGTACTTTTGCCCACATTAATTCCTTTAATCTTTAAAACCACCCCTGTGAGGTGGGCGTTATTGTCACCATCCCCACTGGACAGACAAGGACCTGGAGGCTCAGAACTGAGTGACTTCTCGAAGGAACCAGTGGCTGGCCCAGGGTAGGAGCTCAGAACCCCTGGTTCCACGGTCCATACTGGCTTCGTTCCGCAGCCCCCTGCGCCCCCCCCCCATCAAGGGATGGACCAGGGGCACAGGGTGGCCGGTGATGGCGGGGTCCTCTCCCCTCAGGCAGCCTTGGCCTGCCGCATTCTCCTCTGCCGACTGAGGCTGGTGTTTTATGAACCCAGAACCGCAGCAAGATTCTCCTATTAATTTATTGGTATTGCTAATTAAACATCATATTCGCAAATGTAAATTTCCTAATGGCCTCCCTTCCATTTCCGAAGCTTCCTTAAAGAGCCTTCTTGTTATGGCTGTCAATTGAAACCAATTAAATCTCGCCGGATGGGGGGGCTGTGGCTGAGTCAGGGGTCACCGAGGGGCCCTGGGGTCTCTGGACAGGGTCTGGCTGGGGCCCTGCTTGACCCCAGAGGAGAACCGGGCAGGAAGTGTTGGGGACAAGGAGACAGAAAGCTCTTGGGGGCCAGCTGCCTTCTCGCTGACATGCCCTTGCCAAAGACAGTCTTTCTTCTTACCCGGGTGTGCCTGCTGGCTTGGGCCTGCGGCTATGGCTATCCGCAAGGCTGGGTTGGGGAGCGAGGACTAGGAAGAAGGGTGGGGGTGAGGGCGGAGGAGGGGAGGGGGAAGAGGATCCAATGTGAGGATCCAAGAAGGAGTGAAGGACAGTGCCTGGAGGGGCCTTCCAGAGTTTCCAGTCAAACACCTAGTTTGAAAAATGGAGACACTGAGGCACGGGGGAGAAACTGACTTGCCCAACGCCCACAGAGTCAGAGGTGGATGAGTTGGGACTTAACCAGAGGTCTGTCTCTGATCCCTTTGAGAATCTGGTGAGCTGTGTGCCTTCGCTCTAGAAACATGTCCACAGAGATTGCATAATTGCAGCGTCCCTGCCCTACACCACGGGGACTACTGTCCCAGCTCATCATTGTATAGTGTCTGGAACAACAGCTCTTGGCCCAGAAGCACTGCTTTTGAACCCCCATCCAGCAAGCTCTCTGCCTCTCTGGATCTCAGTCTCCCTTTCCGTAAAATGGGGCAACAGTCTCAGGGCTGTTGGGAGGATCGTTTGACAAGGCATGTGAGTGAGCGCTCAATAATGCGCGGCCTATATCAAGATAAGCCTCATCACTTCGGAGCCCAGTGGGGGAGGGGCGCTGGCCGGCCCAGGGCTGGGCGGCAGGTGGACCCAGGCGAGTTGGGAGAGGGCGAGCCACGCAGGCCTGGGGCTCGGCCTCATGTCCGGAATGATGATTGCTATTTGCTCAGCACTGGGACGTCACACGCATCCTCTCTAATCCTCCCCAGCCAATGAGATAGGTGCTGTCATTGCTCTCTTTACAGATGGGGAAACTGAGGCTCAGGAAGGCAGCGACTCACCTGGCCTGGGGTGGAGGGACAGGCAGAAAAGAAAACCCATGGACCACACTGAGTCAAAGGGCAAGGTATTGGCAAGAACCCGGAGGATGTAGAAGACCCCCCCCCCATGTCTTTTGTCCCTGGTACCTCTGGGTGAAGCTGGGAGGGGCGCTGGTGGGGGGTGGGGATAAGTGAGGGGCGCTGCCCAGATGCCAGGAAGCACCCACCTCGCTCCAGGCCTCCGTGGCCCACACGGCTTTTATGTGTCAGTATCTTTAGAGGACCAGTGGGTAATCTGAGTGTTTTGGTTGCTGCTTGGGAATCTCCATTAGGGAAAGTTTTAAAAATACACTCTATTGTTGTTTATTATTGATGGTAATGACACAGGGAGTGAGGCTCCCTGTTGTCCCAGGCTTCTAATGTGCTGGGGCTGAGCAGCCAATACCAAGAACCCTGCGCAGCATGTGAGCTGGGCTCGGGACTGGGCCCCGGGGTGTCCAGACACTAAAAAAAAATTTTCTTTTATTGTGGTAAAACACACAGAACAGAAAATGTAACCCGGTAAGCATTTCCAAGTACACGGTTCAGCGGCATTAAGTACATTCACAG
>CM053570.1:93841745-93939500 GCA_028646485.1 Cryptoprocta ferox | reverse complement strand
CCCCCCGCTCCAGCCTGCCTGCCCCGGTAACGACAGCTCCAGCCTCCCCCTGCTCAGATCAAAAGCCCTGAAGTCACCCTTGACTCCCCGGTTTCCCCACCCACCCAATCTATCAGCAAATCCTGTCTATCTACAAAATACGTCCAGAATCTGACCACCGCTCTCTTCCTCCTGAGGCGTCCACCCTGGTCCAGGCCACCCACACCCCTCACCCGGGTTACCTGCAGCTGCCGGCCCTCTGGTCTTCCCAAGTCAACTCTTGCTCTGGCCCCTACAGTCCATGCGGCTCCCAGATCCCAGGGTGATCCGGTTAAAGCAGAAACTGGCTCCTGTTCAAAATCCTTCAAGGCCTCCCAGCTCCCTCAGAGCGAAAGTTCAAGTCTAGGTTTTTTAAAAATATTTATTTATTTGGAGAGAGAGCGCGCACGCATGCGCATGAGCAGGAGAGGGACAGAGAGCGAGAGAATCCTAAGCGGGCTCCACCCTGCCAACGGAGAGCCCAATGCGGAGCTCAGTCTCACACACTGTTAGATCATGACCTGAGCTGAAATCAAGGGTCGGAGGGCTTAACCGACTGAGCCACCCAGGTGCCCCAAGTCCATATGTTAGAGCCCAAAACCCACAAACAGGTTCCTGCCTCAGGGCCTTTGCACTATCCATCCCTGAGCCCAGATGGCCCTTATACACACCTACAAGGCCAGTGCCCTAATCTCCCTTGAGTCCTGACTGAAATATCACCTTTTCATTGAAGTCTTCCCCGCCATTTCTATTTTAAGTTGTCATTTCTCTCCCCATCCCTCTCCCCTTCCTTTATTGCTCATAGATTATATAACTTACCTATTTGGTTCATGTCAACACCATGAAGCCAGGAATTTTTGTTCCTTGGTCTGTTTTGTTCACTGCTCCACTCCAGTGTCCACATGCATGGTGTCTGACCTGTGTTAGGCATTCACAAATATTTGATGGATAAATGAATAAATATTCACCACCAAATGGATAGCAATTTGAACCAAGACCATTAATTGAATTTTCTTTATTTGAAATGTCACCTTTATCATAAGTGAAACTTTTATATAAACATGGACATGTGCCTTTCCACTGATCAAGTTATCTGATCGCATTCCAATACTGCACTATTTTTCAAAATGTTTTCTTCTTTAAGTAATCTCTATGCCCAACCTAGGGCTTAAACTCATGACCCTGAGATCAAGGGTTGCGTGCTCTACTGACTGAGCCCGCCAAGGGCTCCTCCAATACCACACAATTTGAATTACTATGACTTTACAGTGTGTTTTGTCAACTGTTAGAGCTATTCGCTTTTGAATTATTTTTTATGTTTAATTTTGAGAGAGAGAGTGTGCGCAAAAGCGATCAGGGAAGGGGCACAGAGAGAGGGGGCAGAGGATCCGAAGTGGGCTCCGAGCAGTCAGCACAGAGCCCGATGTGAGGCTAGAACTCATGAACCGCGAGATCACGGCCTGAGCCCAAGTTGGATGCTCAACCGACTGGGCCACCCAGGCGCCCTTGGATATTTTTCAATATTATTATACATCTCCTTTTTCATATAATCTCTAGAAGTGGCCTGCCACGTTTGACAAAAATTCACGTTGGGAACTTCATTGAGATGGCGTTAGATTTATTAATTTAAGAAGAATTTATTTTATTTCAGTATTGTTATTCGCATGCAAAATACATCTGTCCACTTATTTTTTTCATATGAAAATATTAGGGGAAAATATTTTCACAACCTTGGGGTAGGAAAAGTAAGACACAAAATCCAGGAGCCAAAAAGGAAGAGGAATTTTTATCATTTCTACGTGACTAAAGAACAGGCTACGAGAAAAACATCCCGCATCTAGAATATAAAACCAGTCCGTTAGAAAAATGGATGAAAGATATAAACAGATATTTTACAGAACGACAAAACGAAAATGGCCAGTAGTCATAATTTTTTAGGTTCGCACTCAGTAATGAGGCAAATGAAAATTAAAACGATGGAATATTCTTCTTGATGGACAAATTGGCAAAAATTAAAGATACTGATAATATCAAGTGTTGATAAAGATACAGTTAAATGGGCACTTTCGTGCAACAGTGGTGAAGGCATATATGAGTTAAATTTTTAGAAAGCAATTTGTTAACATCTACTGAAAGTTTTAAAAAATTGACCCAGCAATTCCACCTCTAGGTCTTTATTTTTTTTAAGTTTATTCATTTATTTTGAGAGAGAGAAAGAGACAGAGCGTGCATGGGGGAGGGGCAGAGAGGGAGGGAGAGAGAATCCCAAGCAGGCTCCGCACTGTTAGCATGGAGCCCAATGTAGGGCTCAAACCCACAAACTGTGAGATCGTGACCTGAGCTGAAACCAAGACTCGGTCGCTTAACCAACCGAATGAGCCACTCAGGCGCCCCCCACTTCTGGGTCTTTAAAAAAACTCACTTGCTTGCATAAAGGTATGTGTAAGGTAGTTTACCTGTTTTGTAGTAGAAAACATTTTTGAAAGCCGTATATGTCCATCCATCAGAGATCAGATACTTACAGCCCAGCCACACCATGACACCTTGAAAAGCTACTTCAGGATAGTGAGGTCTGTCTGTAACGATCACTGAAGGATCTCCAAAGCCCACTGTCAAGTGCAAAGACACAAGTCAGAACAATAAATGTGTTGTGATGTCATTTGTTTAAAAGATATTTAAGACGTTTGAAAAACGGACAAGGGGCTTGAGCAGACATTTCTTCAAAGAAGATACGCAAACGTCCAAAAAGTATTGTGAAAAAAATGCCATTAGAGAAACCGCGAATCAAAACCACAAGGAGATACTACTTCACACACACTAAGAAAGCTAAAATCAAAAAGGCAGAGAATCGCAAATGCTGGTGAAGATGTGGAGAAACTGGAGCCCTCGTACGGGGCTGATGGGACTGTAACGGCGCAGCGACTCTGGAAAACAGCCTGGCAGTTCCTCAAAAAGTTAAACATGGAGTTACCGTATGACCCAGAAATTCTACTTCAGGTAGACCCTGGAGGGAAATGAAGACATACGTCCGCACAAACACGTGTGTGTACGTGAATGTTTGTAACGGCATTATTGGTGACAGTCCCAGAGGAGAAACAACCCAAATGTCCATCAACTGGCAAAGGCACCAGTGAAATGTGGAATATCCCTGCGTACAAGGGGATGTTACTGGGCAATAGGAAGGAGTGAAGCACTGATCTGCGCTACAGCAGGGATGAGCCTTGAAAACATGGTCCTTAAGTGAAAAAGCCAAACGTAAGAGACCATGTGCTGTGCGGTTCATGCGCAGAATAGGCGACTCTGTAGAGACCAGATTCGTGGTTGCCTAGGGCTGGGGAAATTGAAGGGAATGGAGGGCCCACACTGGCGGGTACGGGCATTCTTTTTTTAATTTTTTTTTTTTTTTTTTTTTTTGAGAGAGAGCACGAGCATGAGCAGGGGAGGGGCAGAGAGAGAGGGAGACACAGAATCTGAAGACAGGCTCCAGGCTGCGAGCTGTCAGCACAGAGCCCGACGCGGGGCTCGAACCCACGAACCGTGAGATCACCTGAGCGGAAGTCAGACGCTTAATCTGACTGAGCCACCAATCCAGGTGCCCCAAGGATTCTTACAGGGTGATGAAAATGTTCCAGAACGGTTGTGGTGATGGTTACACAACTCGGAACATGCTAAAAACCACCGAACTGGACCCTTTGAGCGGGTGAATTGTGTACTATGCGAATTACCAACAAGCTAAGGAAGGTGCTTGAACGTGACCCTTTCTCACTGGTTCATCACAGTCCTGGGTGTGGAATCCCACCCACAATCCACAACCCAAGTACCGCCTCCCCATCAGCCCCAAAGTCAGGAACAACCTAAGATGGACAAAATGCCAACATTTTATTTTATTTTACTTTTAAAGGTTTTATTTTTAAGGAATCTCTACGCCAAAGGTGGGAGGGGGGCTGGAACCCGCAACCCCGGAGACCAAGAGCCACACGTTCCACCGACTGAGCCAGCCGCCCCCCAAACACCGACACTTTAAACAGGATCGTATTCCTGATTTTTCCTTTGCTCCAAGGCCCCGCTGTGGCTCTGCTTGGCAATCACTGACCTTCCGTTTAAAATGTTGCTATTTTGTTCACCACGGAATTTTTTGCGTGAAAGTCGCTCTTTAAAGGGATTGCATTAAAGTGTTATTTATCTTGATTTCCGAGGGTTTGGGGGGAGGGGGAGGGGGGAGGGCACGCGTCAAGTTTTGCAGCCGAGTGCCCCGTCTGCCCCACCCCGGGTCCCCCTTGGCCTTGGCTTTGTCCCCGAAGGAGCCACCTGGGACTCCCAGGCTCCCAGCGGCGAGCGAGCGGGGCGGCGAAGGGGAGCCCGGGGGCAGGAGGCGGACGGGTCCTCCCCGAGACCCACCCGGAGAGGGAGACACCGAGACTCGGAGCAGGGAGGGAAGGGGGCGGAGGGGGCCGCGGAACCAGGGCAGGGGCCGGGAGAGGGAGACTGGGAAGTCCGAGGCGAGCGCCCAGAGGCGGAAGGGAGCCGGGGCGCCCCTCCCCGCGTCGCCCGTCGCCGCCCCCAGCGCGGGAGGCCCCGGAACGACCCGCGGAGGCGCCCGGGGGAGGGGGCGCTCCCGGCCGCCCGCCGCCTGATGCGTATCGATCGGCGCCCGGGGTCGGCGCGGGGGCACCAGCTGCCGCGGGCGGGGCGACCGCACATTAGCGCGGCCGGGGACCGCTCCCCCGGAACCGGGGCCGCACGGCCCATTAGACGCCCCCCGGCCGCGCGACCACCGCGCGGGCGGGGTGGGGGTGGGGGGAGCTGGCTCCGCCGAGGCGGCCCGGAGGGGGGCGGGGCGGGCAGGCACCTGATCCCCCGTCAACCCCCGGTTCGCGCCGATGCCCGCTCCAAACGGCTGGTTCCCCCCCAACCTCGGTTTCCTGAACCGCTGGGCCTTTGCACGTGCTGCGCCCCCCGCAGGGACACCCGCTCCTGCTCGCCACGCCTCACCTCGCTCCTTCTTTGGCTCTGGCTTAGGAGCAGCTTCTGTGGGAGGCCTTCCTGACCACCTCCCCCTCCCCGACCTGGTTGGGTACCTTTGCGCCTCTCACCGACCCCCCCCCCCCAACAGCCCTCAGGAAAGCTGCCTCCCCGAGTGGTCTGTGAGCCCTTTGGGAGCTATCCCTTGCCTCTCCTCTTCTTGGGGATCCTGGCACCGCTGTCCCGAAGGAATAAACACAAAAGCTAGCGGAGCAGCAAAATCTGCAGAACCCGCGGGGACCTTTTCCCCTGGATCTCTTGACCCCCCTTCGTGCCCTTGAATGTGGAGGCCGGTGTTGGGCAGAATCAGGGTAGAGAGTTCCAGCTCCGCCACTTGATAGCTGTGTGACCCTGGGCAAGTTCTTTGACCTCTCTGGGCCTGTCTTTCCCCATCCACAGCCTCATCCAGGTCTGTGTCCTAATTCCTGCCCCCACGGGAGACGCGGCAGGGGTTAGTACCCAGGCTGCCGAAAGGACTAGAAACCCCGCGAGGGAGGGGGGTGGCGGGGATCAGGCCGAGTCGTGTGCTGCTGCTGGCAGGGGGCCGATGACCAGGACCTTTCTGGCCACAGGGACTTTCCCTGTCTTCAGGCTCTTTCTCATGAGCCTCATTTTTCCTGCGCGTCACTTCTTCCTCAAGCCCACCAACTACCACCCTACTCTGTGCGCCTTGTCCCGTCCTTGAGAGACGCGCCCTGTTCTCCAGTCCCTCCCTTCCCCTCCCCTCCCCTCCCCGCAGCTGCTCTGGCCCAGGACACCAGTGACTCCACGTGGCTAAGCCCAATGGTACCAGTTCTCGGCTCTGGGTTTTACTGGAGCCGGGCGGTCACTCTGTCCTCCTGGGACGGCCGGCTCTCTCCCTTGTCCCAGCTGTCCCTTCCGGTCTCCTCCGCAGTGTCAGAGGCTCGTACCCCCTTCCCTCCGCGATCCCCCCCCATGGCTCTTGAAACACCAGTATAAGCGGACGTGTCCCAGATTTGCCTCTCTAGCTCAAACCTGTCCCTGGAGCTCCAGGCTTGCCCGTCCGTCCATCTGTCTACTCGACCCCATCACTGGGCAAACAGGCAGGGCTGCCTCTGGCCCGTCAGCCCCTCGCAGTTGGGAGAAAGCGTTTTCCCTAAGTAAACAACGCAACACAACACGACACAACACAACTTAAAAAACACCCACCCGCCTCATACTACACGTTATTCTGTCCAACCCTAGGCGGCCTGGCCAGGAGAAAGCCCAATGAGCTACCAGCCCGGGCTGTGCTAGGCCCCCCGGGCTGGCCCTCCCGTAAAGGAGGGGGAGGCGAGGCGAGGGAAGAGAGGCTGGAGGGGGAGAGGTGGAGGCGACTGGCTCTGGGGTTTAATCAGTAGCATCCAGCTTAAATTCATATGAATGGCAGTTCCATAAATCACACTTCTTGTTAAATCTGTAGCCAGAGCATATGCGTCCCTTTAGGAAGCAGTGAAGCTTCTGGAGCGTGCCTGTGCCCCCTCACTCACCCCCTCACAGCTTGGCCCAGATCTGCCCGGGGCGGGGCGGGGTGGGGGGGGGAGCTTCCTGGGAGTGGCAGGCCTGGCTGGGCACACACTCGGATCCACGCTCTTGCTCACTTATACCCAAGCGCTAAGGCCACAGCCACGCTCAGAACACTCCCGCCGCCCCCACCCTGCGGGGCTTTAGAGTTGGGTGGGGGGTAAGGGTGGAAACCAGGCCTTTGAGAGAACCTAGTAAACAAGAGGAGGGGCGCCGGGGGGGGGGCTCAGTCAGTTAAGTGTCTGACTTCGGCTCAGGTTGTGATCTCACGGTTCGTGGGTTCGAGCCCCGCGTCGGGCTCTGTGCTGACAGCTCAGAGCCTGGAGCCTGCTTCCGATTCGGTGTCTCCCTCTCTGTCTGCCCCTCCCCTGCTCATGCTCTGTCTCTCTCTCTCTCTCTCTCTCTCTCTCAAAAATAAATATTAAAGAAGGACAGATACCATATGTTTGCACTCATAGGTCTAACAGGAGAAACCTAACAGAGGACCCTGGGGAGGGGAAGGGGGGAAAAAGAGTTAGGGAGGGGGAGGGAGACAAAACACGAGAGACCCTTGAATACTGAAAACAAACTGAGGGAGGAAGGGGGACGGGGAGAGGGGAAGCGGGTGATGGTCATGGTGGGGGACACTTGTGCGGAAGAGCACCGGCTGTTATACGGAAACCAACGTGACAATAAACTATAAAGTTAAAGAAAAAACAACAACAAGAGGAGTAGCGGGAGTGGCGGGGGTGGGGGGTGGGATGGGGTGTCCTGAGCATGGTTGCAACAGGACACCCGCACTCAGGCCTTCACGTGCATGCGGGATCCAGAAGTTAGACCAGTCTATGAGCAAAAGGAAACTCCCTTGGGTACGCTGCCCTTGTGCAGTGTCCAACCTGTGCAACCTTACCTAGCAATCTTACTAATAAGTTCCTATATTAGTCAGGGTAGGATTAATTATGTTGTGATAACAGATAACGTCGAAATCTCGGTGTCTTAGTACAACCAACATTGCTTCCGGGTGACACACGTCCAGGACAGGCGGGCAGAGGGCTTTCTACCATGAGTCCCTGGGCGGGGGGGGCGCAGGCTGGGAGAGAGGGACCAGCAGAGCTGGAGGGATTAAAATTCCAGCCCTCGAGTTACACCCATCACTCCCCCCACCCCACCCCTGCAACCCTTTGACCCGAGCTCATCCGCGGTCACACTTAACTTCGAGGTGGGAAGGGGTCCCATCTCCTGCGCGCCCAGCAGAGGGGAACAGTGATGGCCGCCTAGCACCGCACCCTCGACCAGTTCAAACCAAATCCCTCCCACGGCTGCCTCGGCGGTGCTAAATGCGCCTCCCCCCCACCCCCCTACTCCGGGGCTCAAGCTCCCGGCCGTGGAGGCGTTCTTGAAGCCCTGCTATCCCATAGCCAAGCGATTTGTGAATCCCGTCCACTCCGTTTTCCAAATACGTCTAGAAGGAGACCACGTCTGCCCACCCCACACGCTAGCCTGGTCTGAACCACCAGCATCGCCGGCCTCAACTGTGCAGGGGACTGACACCGTTGTCCCCACAGAGGTTCTCCACCCACTGGCCAGAGGGGTCCTGTTAGATCAGGTCCTGTTAGTCTAGGATCACGTCATTGCTCTGCTCTGAAGCCCTCCATGGCTCCCACCTCCCTGGGAGAAGAGCCCAAGTCCCTACAGTGGCCCCCAGACCCCTGAGATCTGCCCCTCTGCGATCTGTCTGACCTCACGTCCTCGTACGTTCCACCTCTCGCTCTGCTCCACCCTCGCCGGCCTCCTTGCTGCTTGTTCCGCGGTCAGCTCACTGTTGCCTCAGGGCCTTTGCACCTGCAGATCCCTCTGTCTGGAGTGCTCTCCCCTCAGAGCACAGGAGAGCTTCCTCCCTCACCTCTTTTAAGACTTTGTTCTAATGTCTCTTTCTCGGCGAGTTCTTCCCTGACCCCCCACTTTCCCGGGCCGCCACCCCTGCCCCATGTTTTAAACTGAACACCCACCTCTGCTTTGCCTCTCCTTTGCAGGTTTGTTTGTTTGTTTGTTTGTTTTTGGCCAGAAGACAAATAATCTCCAATAATCTAAAGATTTCACTTATTGGGGAGACCGGGTGGTGCAGTCGGTTAAGCACCGGACTCTTGATCTTGGCTCGGGTCATGATGTCAAGGCTTGTGGGTTTGAGCCCCGCATCGGGCAGTGCGCTGATGGTAGGGAACCTGCTTGGGATTCTGTCTCTCCTTCTCTCTGCCCCTCCCCTGCTTGTGCGTGCGCTCGCTCTCTTTCTCAAAGTAAATAACCTTTTAAAAACGTAAAGATTTCACTCGTGTTCACCACCTACCTCCCCGAGAAGTATGGAGGGCACAGGTTTTCATCCGTCTGGTTCACTGCCAGATGCCCTATCAACCGTAACAGTGCCTGGCACATAGTAGGTGCTCAGTAAATATTGTCGAATGAATGAACGAACCAAAGCATGGCGTAGTGGCCACGAGCTCAGGCTTTGGAACCGGGCTGTTGGGGTTCAAACGCCAGCTTTGCCGCTTGCTGCCGTGTAATTTGGGGCAATTTGCTAGGCTTTCCTGACCTTCGGTTTGCTCATCTCTGCAACGGGAACAAGAACAGTACCTCCCGCGTGGACCTGAACACTTCCGGGAGCTAAGGGTACAGAGCGGTCTGTACCACGCCCGGCGGAGAAACACAGTATATACTGTCTGTTCCTATTTCAAAATGCTACATTTCTACCTCTCTCCGCTTAAATAAAGAAATAGAGATTGCTCCGATTATGGGCAAAGATTTACATCGAGCAGCATTCATCACAGTGTTCTTTTAAATAGTAAAAAGTCGGAAACAATCTGAATTCCTAAGAAGATGGGATTTGGTAACTAAAATATGGCCCGGCCTTCGAAGGAATACCAGGCAGCCATTTAAACTCAGGTTCTCGAAGAATATTTAATGGCACGGGGAAGTGTCCGCGGTGTAATGTGCACTGAAAAAGTCGTATATGATTCTGAGGTTGAGTCGTGGATGGCTGGAGGGCTGTTTTTATTATGGTTCTTTAATTTTTATGATTTAACAAATTCATAAAATGCAGGGAAAAAAGCAGGATGCAGAACTGTATGATCCAATTTTTTTTTATTATTTATTTTTTCAGGTTTTATTTAGTTAAGCAATCTCCACCCCCACCGTGGGGCTTAAACGCACAACCCCGAGATCAAGAGTCACATGCTCCACCGACACGGCCAGCCAGGCGCCCCTATGTGATTCCAATTTAGATGTGCATGTTTTTATGCACTTCCCCACATGCCTACACACTCGCAGGAAAAAAAAAAAAAAAAGGAAAGACTGGAAAGAAATAGACCAAAATGTTCACAGTGGTTCCTTCCGGGTGATGAGCTATTTATTAAAAGATCTAGACAATCTTTTCTAGTCCTTATTCTATTTTCCAGATTTCTTTCAATGAACACGGAAACTGTAAATGCTTCGGTAATCGGGAAAAAGGGAATTTTAAAGATTTAAGTCGGAGTTTTTCAAACGCGGGTTCGACAGGTGACCATTGAAACAGAGGTGGTGGGGTCAGCGAAGTGTGAGCACTGTAGGGTAGAGGGAACCCCAGCTGTCTCACCTATGTGGGCCTTCTCAGAGCCTCTACTGTAGCACCCAGGATGGCTGTCAGGAAGAGGGAGCTGCTTGCCCCGCAAGGGATTCGTGGCAAACCCCTGGATATGAAACGATGCTGGGAGGGCTTGAGTGCCACCCTGCCCCACCGTGGGGCCCCTGAAGGCTGTGCTGGTCTCTCCAGGCTCCCCCGGACAGGACCTGGAGCCTGCAGCCGGTCTCTTTGAGTACCCGCTCCAAGCCTTTGTCCCTCTGGGATGCCTTTCCTCTGCACTGACCCTAACACGACCTGTCTCTGGGCCACTGTCCCCCCGGAAGCCGGAGGCTACCCAGCTCCTCGAGCTCCAGTGGCGCTGCCGGAATGGCCAAATTGGGTTGGGGGTTATCAACGTCCCCCACGATTCCATGATTGTATTGGGATGAGGGAAGGGATCCGTCCTCCCAGCCGACCTGCAAGGTGCCTGGAGGCGAGGCTGCCTTTGAGGACCTCCCCGGGTCTCACGGGGCACCCAGCACAGCCTGGCTGGGTACGAATGTCCCGTCGGGACGCCCACCCCGGCCCCTCTCTGCTGCCCTTTGCCCCCCAGAGGCTGACCCCTTTCCCTCACCCAAGTCAAGACACCCAGCTTACCCAAACTCTCACAGAGCCCGTCTCCCCATTCCTTCCTCCCTCCTTTCCGAACACCCGTGCCCATCCCCTCCTCTGCCATTGCTCGAAGGGGCTGCTTCCCCACGCGCCCACCCGTGCCAGGCCCAGGGGCGTGGAGACGGACGTGACCAGTGGAGAGGGACCCAGCCTGCTCTTGGGGAATCCAGGTGGCGTCCAGGGGCTTGCTGCCCCCTGATTCACACAGAGGCTGCATCACTTCTCTTTCCTAGATTCTGGTTTGCCTGTCTCTCCAGTAGACACAGCGCGGGCGGGGGCGGAGAGGGAGCCTGTTTCTAACCCCCGAAGAGCCTATTGTCTGTCCCTGTGCCCACGGTGGGGACTGCTCTGGGGCGGCTTGGTCCCTCCTGCCGTGTTTCCTCGGGGCACACGGATCCAGGCGCACCTGTGTCAAGCGCTCATTTTCGTGGACGTGAAGCCTTGAGGGCCTGGCTCTGTCCTTGTGTGTGTGTGTGTGTGTGTGTGTGTGTGTGTGTGTCTGTGAATAGATGTGCGTGGGGGCCGAGGACATGGGAATAAGCAGCATGTGGACATCGGATCGAGCTAGACTGTAAAGCTATGCCCATGCCCGTGAGTGCCAATGCCGGGAAATGTGGGTCTGCACACACGTACCCATGGCTCTCGAATGGTTCCGAGTGCCCTCCTTTCCCGGTGGCCCTTGGGGAGCTCCGTGGGTCTCTGGGCCTGCGTCATGTGGCAGGAGCCCCAGCCATACTGGGGTCCGCTCAGGGGCATGGAGCAGAGCCTCACCCTCCCCTTCCTCCACCCCGGGGCCCCAGGAGTCCCTGCAAACTTCAGACGGACCCCTGAGGGGTCCACCCCTCCCTGAGCCGAGCCAGCCACTCTGAGGGGATGACCAGGACCCTGAGGGGTCAGAGGACCTGTACCCCCCCCATGTTGCTGGATCCCCCCAGGGTCCTCTCGACCCCTCCCCCCACAGCAAGGCTGAGCAGCTGGGGAACACCTCACACCCGGCCCAGAGAGACCTGGCTTTGACTCACAGCCATAAACAAATGGAGTGAGGACCCCTGGCGCCCCACCCCCTCCCCTCGTGGCCGCTGTTCCTGCAAAATCAATCATCCTGCCTCTTCGTTTGCGGGAAGTGGGGGCGGGCAGGAGGGCTCTCAGGGCGCCTGCTCCCTCGAGGGGGTGGCAGCCCAGTGCGGGGTAGGGCTGGAGGACAGGGCTTGCGGGCCCTGGAGGGGTGCCTGCCCCGGCAAGTCCCCGCAGACCCCCCCATCCCAGGTTCGAGGCCACTTCCGGGCTGGCCAGGCCCTGGGCTGAGCGGGTGGGAGTCACGCAGGGAAGGGGGGGCACTGCCAAGGGTGTGGCAGACATGGCTGGACACAGAACAGCCCCCAGGAGGCTGGGGCTGGTGGGGAGCGGGGGGAGGCGAGTGTAACTGGCTTCGCCGTGTTAAGTGCCTCTTGCTTGAGTGGGAAGTTGGACCTGATTCATTCCTCCATGTGTTCTGGAGCCTTCCCCACGCCCCGACGGGCCGATGGGCGAGGCAGGTGACAGAGGAGCCTCCTCAGGCCTCCAGGAGCTGAGTATTATGATACCGGAGTCTCGGGTGGGGGTGGGGGTGGGGGTGGGGGTGGGCGGGGACGGCAAGGAAGAGCCCAGGCACCTGCTGCATGGGCTGGCCCCTGCTGTCTGGATTCTACCAGGAAAGAGCCATCTCCCCACCCCAGGGAGGATGACCTCCCCTGCCCCTCTTCTGTCACAGGGAAATGCCCCAGGAACAGAGGAAGAGCTGTCAGCCCTATGACACCCTCCACTTGCACCGTTACTGCTAATAAGGACAACAGTTAAGGCTCACATTGAACGTCCTCTGCGAGGGTAGGCAGGGGGGCAGGCATTATGATTTTCAGCCCCATTTGACAGGTGAGGAAACTGAGGCTCAGAGAAGCCCACCTGTCTGAACAAATGGGTAAATGGCAACGGGGCCAGGGCGGGCAGGGGAGGGCAGGCACAGAGAGGAAGGGCTGGGTGTGCAGCGTGTGCGGCGGGAGGTGGGGAGGCCCGAAGTAGGAGAGAGGGAGGACAGTCTCCCAGGGGACGTGGTCTCGTGGGAAGAGCACTAGACCAGGAGTCCGGCGGGCTGCGTAGAGCGCTGGCTCCTGCGCTGGCTCTCCTGGCAAGCTGGGTCTCCTCCTCCCCGGGACTCTACTTCTCCTTCTGTAAAATGGAGTTAATAAGCCCTGCCCTGCCCTGCCCTGCCCTGTGGGGTGTTGTAGGGAGCAAACCAGTGCTACTGGATGGGACAGCTTTGGAAACCGCAGGGAGTTGCTGGCGTGCAGGAGTCATCAGCCCACGTCTGCCTTCCAACATCTCTGTGTTGGAAGAGGGAGGCACCCCCGCTGGACCCCGGGTTCTAGAGCCTGGAACTCTGCCAGCCTGGAGTTCTTGGCCCACCAGCCTCTTCTCTAGGCTTCGAGCTGATGGACCCTGGGGGCTGAGGTGGGCACAGAGTTGAGGCGGCCTGGGATCCACCACCAGCCGCCGCGCCTCCACCCTCCTCAGGCCAGGCTGCCAATGTGAATATTAGCTGGTGTGAACTAATTTGATGGTGCTGATAAAGGCTGGGCTGCCTGGGGCCCCTGCGCCCCACCCAACGGCCCCCTCCGCCCTCCCGATGATAACATCTAGGCTGAGCTGTCCCGGGCCCCCATTCTCGGGTGATGAAATCCCGGCTCGGTTGGGCTGGCTAGCGCCACGGTTACCAAATCGCTGTAATTGAGATTAATTTGGGTGCCTGATTGGGTCAGCCCTCACAGGCACCCATTAATTAGTGGGGGAAGCTCAAAACCCCAACAGCTGGGCCCTGCACCCAGCAGGGGCTGGAGCCACTCACTGGAGGGGGGTTGCTGAGAGATTGCCCAGGTGGGTATGTGGTGGGGGTGGGGGACACGCCGGGCAGATCTTTGGTACCCCAGGCCCCTCCCTCAGCCCGCTCCATCCTGAGGTCTCCCTCCCCTGCCCCTTTGACTCAGCCCCCAAGGCAGCCCTGGGTCTCCAAGGGTTAAAGGGCTCATTACAGGGGTGGGGAGAGGTGCGTGTAAGGGGGGTGCTCACAGGCTTCTTGGACATCAAACAGCTCTTGCAAAACTTCTAGATGAGTTAAGTGCAAATGAATTTGAAACAGACAATGAAGTTCCCTTTAGAGACACCTGGGCAGAAAAATGAAGGGAAAAGTGCCCCAGGGAGAGCTCATTTGGGGATTTTTTTTTTTCCTGAACCCAAAACATACAGGGAAAAACAAACCCACCCGTCTACACTGGATGCCAGAGGCAGGCTGGCACGCCCTGACTCGGTGCTGGACCGGCAGTGAGCTGGGCACATGCATGTGAGCGGAGAGCCCGGGCAAAGTGCGTGAGCAGAGCCGGAAGTCCTGGGCACACGCCGGCGGGAGGGGGGAGGGGGCAAAGCGAGGGGACAGCAGCCGGGGATGGAGCAGAGCCCAGCGCGCTGGTGGAGGACGAGGGCATTGGGGGGGGGGGGCTGGATGGAGACCAGATGGAGGTGGGGAGGCCAGGGGCCCTCTGTGGCAAGGGGCAGAGCCCAGGGTCCCCCAGGGTGGCAGCGGGCAGGGCTCCCCCAGTGAATGCTTCTGGCCTGGGCGAGGTCCTCCCGAGTGCCAAGCAGTTGCCCCACCCGCCCAGTCCCACTCACCTGACTTGCTCCAGTTAATTGTTGGGGTGTTTTAGTTTTTCCCTGTGAATCTCACAGAGGGACAAAAGCAGGTTCTGAGTCACCGGGAACCGGCCCCCACTTCCACCCACGCTGGAGCCTTGTCCTTGCCCCCACCCTCCCCGAGGACTTTTGGACCCTGTGGCAGCGGGGACCTGGCCCAGGGTGACTGCAGGGAGCCCCAGACCCCCACTGGTGTCCCCATCACTGCCCAGTGCCCTGGGGGCGCCGGGCGTGTGACCTCTCTGGGGGGCCTAATGGAGCAGCCTCCTCTCACTGGCGCATTTGCAATTCATGGCTCCAGCCCAGACTGCATTAGGGCCCGGCTGTCACTCGTGATGAATGTCGCTTGTTTTCCAGAAAAAAACGGACCCTGGATGCAGAGTGACAGGGCCGAGGGAGACGCCGGGCCCTTCCCTGGCCTGATCACCAGGGCATGGCCGGAGTCCGTGTCCACTGACATCGTCAGCGGCCTGTCGGTGGCCTTGGAACTTGGCTCCTGCCTGGGTCTCGCAGGGGCTCCTGTGCGGCAAGCCCTTCGCAATCCCTGCCCACAGGCTTCTCCCGACAGCCCTGCTAGAGAGACTCCACTTGAGCAGCTCCATTTGACAGATGGGCAGACTGAGGTTTTCAGGAAGAGGGAAGGTCCCTGAAAGTGTGTTGGCTGGAGGTGAATTGGAGGGTGGGCCAGGCGTTCACAGGCTCGGGGGCCTTCCCAAGGGAGAATGTTCGGGTGGTTTGTGGGGGAGGCTGATTGAAGGGGGAAATACGAATCCCTGGTAGCCTCAGCGTCCCTACTCCATCCTGGCACAGAGATGAGGGGCCCCCAAGCACCCAGAGCCGCTACCTGCCCCCCGCCCCCCGGATGCCTGGGTTCTGCCCTCTCTCTCCCTGGCAAGTCCCTTCCTGTCCAAAAGAAGGGAGTCCCACAGGTTGGGGGCTCTGGGCAGGGCCTCCTCCTAGATGCTAAGTTCGATGGGGGCAAAGCGAATGCCTTCCTTCCCGTGGACCCCATCCCAGACCCTCAGCCAGGTCACGGGGAGCAGGGGTCTGGGGTGCAGGAATTAGCCGGAAGTCCCATCCAGGGCCCCTCCCCCACATCTCTGCCCCTGGCTTCTCAGAGAGCCCGCATTCCCCACGCCTTCTGGAACAGAGAAGCCTGGACGGGCCTCCCCGGTGACTTGTGCTACCTCAAGAGCCCGCCATGGCTCCCGCGTCCCCAGCGTCCCATACCTAATTCTGTTTCTCTGCTCCTGCCCTCACCGTCGGGGAGCCTCGGCCTGGCAGGGACAAGACAGGAAAAAATAATTCTACCCATGAGCGTCTTGTCAGGTCCATTCACTGGAAAAGGGAACAGTCGCTCACGCGAGGGCCGTTTTACCATGTGCCTGTTTGCCTCTGCGACTTCACACGATCTAGCCAGAGGTAGCCGACACAGGCAATACTGATCCCCGTGTCACAGATGACAAAACCCAGGGCCGAGTCCTCCTGGCAAGAGGCAGAGGCTCTGTCTTGGGCCGTGAGTGCTGCTTGTTCACCCGTGTACCCCTGTCCCTGGCACCGTGCCTGGATTATAGTAGGTATTGGCTGAAAGAGTGAATGAATGAATGAATGCCCTCGACAGGAGTGTGTGGAAGTTGTGAGCTGCCAGAGAGCCTGAGCCACTGGGCCAGGCCGTCAGGTCCTGATGCCACCCCCACCCCCCCACCGCCTCCCCTGGGCTCTAGGTCTGGGGATGGTCCACCTGCTGACACAGCCTTGTGGGTTTCCCGGTGGCAAAGCCAGCCTGGCTCTCACCCAATCGGGGCCCTGGGTCTTTGGCACCCAGGCCCCCCAGCCCCAAACCCACCCAAAGGGACTAGGGCAGTGCAGACCAAAAGAAAAATGTTACCTTCTCCAGGGGTCTGGAGCCCAAGTCTGACCCCCAGATAATGCCCTCATAATCGGAGGTGCTGCAGCCATGTGCCTTGCTAACGGGCACTTCCCGTGACAAGCCGCCCAGGTAGGTCCTATCTTTCTCCCCCATTTCACAGATGTGGGAAAAGACTCAGAGACTGAGGGGTGTGTGTGTTGGGACCAGAGTCTGTGCACCTGACAACAGCCCCGGGGGTGACCCGGCTCCTCCTGACTGTCCATCCTTTCCGGGCTCATGAAGCAGCAAAGTATCACCTCTCTTGCGCCTTGCCCTCCCCAGGTAGAGCTCCTGTCCTGGTGTTTTTGTCCAGTGGGGACGTCTCCCCTCCTGCCAGCTGCCTGCCCGGGCTGTTCCAGGCGGCCTCAGGGATATCATTGTCCTAGGGCTTCCCTCACCATCAGTCCAATACGTAGGGTTTCCTTGGCAACAGGACCAGAGGTTGGGCTCTGGGTCCCCCCCTCCCCCCCGAGCGACCCTCCCCTGGCCCCAGAGTCCAGGGATCAGCTAGGTTTCCAGAATCCAGATGTGCCAAGTCCTTGCCCCTTTCCCCATACGGGCACAGGTTGGTCCTGTCTCCCTGGGCCGCAGACAGCTGCACAGCTCTGGAGCACCCCAGAGGCCAAAGCTCAGTGTCAACGTCACATCCAGCCACACCTTCCGGGGGAAGAACGGAGCCGTTGCAAGAAGAACGTTGGTTCTAGAGCCAGCTGGCTCTGGGTTCCGGTCCTGCCATTGTCCCAGCTGTGTGGCCTTGGATAAACTGCTTTATCACCATGAACTCTGGCTTTCTCATCTATAAAATGGGCATGACCGTGCCTTACATTGAATGGCGATAGCGGCGCTCACGTGAGCTGTGTGCACGCACGCAGCACACAGTAGGAACTTTGATAGGTGGGGTAAATGATACCCCAGTGAGACCTGGCAGACCGGCGGGGCGATTCTGCGCTCTGAGCCAGTGGGCATTGTCCCGCCAGGTCTCTGGGTCCCGTCCTTTCCTGTCATCCATCACTGCCGCTGCGCCACTTCTGCGGCCATCTGTCAGCGCCAGCTGCCGCCTGCCCCCATCTGGGCACCAAGCAAGGCCCCAGCTGCCCCAGGGCCCTGCCACACCCTGTCCTCCCAGCTGACTGCTCCAGCCAGACTTCGGGTCCCCAGAGGAGGGCACTCCGGCAGCTCCCCCGGCTCCCAAGGGCACCCCTTTATCCTCACCCTGGGGCCTCCCACACCCCCGGGGGCTCCTCCCGAAGGCCCGGGGCCCAGGGACCAGCACGGAAGCCCCTCCGCGCCCACAGCGCAGCCCCCGCCTCCCGCCCCCTCGGCCAGGCTCTTACCACATCCTGCCGCAGCCCTGCGTCTATTTCATCAAGCCAAGGATTGCTTTTTAAATAAATCTAAAAAACTCCACTTCCTCCTTGGCAAGTTCATTTTAAGTCATTTTATCTCTTTCCCCCCTATATT
Source organism: Cryptoprocta ferox (assembly GCA_028646485.1). Classification (NCBI taxonomy): domain Eukaryota; kingdom Metazoa; phylum Chordata; class Mammalia; order Carnivora; family Eupleridae; genus Cryptoprocta; species Cryptoprocta ferox. The sequence continues at coordinate 93,921,606 of CM053570.1, read as the reverse complement.
TTTCCCAAATAATGTGATTAAGTGACTCAGCGCCGGCTGCCTCTGGCAGGCCTGGCCTCTAATTCAGTTTGAGGACGGTCACCTTTGACCCCACTCCACTCTGGCTAAGAGAACACTTAAGCGCTATTCCACTGCTTCCTACAGAGAGAGGCTGGGGGGGGGGCGGGGAGGGGGGGCGGCGGGGGGGGGAAGCGAAACAAACTTTCACATAAAATTATGGTATATGGATAATTGAGAAGTTTAAAAACATGAATCTAATTGTACTGTCCCCGGAGAAATCCATATCGAGCCACCCTATAAGAGGCCTGGAACCTCCCGATGATGATTTATTGCTAAATCCTAGTATTTTTCAATACATTATAGTTTTTAAATTGTGTTTAAATTGAGTGTAGAGGAGCAGAGGCCATTAGGAGATGCAGAAATGATGATTATATTTAAATATTCATGCACGCAGTACCTTATTATTGAATCTGAACACTAACAAAATCAATATTAAGTGCGGTTTGACATGAATTTATTTATGAATTTCGACTTTCTAAGTACTGTATTTTTTCACTCAAAAATTGTGAGTATAATGTAGTAATGATATCAAAACACAGTGTCAGAGAGCATTAGCCGGGGAGGTTATAAACCTCAGGATTCGGGGGCCCCAGATTGCCCTCAAAAGTGCTTAGTACACAAAACCCAATTCTTTTTTTTTTTTTCCTTCCCTGTTTCTGAATCGTGCAAATCCACATACGCTCCGGGGGGAGGGCGAGCGGGGAGGGCGGGGAGGAAGGGAGGCTCAGCTGAAGTGGCGGGCAGATCGCGGGCGCTCAGCTCAGCCGAAGCTGGGGTGTCGGGGGCCCGTTGTGCTCTGCCGGGTCCTCCCTCAGCTTGACATCCAGGAAGCAGCACCCTGGGCTGGTGGGGAGTGGGGGGTCCTAGAGGGTCCGGGGTGGGGAGGGTCTGAAGGTCTCTTTATTTCACAGACTTTTGATTTGGGGGGCAGGGTGAACACCGGTAGGTTCTGAGCCCGGGAAAGGAGTACGTAAGGAGCTAGAGAGGCTTTGCCCCCCATGGTCTGGGTCCTGCCCCCAGGGCATCCCCGGGGCAGACAGTTTAGGCCACCGCCCCTTGCTCAGCCCAGCAGGGCCCGCTGCCCACGCTTTGGCAGTGACGTTGGCGAAGATGCTGAGTGTGAGGGTCGTCACCCGCCCGGGGTCCCCGTTCCTCCCCGCCATCCACAGCTTCTCCTTCGAGTGGCCTGAGGCCCGTCCCGCTGCCCCTGTGCCACCGCCGCCCAGGAGGCTGCCTGCAGCTAGGGGTGGGGGGGCGGTGCCCGTCCCAACGGCAGAGGCTTGATGTCCACCCGCTGGCTTAGCCCCCGAGCCTGGCACAGCTGCGCCAGCCGGGGGTGGCCCCGTACACGTGGAACCGCTTGGCTGTGCCTCGTTCCCGTCCACCCAGACCCCAAGGGCCCTGTGTAGACACACACGCGCGCGCGCGCACACACGCATACATGCTACATGAGAAGGAATGAGTGCCCAGCTAGGGCGAGACCCCGCTTTTCAGATGGAGAATGACTCCTGGATGTGCAGTCTGTTTGGACACAGGCAGCACCCATTCCCCACAGGGAGAGAACCAAATACAGTTACTGTCCCTGACTTCAGGTGGCACCTGGCAGCCCACCCCACACCGTCACCACACCCGACCCTGACACTCGGTGACCCCAGGGTCCTCCAGGTAGGCTCCTGCCCCCCACACCCGTAAACCCGCAGACACCCCAGGGCCCGGCGCTCACCACATACCACCCTGAGGGCCCCCCTAACACTGTAACACACAGACACACCCCTCGACACCCGCAAGCCCCCAGCTCTCCCACACAGAAGGGTTCACGCGTGTGGGGGGTCCCCAGCACCCACACCAGCACATACGCTCAAGCACACAGTCAGACCACAGTCATCCTTACACCCAGCCCCCCACACCCCGACACAGACACACCCCCACTGCCCAACACCCGGGGTGCTCACACACGCACACCCCCTGCCCTGAGCCTGGCTGGGGGCCAGGAGAGCGGCGCGGGCTGTCCAACAGCGGGCGACACAACCTGGGGCCCAGGTCAAAAAGCACTCAGAAGCTCTGATTCGGAATATTCATCAGCCTTTGGGGGGGGGAAGAAAGAAGCCCACACAAAGGGGAGGGGGAGAAGAAAAACTCAACCCCGACCCTAAACTCTTTTCCAGTAAATCGATGTATTTTGCTATAATTTTATTAGGAATATAAAAGGAGCCTTTTCAAAAGTGCTTAGGACGCAAAAAAAAGAGGCGGGCGATGGAAACATTAGTCTGTCTGTATTAGCAATCCCATAGTCACATTTTATTGTTACTGTCAGGATGCAAAAGCTGTGCTTAAAACAAAATAATACATAATGTATTACTGAGGCATAAACATCAGTGAGCCGCGAGCGGCCGGCGTTTTTATTTTAAAAAGGAGATGCAAGGGGGAAAAAGAAGATTGAGGGACATAGGGTGGGGGAGGGGTGCCGGCAGCCCCTGGGGGTCAGGAAGTCCTGCTGGGACCCCAGGCTCCGCGAACTGGGGTGGGGGCTGACCCCCAGCGATGACTTCAACCACACTGTCATTATCGGCTCCTCCCAGGAAAAACCTCCGTCTCCCAAAGTAGCGCCAGGCTCAGGGACCTCCTACCTCCGAGCTTCGCCCTCAGCACCTTGTGGTTCATAAAGCTCTGGCCCTTTGTCCTGCCCCAGCCCTGGCCCTGACCTTCACCGCATCCCGGGGAAGAAGGCTGGGCGGCGCTTGTCTCCATCTTGCAGATAAAGACATTGAGGCTCAAAGGGGGGCGGTGACTGACTCTGGTCACCCAACCGGCGAGCGACGTGGTCAGGCCCCGAATCCAGGGCAGAGGGCCAGAGTTCTGGCTCGGTGTCCTTTCCACTGTGCCCAGCTGGCTAGTCTCCAGACGGGGCCCCTGGGCCCCTGGGCTGGGCTCTCTGCCCCCCCCTTGCCCCTGCAATCCATTCTCCAACATCAGCCCGTGTGATCGTCCATGATGCAAACCACATCTCGTCTAATACTCTCCAAGCACACTCCACGCCGCCCGAGGAACATCGTGCACCCCAGGGGGCCCTCCTCTCCCACCCCCGGCCCCTTGCTCAACTCTGCAGCACAGCCACTGATCCTTGCTCCTTTCCCCCAGCCGCTAAGCGCGCTCCTGCCTTAGAGTCTGGGTTCCTGCCATTCCCCCTGCCTGAAGTCTTTTCTGGCCCTTTCCGTCAACCACTGCCTCCTCCAAGACGTCCCCCGGGTCGCCCAATCTAAACGAGACCCTCCATTACTTTTTGTCTTATCGCTCTGCTCTACATGTACTTGTTTATTGCCTCAAACTAGAGCATAAGCCCCAAGGAGGCAAGGATGTTACTGGTCTTGTACACTGCAGCGTCCTCAGGATCTGGTACAACCCAGGTGTAGATGCAAGGATGGATGGATGGATGGACGGACGCCGCCACTTGGCTGCCACCGTGGGCCAAGGCTAGAGCCCATCGGAGCCCCAGGCACTTCTGGCCTGTGGCCCATCCTGCTCTGGTCCCCCAAAGCCCCCCGGGCAGGCCCAGCTTGCCACGTCTGGGGGCTGCAGCACTCCACCAGAGCCAGGGCCCCCGATCGGGGCCTGACCCATCACAGCCTGCACAGTTGACGACAGGGCCTCCCAATTTCCGCACCGAATGGACCCAGCACTGCCCGTGACATCTGGGACGACTCCTCCTCCGTCCTGTGCGCACCCCCCAAGTTCCTCCCAGCTGTTCTTGGCACTCTAGGGGAGCTGGGTCAGCCTGCCCACCTCGATTTCCCTTCCCTGACCCCCTCCTAGCCCTTCAGTGGGACAGCTGCTGGGGGATCGGGGAGGAGCTCCCCACCCTCCATCCTGCTGCGAGGCCCTCGCTTCTGCCTCCACACACGCCCCTGCCCCCCCCAAGCCAACCTCCTCCCCCTGAAGGCTTCCTCGGAGCCTCAGGCCTGCTCGGTGACCCCATGGGTCACGCAGGGGGACACTGGCCCTTATGAGACAGCTTTAAGGAAGCAATGGTGAAGAACAGAACCAGGCTCTGCTTCTTATTAGCTATGTGACTTGGATCCATTGCTTTAACCTCTCTGTACCTCGGTTTCCTCATCTGTAAAATGGGGCAAGAACGGTGTCTCCCTCCTCAGGCCTTTGCGAGGCTTGTGGGGGAATGCGAGGTAACGTACGAAAACCCGTTGGCACAGAGCTCAGCTTTGAGGGGCTGCCCCTCCATTCACGGGAAGGCCCCTGGTGGCAGGATGCCCGGCCAGCGCCAGAATGGGTGATTCTGGGACCAACCTCCACCGGTCTCCACCCCTGAGCCCTTGCAGGGGCAGCTCCCCACTGTCAGAGCACTTGGTGCCACCTAGTGGTAGGCAGGGGCACCGGGGGCCTGGCCGGGGCCTGCGGGGGCCGTGGGGCAGGATGGAGACCAGAGAAGCAGCCAGAGGCAGGGGTCCACCACCTCTCTGGGCACTGCCTGGGACCCGTGTGCACCCAAGAGGCCACCCCGCTCCAGGCCTGGTGGCCATCCTGGGAGAAAGAACAGGGAGGGGCCGCCTCCAGGACACCCAGTCGCCAGCGCAGGAGTCCCGGACCAGCCCCACCAGCCACAGCTCAGGTGTCTGCACTTGCACCGAGACATGCCCAGAGAGAGACACGAAAGGGCTAAGAATGTCATCTGCAGCCCGCGAGTGGCCGCAGCCCCTTGCCTCCGCCCCGACCCGCCACCACCCTCAGGACCTGGAACGGCAGGACGTCCTGCGTGTCCAGGCTGGAAGACCCTGTTCATTTACACACCGTGCAACATACACCTGTTGGGTCCCTACTATGTGTCAGGACACTGGGAACGCAGAGGGGACAAGACAGACCCTTGTTTATAAGTCTGCGGGGCTTACATTGTGGGGGGGGGAGGAGGGGAGGGAGGCAGGCGGGGAGAGGAGAGGGCAGACCAGCAAATAGCTAAATTCATAGTGTGTTTAAACGGGCACAGATGGCTGAAGTGTCGGGGCCCCGGGGGGTGTGGGGGGGGTGCCAAGCCGGGGAGGTTGCCATGGAACGACACCAAGGGCCACACACCATGACCTCAGCATCACCTAGTGAGTAAGGCCTGGGGCAGTTGCCAAGCACCCTGACTCCAACCCAGCTGTGTGGCTTTGGGCGAGCTCCTTGACTTCTCTGAGCCCTCTGAGTTTCGTCGTGCTGACATGAGGAACAGTAAGAGCTGGCATCTCACTACCTGACGGGTGGGTGTGTCACCAGGACTGAATGAGCCTCAGAACACAGGGACAATCTGTGGCTTTTAGAGGAGCCTCAGCTCTGGGACCCTCTGCTTCTCAAGACCCCACCCCACTTTCTTCATTTTACACACGCGTGCGCGCGCACACACACACACACACACACACACACGGCAAAGAAACACCAGGAGCCGTGGACCTGCCACACATCCGTGTAGACATGCCCAGGCGAGCTTGGACAGGTGTGCAAGGCCCTGGGCGTGCAAGGCCATGCACATCTAGGGATGCCAGCCCAGGGAGCGTGTGGTAAGCACGCACACGTGAGCCTGTGACCACGACTGTGGGGACCTGCGTGTCTACAGGGCTGGGGTCTGTCCTCACGTGAGGTCAGGGTGGCGGCAGGCAGGACTGTGCCCATGGGTGGGCGGGGCCCTGGCAGGGGCCGTAGTTACCAGTTGCTGGGGGAGAAAGGGCACTCACTCCTCCTCTCAGCCCGTCCCCAGCCTGGCAGGGCAACCCCAGGCCTCTGCCGGTCAGAGCTGCGGGTGAGGAGAGCTTCAAGCCCACCCACAGGGCAGGCTCACAGCCCCACCCTGGTGCCCACTCTGGGATGTCCTCACCTGCAGGGTTCAGCCCCTGGGGCTGGGATACCTGCTGTAACCTGGGGTGGGGAGCAGAGCCCAGGTGCCATCACAGTCAAGGGCGGTGCTGAGGTTAGTTCCTTGTGTACGGTGCTGTCAGCTGTCACAGCTCTGGGCCCTGCCCTGTGTCCCAAGTTCCCAGGGACGGGAGGCCACAAGGTCTCTGGGGACAGGTGGACTTGGGTTCGAACTTCCAGCCCCAGCTCTTCATGGCCGTGAGGCCTTAGACAAGTCATGTAACCTCTCTGAGCCTCATTCCCTCTCATGTGAAACAGCAATAAAGTTATTCACCCCTGCAGGATTCTGGGGGGAACTGATGCCATGAGAACAGGTAACACCTGGCCCATTGCACTTGGCAAGCTCTTGTCAATGGGAGTTTCTATTCCATCGACGGCCAGTCCTTGGTGTGTGCCACCTCGCTCTTCAAATCCCCCGAGCAGGTCCCCACGGCGGTGGCTTTATTGCTAGGCCTATTCTCCAGATGAGGACACTGAGGCTTGCAGAGTGAGGAAGAGAAGCAGGACTCGCAGGCAGGCAGGCAGGCAGGCAGACTCCAAACCTTTGCTCTTGCCCTTCAGCGGTCCTGGCTCTGCCCTCAAGCCGCACCCGCTCCTAGCAGACCCTCCGTCGTGCCCCACTTCAGCCCGCAGGGCTTCGTTTTGCTCTGTGTCACCAGAATTCAAAGTCCACGGAAAGGAGCCAAGATGGCCAGACGGAACTTCCTTCCCAAACCCAGTCCTGCCCCGTTCCCTGTCCCGTTACCATCCGCGTAGGGTCTGCCCAGGGGAAGCTGTCTCACCCCCCCCCCGGGACCCCAGAGCAAATGAGCTGAAGGATCCCCAGCCTCCTCTTCATCCAGCATCTTCATTTCACAGGGGGGACACGGAGGTCTGGAAACGGAAACGCCCAACCCCGGGTCACTCAGAGTCCAAACCAGGCCCTCGTGTCCGGAAGTGTTCCCTCAATGGGAGCTCGGGGGGTACAGGCAGGGGCAACGTCCAGACCTGAAGGAAAGACCACCGGGCTCCCTGGAACAGCGTGCATTCTCTGTGCGCCTTCCAATCAGTCCAACGAGCTGGTGTCTTTGCCAGGCGCAGCTGGCGCTGGCCGGGGCAGGAGGCAAGGGTGCCTGGGAGGAACGGGACCTGAAGCCTGCTCGCAAGAAGCTCACAGCCCCGTGGGGAAAACTGAGCACTAAAGTAGAAGAAATCGGTGAGATGGGCTTTGCAGGGAAACAGAAGAGCACCCCACCTGCTGTAGGATGGCAGGGAAGTCTTCCTGGAGGAGGAGGTGAGGCTCTCAGCTAGACTTTGAGCTACTTCTTAAAGGAAGAGTCAGATATTTGCCAGCAAAGTGAAGAAGGAAGGGCACTCCAGGCAGGGGGAACAGTGGAAGACCCAGGTGAGATTGTTCTAGAAACTATGGCTGTATAACCCCCCCCCCCCCCGCCCCGCAAAACTTCATGACATAAAACAACCACAACCTGTGTGGGGAGGAATTTGAACAGGGCGTGGGAGGGATCTGCTCCATGATTCTACGGCCTCGCCTGGAAGACCCCAAAGCTGGAATCACAGAAGGATCGCCGTTCACACATCTGGCTTCGGCCGGGACCTCAGCTGGGCTCTCGGCCACAACCGCGTGCATCACTTCTCTCTATCTCTCTGTCTCTCCGTCTCTCCGTAGTCTCTCCACGTGGGGTAACTAGGGCTTCTTCACAGCACAGTGATTGGGTTCCGAAGGCTAGTGTCGCAAGAGAACGAGACGGAAGTGTGTGGAATTTTGATGACCTAGCTTCGGGAGTCACACAGTGTCACTGCCATCGTGTCCACATTCAAGGGGAGGGACACAGACCCCGCCACCGGAAGGCGGGACCGGGAAGACCACACTAAGCACTTGCGGGATGAAAGAAGGACAGGGTGGCCGTGTGTTTGGAAAGCAATCGCTACAGAGGTCATGAACATCTTGAAGGCCGGGCACTGACTTCCTCCAGGCCGAGAGGGAAGAAAAGCATATCCGGGGATAGAGGGCAAAGGAGACAGAAAACCCTGGGGGTCCGGTCACCAGTCAGAGGCAGACGCTGATGTCTCAGTTTTGATTCCCCAGATGGTCCACCAGGGATGTGACACTGGGGTTCCAGGGACCTTCGAAGACCTTGGGAGGCTGTGAGGCCCGGTATCTCCCTGGAGCCCCTTAAGCTGGGCAGAGGGCCCCTGCTTCCGGCGGTGTCCTCTCGGGTGCCCGACCCTCCCGCCACAGGTGAGAGGGGCAGCGGAAGGGGGCTCTCTGCTCTCACACCCCTGCCTCCCCCCGGACACTTCCCTGCGGGTGGTAGACCAGCTGTCCTCTCTGCCCGTCTCAGGGAAGGGAAGAAAAAGGAGGCGTGTCTCCTGGATGCTGCCAGGCTGAGCCTCGCATCTCCCTGCCCCCCATGGACCTCAGGGCCAGGACACGCATGGCCCCGCAGCTGCCGAGCCCTGCCCTGTCATCAGACTCACGGGTCCAGGTGACAGCGGTGCTCACACGTTCCCGGGATCTCCCTCCCTCAACCGGGCAGCCTCCACAACCAAGGCAGGGTTTGGCCTTCCAGCCTCATCAGCTCAGCACCTGACCCATTATTTGCCTAGAAGTCTGTCTCCCCAGCTTCACAGCGAGCACCCGAGGGCTGGCACAGCCTACCGCGTCTCTGTGGCCCAGCACAGACTCCGGCACATTCTCAGTACCTGTCAAATGGACAAAAGAATGAACTCATGAATCTCTTTAATATCTAGACTCCCAGCGCATAGCCCTGTGCTTGGCACGTGTAGGTGCTCGTCGGGCATTTGTTGGACGAGTGAATGAATGAGTGAATGAATGAGGTTTAGTCTTCTCCCGATCCCTGATGTCCAGCACGTGGTAGATATTCTGGACTTGTCGAATTGAAATGACAAAGCAAAAGCCCTTGAGGGCTTGTCTGGGGCGAAGGAGCTTCCGTGATGGACCGTTGCTTAGAGCGGCCCAGGGAGCCCCAGCCTGGGATCTGGGCACTGTGACCATGATCTTCCTGTCCCCCCAACCCTGTCCAGGGCAGGGGTGAGGAGGGGGGAGCCTTCTTTGCCTTTAGCACCGGATGGATGGGTCAGAGGCAGGAGAGAAAGGGGAGAGCCAGACAATCAGACAGACAGCACTACAATGGACCCTCCCCTCAGAGGTGACACCAGGGCCACCACCCCCGGGGGCAGCTCTGGAGGCCCCTCCCTTGCCAACCAGGCCATCGTGTGAGTGCCCCCCCCCCAGTGGGAAGGGCTCCCCACAGCCCCCCACACAGATCCTGGCTTCCCGACCCTCAGTGCACTCAGTGAGTTGGGGAGGGGGAGACAAGTCGAGGGGGAGAAGGAATTCTTCCTGACAGTTTAAAAAGTTTTGGCATTTTCACGAGGGCACATGTAATATTTAAATTACTTCCCCTCAGCACGCCCTCATGCCTGCCTTGGCTTCCCCAGGTGAATTTGTAGGCGCTGAAATGGTCTAATTTCCCACACAAGCCATGTCAAATATAATTTGGGTGCGAGGTTGGTAATTATACGTAACATCAGTCTGATGTTAAAAACACTGAAAAATTTAGCAAGAAGACACTACTGGAGAGACATAAGTCTGAGGCCCAGCCAGAAAAAGGCAGGCCTGGGCCCCACCGAAGCCAAAGTCTTTAATTAATAATAGCATGTTTTCAGAGACTTAAAGGACGCAGGTCCCCAACTGTCTGAAACTCCTTTGTCTACCAATTACCACCATTTGGGGGAAGAGGCAGAGAGGAAGTCGCGGGGTGGGGGGGTGGCACCCAGATCCCGGCTGAGAAGTTTCTGAGGTTTGGGCTGGGGCTGCGGCTCGCCTGTGGGCAAACGTCCTGCCACCAGGTGACCCCACTCGGCTCGCCTGTCCCCAGAGACCAACCCCGATGTCTCCCTCAGGCTCTGTGGGTGGATTGTGGGGAAACGGGGAGGTTTGGCTCCAGGCCAGCAGCCCAGCAAGGCTGGGAGGGTCCCGAAACAATGCCTGTGCCCCTCTTGGTTTAAGTGGGGCTTTTTTTCTTTCTTTGCAAATAGTGTAATGGGCTGTTTTTGTGAGGACAGGGACCACATCTTGTTTGCTCACCCCTCTGTCCCTGGCGTCTGGCACATAGTAGATGCTCAACGAATATCTGCTAAATGAACGTATTGTGTGAAACAAGCTCTAATCATTCCTCGCTCTATCCCTGTGTGGACGGAGCGAGTCCCGGAATTCCTGCCGGCCCTGAGGAAAGCACACAAGACATCTGAGAGGTTAAGGGGGCAGGCACCCAGCCTGGATTAGAGTCACACAGTTTCACACTTACGAGCCCTGTAACCTTGGAACGATTACTCAAACTCTGCCTCAGTTTCCTCATCTGTAAAATGGGCATCACAATAGCTCTATCTCCTAGGATGACTGTGAATTCCGAATGAGATTCTCCATGTAAAGCACTCTAATTTTTTTAAGTGTATTTATTTATTTTGAGACAGACAGACAGAAAGCAGGTGCAAGGGAGAGGCAGAGAGAGAGAGAGCGAGAGAGAGAGAACGCAAATGAATCCCAAGCAGGCTCTGCAGTGACAGCACGGAGCCTGTTGCAGGGCTCGAACTCACGAAGAACCATGAGATCACGACCTGGGCTGAAACCAAGGGTCACTCAGGCGCCTCTCCACGTAAAGCGCTCAGTACCCAGCAGGTAGCCCTTGTTTTGCTAAGGGGTGTGGGTGGGGTGTGGCTTTGTAACTCTCTAGAAAGGGTTTCCAGGGGCACCTGGGTGGCTCAGTGGGTTGAGAGCATCCGACGTCGGCTCAGGTCGTGATCTCACAGTTCGTGGGTTCAATCCCCGCGTCGGGCTCTGTGCTGACAGCTCAGAGCCTGGAACCTGCTTCGGATTCTGTGTCTCCCTCTCTCTGCCCCTCCCCCGCTCACATTCTGTGTCTCTATCTCTCAAAAATAAATAAAACATTAAAAAAAATTAGAAAGGGTTTCCAAAGGCTGGAAAAGGATGAGGAGACAAGGGGCAGCCAACCAGGACGGAGGGACTTGGAGTGAAGAGACAGATTTCCGGTGGGCCCTTGGGAAACATTTCTGCTGCTGGGGACATGAGGAAAATACTTTCTTCCTGGATTGCCTGAGAAACCGTCAATAGAACAGCCTCCGTCTCGTGTACCGAATTGTGTCTGCCGGGATGCGTGGCCTCCAGGCGGGCAAGGCTGTGAGCCCGGGCACACCCAGAGGTGGGCACTGCTATTATCATTACTAACGTGTTGTTGATGAGAAAGCAAGGCTCACACGGGCTAAGTGAGAGGCCCACACTTCACACTTTGGCTTGGTTGGTTTCTCTTCAAACGCTCTGCTCTTGACCCTCTGTGCGCTGCTGAACGTACCTGAGGATTCTGCCAAATAGTGAGAAAAGCCAGAGCTGGCAGAAAGCGCTTCCCAGAGCCAGACGACCTGGTGGACCCCACTCTGTTCCAATAATCCTTGCTTTGGGGGTGGGGGGGGGAGCACTGTTAGTATCTCCATCTCACGGAGGAGAAAGTTCTGGGACAGAGGGCTTAACTCACCTGCCCCGGATCAAGGACGTGGGAGGCAGAATGAAATCCAGGTGACCCCGGAGGAGCCCCGGACAGTGAAGGGACTGCCGCCTCAAACGCTGCCCTGATGACCACAAAGAGGTCCTCGGTCCTGCACGCTGGAATCATCTGGAGACCTTTAAAACCACAGATGCCCAGATTTTTAAAATATTTCTTTGAGTTTCTTTATTCTGAGAGAGAGAGGCGGCACACTAGAGCGGGGGAGGAGCCGAGAGAGAATCCCAAGCAGGCTCCGTGCTGTCAGCACAGAGCCTGACATGGGGCACGAACCCACGAGCCATGAGATCATGACCTGAGCCGAAATCAACAGTCTGAGGCCCAACCGACTGGGCCGCCCAGGTGCCCTGATGCCCAGGTTTTAAGTGGCCTCGGTGCTGCCTGGGCAAGAGGACCTTTTTTTTTTTTTAAACTGCCAGGTTACCCTGATGCGGGGACCCACCGCGCTGGCCATGCTGCAGCGAAGTCCTCTTAAGCTTCTCCAACTGTACCGTGCATGCAAGTCCTGATAAAATGCCAGTTCTGACCCAGGAGGTCTCAGGGGATTGGAGGCTGGGGGTTCTGTATTTCTAACGGGTCCCCAGGTAAGGCGGAGGCCGTTCGTCCGAGGACCCCATCCATGGCTCTTGAGCTCATCTGCACATTGGAATCATCCACGAGGTTTGAAAAACTCCTAACGCCAAGTTCCAAGCCTAGAGATTCCCATGTCCTTGGAAAGGATGGCTGGCGATTTGGGGGCGGCGGGGGGAGTGTGCTTTGAAAAATATACCAACGCCCAGGCCACGTCGGAGATCGATTAAATCAGAGGCTCTGGGGTGGTACTTGGGCACCAGTAATTTTTTAAAGCACCTCAAGGTTGAGCCTTACAGCTTTGCACTGCATCTCACGTAGAATTTGCTGTAACCAAACCTTATCAAACCTAGGCTTCGATTTCCATCTTTTAGAGGTTCAGATTCACTGGGTCTGGGGTGGAGCCCAGGAGGTCGGCATCCTTAATACACTTCCCAGGGGCGGCAGACGCAGGTCGTGTGTCAAGAAATGGCCCTTTATCTTCCTCATCCTTAGCCCCAGCTCAGCTCAGCCCCCTCCTCCACCAGCAGGGAGCATTCACGGGGCTGGTGGGGCCCCATTCCCTGCGGCTCCAGGACGTGGGGAGATGAGAAAGGCCACAGTAGGAGACCAGAGGCACAGCTGACGAGGGGCCAGCCCGGGCTGTAGGCTCCTGTCCCCACTTCCGTGTCTGCCCGACCCTCAGAGGTCAGCTTTGCCCTGGAACGGGGGAGGAGGCAGGACTCCTGGGCTCTGAAGACAGCGAGGTGGGGCAGCGGCTGGAAGACCAGACAGGAGGACTCCTGTCTAGCCAGTTCCTCCCTCTGGCTCCCTGAGCCACCCACTTGGGCAAGTCGGGACAGCCCCTCACCCATGCCTCCATTCTTGTATTTCTAAAATACAAGAATCATCTCACCCCGCCTCACCTTGTATGTGCGATTGTGTGTGTTTTATTTTTAGATTAAAGTAGTAACTGCTCAAGGCAATGTATTCAAACAGATCCGAAGCATGTTAAGTGAAAAGTCTCTTGTGGAGGTGCCACTGTTAATAGTTTCTTGAGTGTGGTTCCAGACATTTTCTTTGCATGTACAAACATATGTCTGTATACACTTTTTTTAAAATGGGATCCTCTATGCCGCGATGTGTTTTTTGGACTCAGTAATATATCATGGGTCACCTTCCACGGGAGTCCATAAGGACCCATCTCATTCTGTTTGAAGCCCCCGTGACATTCCACAGTATGGAGCTATCAGCGTTAATTTCGCCATTCTCCTATTGGCGGACATTTAGGCTGCTTTCATTTTTTTCCTACGATAGACGGTGAGGCAGCAGGCACCATGAGGCGAGTGAGTGCTTCTGAAAACTTGGACAAGTGTGTCCACAGCACCTGTTTGAGAATGGCATCGAAGGTCACCTAACCTTCCATCTCTTCCGTTTTATGAGAAATTGTTGTCAAGCTGGAGTCTGCAATAGGCATGGATCTTGAAGGGGAAGGGACACGTTGGTGACACAGCGCAACTCTGTCTAGAGTAGACAGGGTTGCCATAGCCTTTGTATCGCGGCGGGATTTCACCTAGAAACTGATCAACACCTCCCTCATCTCCATTATTTCCACTATTGTCAAATCATAGCCACCGGCGCCACTGTCCCCAACCGCCAGACCGTTGACACCTGTGCCATCACCACCAACACCATTGTTTCCACGTGAGCCCGTGTTCTCAGTGGCAGACAGCAGAAGCCACTCTGATTTAAGTGGAAAGGAGGGGGGCACCTGGGGGTCTCGGCCGGTTGAGCGTCCAACTTCAGCTCGGGTCATGACCTCAAGGTTCATGAGTTCAAGCTCCACGTCGGGCTCTATGCTGTCAGTGCAAAGCCCAGTTCGGAACTTCTGTCCCCCTCTCTCTGTCCCTCCCACACTTGCCTCTCTCTCTCTCTCTCTCTCAAAAATAAATAAACATTTTAAGTGGAAAGGCATTATAAAATTGCATTAGGCAAACACCTAAATGTAAAGTCTTTTTAAAAAATATTTATGTATTTGGGGGTGGAGGGGCAGAAAGAGAGGGAGAGAGAGAATCCCAAGCAGCTCTGCTCTATCAGTACAAAGCCCAAGGTGAGGCTCGAACTCACAAACCATGAGATTATAAACACCTGAGCTGAAATCAAGAGTCGGGCACTCAACCGACTGAGCCACCCAGGTGCCCCCCACCAAACATAAAATCTTAAAACTATAAAATCCCTAGAAAAAAAAATAAAAATAAATTCTTTAAGAACCTGAGTTAAGCAAAGATTTCTTAGGGGCACCTGGATGGCTAAGTCAGTAGAACATGCAACTCTTGATCTCGGGGTTGTGAGTTCAAGCCCCACATTGGGTGTAAAGATTACTTAAAAATAAAATCTTTTGAAAAAAAAAGCACAAAGATTTCTTAGAACAAAGGCACAGACTATAAACGAGAAAAAAAGAGAGATAAATTTAGCTTCAGCAAAATTAAAAATATCTGCTCTTGGAAAACTCTGCGAAGAAAATAAAACGACAAGCCACAGAGTGGGAGAAAATATTTGCAAAACACATATGTGATAAAAGGCTGGTGACCAGATATACAATGAACTCTGAAAACTCAAAAATGAGAAAAGAGACAACTCAGTAAAAACATGGGCTAAAGAAAAAAAATATAGATCTATGTAGGCTAAAGATTTGGATAGACATGTTACCATAGAAGATACGTGGATGGAAAATAAACACATGAAATGATTCTCAACATCATTAGTCGTTAGGAAAATGAAAATTAAAACTGCAATGAGATACCACTACACACCTATTAGAATGGTTCAGATTTTAAAAACTTACCATATGGAAGATACACACACATTTATGTATATATTTATATTCATGTATGTATGTGTGTATGTATGTAGATATGTAGCTATGTGCACAGCATGTGTATACATGCTTGTTACAAGTCTTACTGATATAGAAGGTGTGTAGCACATGGTTTTTTTTAATGTTTATTTATTTTTGAGAGAGAGAGAGACAGAGACAGAGCGTGAGTGGGGGAGGGGCAGAGGGAGAGGGAGACACGGAAACCGAAGCAGGCTCCAGGCTCCTGGCTGTCAGCACGGAGCCTGCCACAGGGCTCGAACCCACAAACCATGAGATCGTGACCTGAGCTGAAGTCGGACTCTTAACCAGCTGAGCCACTAGCACACTATTTTTTTATATTTTATATTCACATAACATACAACTAACCATTAAAAAAAAATTTTTTAAGGGCGCCTGGGTGGCTCAGTTGGTTAAGAATCCGACTTCAGCTCAGGTTATGATCTCACAGCCCGTGAGTTTGAGCCCCGTGTGCTGACAGCTCAGAGCCTGGAACCTGCTTCGGATTCTGTGTCTCCCTCTCTCTCTGCTCTTCCCCCACTCGTGCTCTGTCTATCTCTCAAAATTAAGTAAACATTAAAAAAAAGATTTGATTTTTTAAAGTAATCTCTACACCCAATATGGGGCTCAAACTCACAACCTCGAGATCAAGAGTCACTCACTCTACCGACCAAGCCAGCCAGGTAGGTATGCTGTACCAGGTATGCATACCTGTAGGTATGCTTTTTAACAGCTTCAAAAATCTTTGATTATTTCAAACTTTCTAGGTTAAATAATAAATTAGGTTTGATTCATTGGGTATCTAAGTCTTTTCCAAATAAGACTCTGGTATAACAATTCACAATTACTTAGTTTCCCCTAGACATTACGGTTTCTAAGAATTAAGAATACAATTAAGACTACTGAAAATAATAAGGGAAACAACTTTCTATGCAAGGAAAAAATATATGTTTTTGGTAAGAAAGGTATGAGAAATACATGTTTTTAAGGGAAAAGAAAGTAATTTTGTCCTAAAATGAGACTGGTTGTTTATTTTTTTCCAATACTCTAATTTTTTTTTATTTATTTTTTTGGAGAGAGAGAGAGAGCATAAATGGAGGAGGGGCAGAGAGAGAGGGAGACACAGACTCTGAAGCAGGCTCCAGGCTCTGAGCTGTCAGCACAGAGCCCGACACGGGGCTTAAATTCACGAACGGTGAGATCATGACCTGAGTCGAAGTCGGACGCTCAACCGACTGAGCCACCCAGGCGCCCCCACAACGAACCATTTTAAAGTATACAATTCAATGGCATTTGGTGCATTCACAGTGTTGTGCAACCACAACCTCTCTCTAGTTTCAAAACATTTCATCACCTGAAGAAACCCCGTACCCAGTGAGTGATCGCTCCGCCTTCTCCCCTCCCCCATCCCGTGGCGACCACTGCTTTGCTTTCTATCCCTGGATTTGCCTGTCGGGGACATGCCATGTAATGGAATCATCCAATATGTGACCTTCGTGTCCGGCTCCTCTCACTCAGCGTGTTTTCAAGGGTCACCCAGGTTATAGTGTGTATGAGAACTTCGTTCCTTTTCCAGGCTGAATACATCCCATTGTATG
Organism: Cryptoprocta ferox; assembly: GCA_028646485.1. Lineage (NCBI taxonomy): Eukaryota > Metazoa > Chordata > Mammalia > Carnivora > Eupleridae > Cryptoprocta > Cryptoprocta ferox. The sequence continues at coordinate 93,905,029 of CM053570.1, read as the reverse complement.
GACATACCACAACTGATTTCTCCATTTATCTGTTGATAGATACGTGGATTGTTTCCAGCCTTCGACTATATGAACAATGCTGCTGTAAACATTCATGTAGAAGTTTCTATGTGTACATATATTTTTATTTCTCTTGGGTCTATACTTAGGTGTAAAACTGCTGGGTCAGATGACAATAGTGTGTTTAACCTTTTTGAGGGATTGCCAAATTATTTTCCATAGTGTCCCACCGTTTTACATTCCCACTGTCAATGTACATGTATGAAGGTCACTATTTCTCCATACCCTCATCCACAGATATTATTTTCCTTTAAAAAAAAATTCTAGTGAGTATGAAGTGGTATCTCACTGTGGTTTTAATCTGCATTTCCTTAATGACAAGTGGTATTGAATACCTTTTCACATCCTTGTTGGCCACTTGTGTATCTTCTTTGAAGAAATGTCTGTTCAATTCTTTTGCCCATTTTTAAATTGGATTGTGTATCTTTTTCTTTTCAATTATTTTTTTAAAAAATTTTTAGTGTTTATTTATTTTTGAGAGAGAGACAGAGACCCAGTGCACGCAGGGGAGGGGCAGAGAGAGAGGGAGACACAGAATCCAAAGCAGGCTCCAGGCTCTGGGCTGTCAGCACAGAGCCTGATGCGGGACTCAAACTCGTGAACTGCGGGATAGTGACCTGAGCTGAAGTAGGACGCTTAACTGAACCCCCCAGGCGCCCCTGTATTGTATGTCTTCCTATTGTTGAATTTTAAGTGTTCTTTAGCTACTCTGGATATTAAGCCCTTATCAGATACATGTTTTGCAAATATTTTCTTCCATTCTGTAAGTTGTCTTTTCACATTCTTGATACTTTCCTTTGATGCCCAAAGGTTTTTAACCTGATAAAGTCAAATTTATTTTTTTAATGTTTATTTATTTAATTTGAGATAGAGAGTGTGCACATGCAAGCGGGGGAGGGGCAGAGAGAGAGAATCCCAAGCAGGCTCCATGCTCAGCGCAGAGCCTGATGTGGGGTTCGATCTCACGACCGCAAGACCATGACCTGAGCCAACATCAAAAGTCAGACGCTTAACCAACTGCACCACCCAGACGTCCCTAAATTTATTTATTTTTTTCATTTATTACACGTGCTCTTGCTGTCAAGTTTACAAATCTATTGCCAAATCCCAGATCATGAAGATTTACTCCTATGTTTCTAATAATAGTTTTACAGTTTTTGCTCTTTTTAAATTTTTTTTGATGTTTTCTTTTTTATTTATTTTTGAGATAAAGACAGGCAGAGTGTGAGCAGACGAGAGGTGGAGAGAGAGAGGGAGACACGGAATCCGAAGAAGGCTCCAGGCTCCCAGCTGTCAGCACCGAGCCCGACACATGGCTCGAACTCATGAACTGCAAGATCATGACCTGAGCCTAAGTCGGAGGCTTAACCGACTGAGCCACCCAGGCGCTCCAGTTCTTGCTCTTATATTTAGGTCAGCGACCCATTTCGAGTTGATTTCTGTATAAGTAGTGAGGTTGGGGTCCAATGTCATCCTTTTATATTTGGATATCCAGCTATCCTGGCACCACTTGAAGAGGCTAGTCTTGCCCCATTGAACGGTCTGGGCACCCTTGTAGAAAAATCAATTGCTCATAGATGTTTGGGTTTATTTCTGGACTCTCAATTCTATTCCACTAGTTTATATGTTTATACTTATGCCAGTACCACACGGTTTTAATTACTGTCACCTTGTAGTAACTTTTGAAATTGGGATGTGTGACCCTTGTTATGGGCTGAACTGTGTCCTCCCCACCCCATGAAATTCATATTGAAGTCCTAACCTCCGGTAACTCAGAATGTGACCTCAGTAGGAGATAGAGTCTTTGGAGAGGTGATTAAAATAAAATACGGTCATTAGGGTAGACCCTAATCCAACATGACCAGCGTTCAAACATGAAGAAGAAATTTGGACATAGACGCGCGTGTAGAGAAGACCATGTGAAAGCACAGGAAATGAAGATGGCCATTTACAAGCCAAGGAGAGAGGCTGCAGAGGAAACCGAACCTGCCAGACACTCTGACCGCACGCTTCCAGCCTCCGAAATTGTGAGAAAATACATTTCTGTTGGAGCCACTCATTCTGCAGTACTTTGTGAAGGCCGTCCCAGCAGACTAACACGTCCCTTCCACTCTCTTTTTCTTTTCCAATAATTCTTTTGGCCATTTGGGGCCCTTTTCAATTCTGTATGATTCTGAGGATTGGTGTTTCCATTTCTGCAAACAAGGCAATTGGAATTTTGATCGGGATTGTTGGATGTGTACATCTCTTGGGGCATATTGCCATCTTAACAGTATTAAGTGCTCCAATCTATGACCGCGGGATGTCTTCCCATTTATTTAAGTCTTTAATTTCTTTGGGCAATATTTTGTAGTTTTCAGAGTGCAAGGCTTTTACCTCCTTGGGTTTTTTTCCTAGGTAAGTTTTTCCTTGGTATTTTAATCCTTTGGATGCTCTTGTAAATGGCATTATTTTCTTTATTTCCTTTTCAGATTGTTCATTGCTTGTATAGAAACACAGCTGGCTTTCGTGTGCTGCTCTTGTACGCTGAAGCTTGGCTGAATTTATAGCTCACACTTTACAAATAATAAAATTACAAATTTCTTACCACCAACTGATTCTCATAGTAACACTTTAGTTACTTTGGTCAGTATCTGTAGCCAACTGGTGGGTGCAATTAACACATAAGTGTGTTCCAACATGAACGTGGGCCGATATCTTCCTTCACATTAAAGAACAAGGACTAAAACTACCTACCATCACACACCTTGAACTCTGCCGACCCAAACGATCTCCCCCGACACAAGTTATATTAATGAAAGACACAAGTTATATTAATGAGACTTTTCTATTCCGTTGTCTTCACACTTTTCCAGGAGACTGGCTCAGGTGAATGACTTGACTATTCATTGTATGAACTTCCCCAAAGACTCATCGAGTCTTCAGTGGAAAACATCAACAAGATGATTTGCACCCTTAGAATCTTTGGCTCCCTTGACTCAAAACTCTTTAGTTTAGGGTGCCTGGGGGGCTCAGTCATTTAAGCATCCGTCTCTTGATTTCGGCTCAGGTCATCATCTCGCGGTTCATGAGATCGAGCCCTCGTCTGGCTCTGTGCTGACAGTGCAGAGCCTGTTTGGGATTCTCTCTCTCTCTCTCTCTCTCTCTCTCTCTTTCAAATTAAATAATCTTTAAAAAAAAAATCCTTAGCTTGCTGTCTCTGCCAATTCTGGACTGTTTTACTGTGACCCTAACTTATTCCTAATCTAACCGCTGCGTCGAAAGAGGTCCCTTAAACCAAACTCACAATTCTCAATAAATTCTAATTGTGTCTGCCCACCTTGAGATACTATTGCCAAAGCTCTGGTGTGATGTTCTTCCTAACCACAGTCAGAACTAAACCCAGCTTTGTCTCACCATCAGGTTGTACTGGGGTAGGATCAGGGGAGCCATCATTTGATAATCATGAGAAGAAACCGAATCAACTAAGACACCTGTCAGAACTCCCTTCGTTCATCAGTGATTGGGTGGTTCCGTTGCTGAATCAGATACTATATGTTAAATACTAGAAGAGTATTCCCTTCATTTTTTGTTCATGCAATTCACAGAGTAATGTCCCCAGACACAAAACATTTTTTTAAGTTTATTTATTTATAATCTCTACACCCAATGTGGGACTCAAACCCACGACCCCGAGATCAAGGGTCACACGCTCCACCGCCTGGGTCACCAGGCAAACCAGGTTGGCCTATTTATTTATTTGTAACAAAAACGCCTTTTATTTAAATCTGCATTGTTCACATTTCCTCATCACTCTCTTTGTAGACAATCAACAAATCAAGCCCTGGTTTGTAGCATTTGCTAATTTCTCTGGCGCAAATACTCCCACCGCGGCCAATTTCACGCCACCAACGTGAAGTCACCAAACTCAGCTGGGAAGAGCCTCACCGCAGCCCATCATGAGCTCGTGTTTCTACCAGTCAGTTATAATAAACACCATCTCAAGGGCATAAATAGTGAAACGTAGCAAAATAATTAGGACGTGATGAGTTTATTACCTTTGTTTTCGATAAAAGTTATTTGTTAATTTAATACTTAATAATGGCTACGTTTAACAACCAGCTTGCAAAGTTCCTGAAAATTCAAGCATTGCCTCTCACAAACTGGAGCCAACCGGCTCTAGCCCTGCGCTGGGACTGACTACGAAGTGGCCCTCAGGGCATGGGGGGGTCGGAGTGGGGGGACAACTGGCTGCCTCAGTCAGTGGAACGTGTGACTCTTGATCTCAGGGTCGCTAGTTCAAGCTCCATGTTCGGCTAGTGCTTACTTACTTACTTAATAAATAAATAAATAAATAAATAAATAAGGGGCGCCTGGGTGGCTCAGTCGGTTAAGTGTCTGACTTCAGCTCAGGTCATGATCTCACTGCCCGTGAGTTCAAGCCCTGCGTCGGGCTCTGTGCTGACAGCTCTCAACCTGGAGCCTGCTTCAGATTCTGTGCCTCCCTCTCTCTCTCTCTCTGCCCTTCCCCTGCTCATGCTCTGTCTCTCTCTCAAAAATAAATATTAAAAAAAGTTTTTTTGATAAATAAATAAACAAACAAATCTAGTGGCACTTGGGAACTTTTGGGGATGACGAAAATGTTCTATAGCTTGATGGTGGCAGCAGCTGTAAGACCTTGTAAGTTTGTCAAGATACATAGAACTGTACATACAAAAAGGATAACTTGACTGTATATTTCAACAAACCTGAAATAGGGGCGCCTGGGTGGCTCAGTCGGTTGAGCCTCCAACTTCGGCTCAGGTCATGATCTCGCAGTTCGTGAGTTCAAGCCCCGTGTCAGGCTCTGTGCTGACAGCTCAGAGCCTAGAGCCTGTTTCAGATTCTCTGTCTCTCCCTCTCTCTCTCTGCCCCTCCCCTGCTCGCACTCTCCCTCAAAATAAATAAGTAAACATTAAAAACAAAACTGAAATACAGGGGTGTTCAGTACTTCACAAACTCTCTTGGAGGCACCGCAGAATTGGACTTGGAGGCAGGAGTAGCGTCAAGCCTGGTCTAGTGGGGAGGCTTCTGCTGCCGTCGCCGAGCTCAGATGTGGCTGCTCTGGCCATCGAGGTCGGCTGGGAAGCCCCTGCCGGGTCCCCGGTGCCCCTGCAAGCCCGTTGTCTCTCCCGCAGTCTCCAGCACGGTCCTCAGCACTGAGCCTGCCACTGCCTCTTCCAAATCGAAGCCCTGGGTCTGCACGTGATTGGTGGAGGCAAGGTCACATGGCCGCACTGTAGCTGCAAGGGAGGCTAGGAAAGTGAATTTCTGAGTTCTGGCCTGGGAGAGCAGGACTCATACTGGAGGAGATGCCTCAAATCTAGGAAGAGGGTCTGAAGGATGCTGAGGGGGCACAGGAGCACAAAAATTGTCCCCTACGGTGACCACCCGTTACTGTCACTAGCACAGGATCACAGATACCAGCAACAGTATCATCCCAGTTACCGTCGAAAGCCTGGCCCCGGCCCTTCTGTGAGTGGGCGCACTGTTAGAACCCACATGGGGACAGGTGTAGGATCGGCCCCTTCCTAGAAGAGTTTGCTGCCTTGTGGGAAAGCCTGGTGACCCGCTTGGAGGCAGCCTGTGCTCAGCCAGAGAGAGAGGCATCTGTGCACTGGAGGGAGGAGACAGAGGGCTTCCTGGAGAAGGGGGCATGTGAGCTGAGCTTTGAGGTTGGGAAAACCCTCAAATCGGAGGACCCACGTGGGCAAAGGCCTGGGACGAGAGCTAGCTTGTGGCGCTAGGGGGCTTGGCTGGTGCAGAAACGCAGGCAGCTTCAAAGTAGAGAATATATTTTACATTGTAGCGCACACATGCATAAACCAGGTAAAAGTTTCCCACGGCGGTTCCCACAGGGTTCCCACGCTACCACGTGCAATGCACTCTGATGTTTTCTGTGCTAAGCTGTCCTGTTCCATTCATGTTCTTCAAACACTAGTCCCCACTCAGGAAATTGACTTCATGTGAAATTGACCTCATGACCCACCCGCGGTGCGGGGGCCACAGAGCTGGGGGCGGAAGCAGGAGCGGGGGGGGGGGGGGCTACGGAGGCTTTGAACACCCAAACCGCAACATTTGGACTCTGCCCTGTGGGTTCTTGAGACCAGAGGTCTTGTGTGGCGCGGCGATTGGAAATGATCAGTACACACCGTCTGTCAATATTCAGAATGCACGTAACTTTTGACCCAGCAATTCCATTTCGAGAAATGCAGGAGGAGCTCAGAGGAGCTCGGAGAAGCGCAAACACGGATGTTTGCTGCAAAGCTAGAAAAGTGGGAAGCAGCTGAATGTGGAGTACGCTGCAGACCTTCCACAGAATGAGGTCACTCGGTCGTGGAGAGATCTCCAGGACACCGGGGAGAAGAGACAAAGGCAAGGCACAGAGCCAGAAGTGCCCTTTGCTCTCAGTTTTGGATCAACCACACCCGTACATGTGTGTGCACATTTACATGTGTGGGTGCCTCTTAAGAAGACTTATTTTTTATTTTTTTCAAGTTTATTTATTTATTTTGAGACTGAGAGGGTAAGAGAATCCCGAACAGGCTCCTCGCTGACAGAGCAGAGCCTGAGGCGGGGCTCGAATTCAGGAACTGGGAGATCATGACCTGAGCCGAAATCAAGAAATGGACGCTTAACCGACTGAGCCCCCCAGGCGCCCCTAAAAAGATTTAGAAGGAAACTTGAACACATGTTACAACATGTACGAAGCCTGGAGATTTACGCTAAGTAAAGTAAGCCGGCCACAAAAGAACAAATACTGTGTGATTCCGCTGATGCGAAAATACGTGGGGTATCCCCCCCCCATGGAGACAGAAAGTGAACAGTGGTTGCCCTGGGCTGGGGGTGTCGGGGGCCATGGGGAGGGGTGTTTAATGGAGACAGAGTTTCCGTTTAGGAAGACGAAGAAACCCTAGAGGCAAACGGTGGTGACGAGTGCACGAAGTGAGTGTACTTAATGCCACTGAAACGCACACTTGAAAACGGTTAAAATGGGGGGCGCCTGAGTGGCTTGGTCAGTTGAGTGTCCGACTTTGGCTCCCGTCGTCATCTCGCTCTCTGCTGTCAGGGCGGAGCCTGCTTCAGATCCTCTGTTCCCCCTCTCTCTCTCTGCCCCTCCCCTGCTTGCCCGCGCGCGCTCTCTCTCCCTCTCTCAAAAATCAATTTTAAAAAATGGTGAAAATGGTAAATTTTAGGGACACCCGGGTGGTCCAGTCGGTTAAGCGTCCAACTCTTGGTTTTGGCTCAGGTCGTGCTCTCACATGGTTCATGAGATCAAACCCCACGTCGGGCTCTGTGCTGACAGTGCTGATTCTCTGTCTCTCTCTCTCCGTCTCTGCCCCGACTGTGCACTCTCTATCAAAATAAATAAACTTTAAAAAGGGGGAAATTTTATGTTATATATATTTTACCACAAAAAAATTTAGGAGTCCCTACACCAAACCTAACAGTGGTTGCCATGGGGGGTGGGGGGGCTGGAAGCTAGAGCGGGTAAAGGGGTTCTTTCATACTGTACCTTCCATGCTTCTGTGTGTGTGTGTGTGTGTGTGTGTGTGTAACCCTGGCAGTGAGCACTTATTCTGAATGACTCCCACGATTTTTTAAAAACCAGTCATATATGTGTGTGTGTGTGTATATATATATATATACGTATACATACATACATATATATATACATACATGCATATATATATAAAAGTTCAAGTGGATCTAGGAGTAGAAAGGGTTAGAAGGTGGGCATGGGGGAGGGGTTGGGGTCTGGAGAGGCCTAGGGGTATGGGTAGATGTGGGCACGGAAGTTACCCTATTAGACCCAGAGCTAAGTAGCTCACTGGAAGAGGCAGTCATAATCCACCAAAATAAACACCGGGGGCTCTGGGAACCCAGAAGATGTGCTTGACCCAAACAGAAAATCAGGGAGGGCTTCCTGGGAGAAGTGGCTGAAGCAGAAGTTTGGAGTATGAGTCGTGAAGCCAAACAGCAGTTGCAAGAGATTAGGAGGAAGCATCCTCTGGAGGCCAGAGCCTGGACCCTCAAGCATCCCCTGGGCTGGGCCCCCTCCCCAGAGATCGGCTGCAGGGCAATATGGGAGCAGTTATGCAAATCACCTCCCGGGTGTGGCTCTCATTACCTTCCAGAGACTGGCAGCAGCAGAACCACCAGGCCTGGAGGGGGTGTGGGGGGAGGGGGGGGACAGATTGCCTCGCCCCCCCCTTCTCCTACCCAGATTTCCCGAAAGAGCCCCCAACGCTAATCACATCTGGTCCACATTGGCCCTGTTTGGTTCCAATCGTGCCACTTCCTGCTACTGTCTCTGGGCACCCCAACCCCCACCCCTAGCTGTGGGAACAGCTCCCCTTCCCTCGGCATTCAGTAAGTCCTGCACAGTGTGGACCCCAGTAGCCTCGGGGATCTCCCCTTGAACCCCACCATGAACCAGAAACGTGCCTCCTGGCCATTACTCTGACTATCCCCTCCGCCTGGGGGGTCCTGGGCTCTGAGATCACCCACCCATTCACATCCTTCCGGTCCAGCCCAGACCTCTAGGAACCCTGCCGTTCTCTGCCTGGTCCTCCTTACCTTCTAGGGAGGGGCCTCCCGTGTCAGGCACTGTGCTGGGTTCCCCCAAACCCAGCCCTCCCTGGGAGGTTCCAGGCAAGAGTGAGCGAAAGGAGATGTGTTTACTGGAGGGGGTTCTCCCCGAAAAAGAAATTCCTACAGCCACTTCCAGGGGCCATTGGACCCTCAGGGACAGAGCTGGGAGAGGGTGGGGGAGGGGGTGTCCGGGAACAAAGGGATGAGGGGACAGGAAGCAGGGTGGGGGTGGGGGGAATGGAGAGTGCTTAGCTCAGAGGACAGGCACTCCTGGTACCCGGGTGGACCCAGAGAAGTGATTTGCAGGGACGGTACCAGCTGGGAGTGTGGCTCTCTCCAGTGCGGGACTGTGTCCTGGCCATACGTAATCTATAGCATTTGTCCTACGTCATTTGTTTCAATTAATTAATCAGTTAATTAATTTAATTTATTTTATTTTTAATTTACATCCAAATTGTTAGCATACAGTGCAATAATGGTTTCAGGAGAAGGATCCAGGGATTCATCTACATACAACACCCAGCGCTCAGCCCAGCAAGTGCCCTCCTTAAAGCCCCGCCCATTTAGCCCACCCCCCCCCCCACAACCCCTCCGGCCGCCCTCAGTTTGTTCTCTGTATTGAAGAGTCTCTTACGATTTGTCCCCTCCCTGTTTTTATATTATTTTTGCTTCCCTTCCCTTATGTCCATCTGTTTTGTATCTTAAATTCCACATATGAGTGAAGTCATATGATATTTGTCTTCTCTAATTTTGCTTAGCATGATGCCCTCTAGTCCCATCCACGTTGCTGCGAATGGCAAGACTTCATTCTTTTCGATTGCCGAGTAATACTCCGGTGTGTGTGTGTGTGTGTGTGTGTGTGTGTGTGTGCATACACATCTGCTTTATCCATTCTTATCCATTCATCTGTTGATGGGCATTTGGGCTCTTTCCATACGTTGGCTATTGTCGATAGCGCTGCTATAAACATCGGGGTGCGTGTGCCCCTTCGAATCAGCACACCTGTGTCCTTTGGATAAATACCTAGTAGTGCACTTGCTGGGTCGTAGGGCAGTTCTATTTTTAATTTGTTGAGGAACCTCCACACTGTCCTCCAGAGCGGCTGCACCATTGCTCATTGCTGATTATCGCTTGCCATTAGCCAAGCACCAGGAAGTGGGCTTTAATCCTCACAGCACTCACCCCCGCCATGAAGGAGCTGCTGTTATGATTATCAGCAGCAGCCCCATTTTGCAGATGAGAAAGCTGAGGCCCGAAGAGGTCAAGGAACTGACCCAAGGTCACACAACTGGTAAGCAATGAAGTCAGGATCTGGGCCCGGGGTGGGGGGGGGCGGCTCTTAATCTCCCTTTTGTTCAGAGTCCCAGGGCCCCAACCCAATCTCACAGAGCTGGGATCTCTAATTCCAAGCCCCCCTACCCCCGAACTGGACTAGACTCTCACTAGGACTTGAGGGCAGGAATGAGGACAGCGTTCATTTGTGTCTCCCCTGCAGCCGACACTAGACATTGATTCATTCATTCATTCCATAGGTTTTTACTGAGTACCACCTGGGAACCGGGTGCCAAAACCCCTGTGAGCCTCAGACCCCACATCTGTAAGATGGGAATGTTGTCTGGAGCTGAGGGCCAAAGAAGATAAAGTGGGCCACACAGGTAATTTCAAATCTCCTTGTAGTCACACTTAAAGGTGTAAAAAGTAACAAGTGAACTTAATTTTAAAAACATCCCTTGTGAGGGGCCCCTGGGTGGCCCAGTCGGTTGGGTGTCCGACTTTGGCTCGGGTCATGATCTCACGGCTCATGAGTTTGAGCCCCGCGTCGGGCTCTGTGCTGACAGCTCGGAGCCTGGAGCCTGCTTCGGACTCTGTGGCTCCCTCTCTCTCTCTCTGCCCCTCTGCCCCTCTGCCACTCGCACTCTCTTTGTCTCGCTCCAAAATAAAAAAACATTAAAAAATTTTTTTAAAAATCCCTTGTGAACCCAATACCCCAAAATATTATCATTTCAGTGTGTAGTCCCTGTAAAACTGATTAATGAGAAATCTTATATGCGTTTATTCACATTGCATCCAGGAAATCCAGGGTGTATTTTTCCCTTCCCAAACATCTCCTTTTGGACGAGCCACAGAATCCGGGGCTCACCAGCCATGTGTGGCCATCATACTGGACAGCGTGGCTCTGAGATTGAAAGCTTCCAGAGGGATGAGATGGTGAAGGGCGTGTGAGCCTCCAGCTCCCAGCCTGGCCCACAGTGGGAACCAGCCTGAGTGTGAGGACCCCCCCACACCCCCCTTTCTTCCCTCAGCTTGGCAGAGAGTCCCCTCCCCTCCCGCACGGCCACGAGTCGGGGCCCCTCTGGGGTGCCCCTGGGACTGAGGCACTGCCGGCTTTCCAGGAAGGAGCAGGAGGGAGGCCGAGCCCAGGCTGGGGCCCCCAGGAGGGAGCCGCTGCCGCCTGGCACAGTGAGAGTTTGTTTGCACCTCTTTGAAGCCAGAGATGAAAGCAGGGCCCACATGGCTGCCTTTGATTCCCTCCTCCCTGGGCCCCTCGCAGCTGCAGCCCGGCCCGGCCCAGTTCTCCGCTACCCCAAGGGGAGCAGAGGAGGCCCCAGGACAAGGGCCTCTCTCCCCTGGGTGCCTTGTGGGGTAAGCGGAGGAAACACCCTCCATCCAGGGGGATCTGTTCTGCCACAGACAGACCCACCCAGGAGGGACAGTGACAGACTCCCTGGAGAGGCGGGACCAGGTGGGAGGTGTAGAGCCCGGGGGAATCTGCCACCCCCGATCTCTCTTCTGCCAATGCCTGACTGTCCACCATTAGTGGTCAGTCCTTATGAAGAAACGCAGTGGAAGAGAGTTGGGTGAACCTCTTGACCCCGGTAAGCCTCTTTAATTCAACAAATATTTACCGAGGGCCTACTGTGTGCCAGGCACTGTTCTAGGTGCCCCGCTGGTATATACCACAGAGCAGATGGAATGAAATGGTGCGTGTAAAGTGCTTAGCGTGGTGCCTGGCACGTAGAAATTGCTCAGTACTTGTCAACCCGCATCATCATCATCATCATCAACAAAATCATTATCATCATCATCATCATCATCATCATCACCGCGACATTCTGCAGGGTCTTTTAACCACTCCCAGGCACTGAGGGAAGGGAACCAGCTACCAGAACAGTACCCACCCCCAGGGCTCTGCTCTCTCCTAGGTCCATTGGGGACACTGTCCCCGGCCTGGAGGGGAGACAGCACCACTGACCTTGACCTATGACCTCTGTGGCCCAAGAATGGCAGCTCAGACCAGACGTATGCTCAGAGGACCTCACGGCCATAAAGGAGGCAAAGCCACATATGGGACCAGGCAGCAGGGTGCAGGCGTCCTCGGCCCTAACCTCTGTCCAGACCAGCCTCCGGAGTCTCCCAGCCAGCCCGCCTCTGGGGAAGAACCACCTTGTCCTCCTCCTCCTGGCAGAGAGTGCTGGCTGCTCGGTCCCTGTCACAGCACCCTTGCACACACCTCGGAGGGCCAGTGAGCCCCTCAAGGGCATGCCCCTCTCTCCTGATCCTCTCTTGGCGGGCGTCTTGCTGCCTCTCCTGAGTCAGGGAGGCGAGCTGATGGAGCCAGGGCTGGAGACAGGAGCAAAGTGGGAAACAACCAGGTCCAGAGCGCTCATGATGGCCACCGGTGGCCACCGGGCATCAGCGGGTGTGCTGATGCAGACGCTTCCCAGGTGTGTCTCTGACCCTCGCATCATTGTTTCCAGGCAGGCAAAGTTGTCCCCATCCTACAGATGGGAAAATGGAGGCTGGCGGCGCTGGAGACACTCGCCCACAGCCACACACTTGGGAGGGAGGGCAGCCAGGACTTAGATCCAGGTCGGACTGATTTCAAAGGCTATGTTCCTTCCATTCAGCCACACTGCCAAGGAACGGAGCCTCCTTCACGGGGAGCTCAGAGTGGCCCCAGGCAGTTCCTCCAAAGCCTGAAACTCTAAAGCCAAGAAGCCTGCCCTAAGGAAGGACAGATGCGATGGAGCAGGAAGAAAACTGGCCTTGGAGACAGACACCTGCTGGGACTCTCATCACCCTGTGTGACCTGGGGCAGGTCCCCTCACCTCGAGACCCGCCTCTTTTCTCCCAGGGAAAGGGCTCCGAGGATGCAGGACTTCCTGAAGCAGGCACAAGGGGAAGGATGATTTTTGGTGGTTCATAGGCTTTGCTTTTTATTTCAGTGGTTGTAGATGCTTTTATTGTGTGTTGGACCAGATAGATAACAACTGGCACATCGAACTCATGATTTCATGGATGCTTTTGCTTGGATAGTGTCTCTGTCTATGCGACGAACTTCATGGACAATACTGAGTGAGAACGCAGGTGGGGGAGGGCCCCGCACATCACGTGCCCACATCTGGGAGGCATGAGCGGCTGTGATGACCAGTGTCACCTAGAGGGGGACCCCAGGTGGCTAGGGGCCTGGAAGAGGGGGTGCCCTGGCCCCCATGAGTGTGATGAACCCCGTGAAGGCCTGGGCAAGAGAGAGGGAAGGAGGAGGCAGCTAGGGAGGTGGGGCAGACGGACAGAGGCAAGGGGGGCTCAGGCTCACCCCACCGGCCGTCTGCGCCCACCCGGTGCCGCCGAGCCTCCTGGAGGCCACATTGCCGCCTCCCCTTCCCCGGGCCGCACAGTCCACAGCTGGCTGATGTAAAACACACATGTTTTGACTGAAGCTGCTCTCCCCCCCACCTCCTGAAAAACGCCAACATTAAAGGGAGCGTAGCTTTGTAAAACTGAAACTGGAAAACGCTTCTGAAACCCAGCCCGGGGGATTAAAGAAACCACATGAAAAGGGACTTGGGACGACCTGGATGCTGACTTCCTGTTCAGAAGTTCGCTCAACATGTGCCTCCCACCCGGCCAGTGGCGTGTATCGAGGAGGAGGAGGAGGAGGAGGAGGAGGAGGAAGGCCAAGGCCAGTGGGGCTTTGGGGGGTCTTCAGAAGTCCAGGACTCACAAGGTCCAAGGCCTGACGACCTTGCTGTGGCCCTCCCAGGCCTCTGACCTCTAGGGGTTCTGAGGAGAAGGTGCCATGTTGCCCTTGGCCTTGGGACTCCACCCCACATAACAGAGGGGTTGGGAATCAAACAGGCCACAGCTCTCTACCATCCTAATTCCCTGTCTCTGCCAGTCTCCCCTGCTGCTCCCAACATGGTATCACCGGCCCTGGACCTTTGGACCTCAGCTCAGCCTCCTGTCCCATCCCCCAGGCACGGGAGCTGGCTGCGAGTTCTAGTCTCAGCTCTGCCACTTAATGGCCATGGGACATCCAAAGAGCTACAATTGGGAACTTCCCATCTTTCCCCTCCCTCTGTCACCAAGCAGTGTGCAAGTCGAATAAGTAACGTGTGTGCAAGGACGCTGTGCTCAGGATGTACGGAGGGCTTCTCTGCTCTCACAAGACTGAGGCTGGAGTTCCCCATTGGTCTCCCTCTTGCTACACAGCCTTGGCCAAGTCACATCCCCTGGGTGGGCTCAGGACCCTCATCCTTGGAAAAAGAAGATAGGGTGGGCTGGGTCAGAGGGGAAGCCTGGGCTATGGACACACACAGTCACACACACGCGCACACACACACAGACCCGTATACACACCCAGACACATCACAGACCACTTGGTGGCCACTGCCACCCCCATCTTCATTACCACCCTCCCTCCATTATATAAACTCCCTGTGCCCTCCAGTGTCCCCCGCAATCACTTACCTAATATTAGGATATTAAAAAATATGGCAAGATTTTAAGAGACTTATTAAAATGCAATTAGCAGCGTGTACGACTTAAGCAGGAAGATTATTTTTAAAAATGACTTGATTGTGCAGAATACCACGCACCTTCCCGAGGCCGTAAACCTGCCAATCACACACATGCTCAAAGGAAGAGGTTTCCTCGCTTTCTCTTTGTCCTTCAGGGTCTTCTTTTGCCCCCTTGACTGTGAAGGCTGCGGTCCCCCACCCACAAAAGCCCCCCACCCACAAACATACATTCTGAGCCCCTTCAAAAGACATCTCAGAAGGAAGCTAAAGAGTTAATCAGACCCAAAGTCAAGCCCAGAGAAGTTTGGAGAAACTGGTCAGGTGGCAGGCAAGGGGATGGAGAAGACCCCACCCCTTTCGCCCACCCCCGTTAGGATTTGGATCAGCAGTGGCTGCAGCAGGAGGAAGGAAGACAAACTGTCCTTGCTTTGGAGGGGCTGGGGGTGGGGAGGGCTGAAGGGAGGAGGGAGAGGTCCCAGCTTGTGGGTTACAGCTGACCCCCCTGAGCCTCGGACACCCCCTGCCCAAGGCGTCCGCCGCGCCCCCAACCCCGCTCCCGCCCTAGCTGGAACGGTGGGTTATGCTGCCCCCTGCCGCCCGCTCTCCACACTGCAGCCGCGCTCCCAGGACCCGGCGGCGCAGCTAAGGAGCTCGTAGGGTCCAGGGTCAGGGTCAACCCTTCTCCAGCCGCGGGGTTCACGAGAAGGACCCCGGATCTTCCAGGCTCTGACCTGAAGAGAACCACGCGTCCGGAAACGTGGGGACAGTTCTCCGGCCGCCCCCTCCGGGGCCGCCCCCACCCCTGGCTGAAGGAGTTTATCAAACGTGCTTGCTACTTCCTGGCATTAGGCTCCCACTGGCACTTTTATTCCAACCGTAAAAAGGCTATTTCATTGAGAAATAAAGTCCCATCTCCCTGACGTATGACTCCTTTCCAAGCTCTCAGCCGCCAGGCAAAATTTATGTTTCCCGGATGCTCTGTCCCAGGTTTGCAACTGGAAATTGGGGCGTGGGGGCCAGAAGGGGAAACTTCCTCTCTGCTTGGTGGACTTGTGCTTGTCCCATTGGTCTAAGGAGCCCTGGAAACCCAAGGTGTCCGGAGAGAGCCCTTGCCTTGGAGTGAGGAGGCCAGGGTTTGAGCCTTGGTTCTGCCACCTATTAGCTGTGTGACCTTGGGCAAGGTCCTGAGCCTCAGTTTACCCATCTGTAAAGTGGGAAGAGTAATTCCTCTCTTCCTCAGAGGGATGGAGCTAGATGTTCTGAGCAGAAGATGGAAAGTACTTGGAAGCTGTAGGAATGTCCGGTATTGCTATTATCACGGGGCAGAGGACTTCTCTGACCTGGATGGAGGGTGGCAGTCCTGGCACACCCGTTGAGTGGCCTCAGCTTCCCTGTGCCGCAGACTAACCGGGAGGGCTTGTTAAACCAGACTTCCGGGCACCATCCCCTGTGCGTTCAGGATCTGCAGGTCTGGGATGGGGACCAAGAATCGGCTTTCCTAACTATTTCTTAGGTGATGCTGATGCTGCTGGTCTGGGGACCCCACTTTGAGAACCGTTGTTCTGAGGGCTTTGAGATCCGGGATGGAGGACAGCTCGGCCTGGGCCTTGGGAGAGAAGTGAGGAGCTGGTGCGAGGTCACCTGTGGAGCAAGGTAGGGGTGGGCTCTGGCCAGCTGCGTGGGAGTGAGCATCTGTCCATATCGTCCCGGCTTGTCCCCCCCCCCCCACTGGCTTCGCCTCATGTCTCTGGTGGTCGCCGCTGCCAGAGCCCAGACCCGTGAGCAGCAGAGATGTCAGGCGGTGGCCCGGGGCTAGGCTGTGCTGGGGAGGATGGACTCTAAGGGGTGAGGGGTCCTCCCGGACTGAACCTCCCTGCTGTGCACCCCTGTCCCCTGTTTCAGCCTGTCGCTCAGAGAAATGAACTGACTCACTCAAGGTCACACGGCTTGGGCGGGACACCCAGAAAGAGCCCTGACCACCACACTGCCTCTCTTGGTGATGCAGGGATGTTAAGGATTACTAAACTGATGGCTCCAGTTCCAGTTTAAGTCATATTCGAACAGTCAATGGAGACTTGCAGCTAAGGCGAGAAGAGCAAGCCGTGGTAGAAGTCTGCCGCGGGAGCGTCTAAAATCTGGGAATTCAAGACCTTCAACGAGGGAAAAACAATAAACCCGGATGTTACAGGGCATGAAAGCAGGCTTTGTGTGCACAGAGGAAAACCCAAAAGGGAAACTGGAGCGCGGCCGGTCCGTGTAATGGGACAAAAGGACCGTGAATGCGTCCCGGCCCCTGAAACTTACACACAGTTATGGGGTGAAAAAGATGAGGACCCGAGCTACTGACGGCGGGGAGTCCCGCAGGGTCTATCCACCCCAAACCCCAGACTGCCTGAGATCCTGCCCAGGAAGGGAAAAGCCACTCCCTGCCAGGATCTCAGGGGTCACGGACACCTCAGCAGAAAAGACCCGGCAGGTCTCAGCAGGACGGCTGGAGGTCCCCCCACGGCTGGGAAGACCTTGTGCGAGTGCACACACAGGGCACCGGGATTGGGCACAGGTGCCATCCAGGCCCTGGCAGACCCAGAGCCCCGGTCAGGCGTGGATGTGGGGCTGTCCTGGATTGTGGGAGAACGGGAGAATCCCCAGAAGCCCGAGCACTTTCTAATGAAACACGACTGTCCCGGTTCTGAGTCAGTGAGGAACGGAGCAAGGGGAGAGAAGAGAAGTACGGTGGTTGGTCCCAGCTGCGCAGCCGCTGAGGCTGGGCCAAGTGCCCAGACCCTCCAGCCCCGCAGCTCGCTGCCCGCGGCGGAGAGAGCCGTTCATGCCAGGTAAAGGCTGGCGATTTCATTAACTCCGTTCCCTTTGTCTCATCTCCAAGAGCGCCGGGTAGTTAAACATGTGGAGGACTTGGTAAAGGGTCAGCCCTGGTTTATAGGACCCTCTGGGGGGTGGTGGTGGGAGGTGCCCGGGTCTTCGAGGTCCTGAAGCTGGGTGGCTCGGCACAGACGGAGAAGGGGAGGAGGGAGATGGGGGGCCAGGAAACAGACAGAGACTGCAGGCCGGTGTGAGGACGTGTCTCAAACATCACCTGCAACCACCTTCATGGAGTCATCTGGACACAGGGTGGGAGTGGCACGAGCCCCCCCCAGAGGGGCCCTTTGAGTCACCTTTCCTCCCAGCGGAGCGGGTTGGCCTCTCTCAGCTGGGGCCCCCCTCCTCCGTCCCCTTTTGGCTGCCCCTGCCCTGCGACGTCCACTTTCTAGCTTTTTTTAAAAGCCAGGATAAAATCTGGGCTCCTTTGTGCCTCCTCCTCCCTTCCACTTCCTCCTGTTCACTCCATCAGCTTCCATGACCTCCTTTCCGTCCCTCCAACCCTCCTCGGAGCCCTTGCACTTGCTGTCCCTCTGTCTGGATGCCCCCTCAGAGGGGCCGCCCTGACCACCGTGCCCCAACCTACTCCCCATCCAAATTGCGTGTTTGCGTCTCTTGCGAGCACATGGTGCCGTCTGAACTTGTCCACACGTGGATTTACGGTCCCCATCTCCCCCACCTTCACAGGTAAGCACACACTGACACACACACACGTGAGTTGCTAGAACTTTCGTTCCCACGCAAGGGATCTTCTCTGTCCAATTCACCATTCCCTTCCCAGCTCTGGAACAGAGAATGTGCTCCGTCAACATTTGTCCAGCCATGGGGTCCATGATATGCACCATGAGAAGGCAGGTGGGGGGGGTCTGGAGCCTACAACATCAGCACTGGGCTCTAACCCCCTTGGCCACCAGCCCCTGAAGGGCTTCTAGCCCGGAAGCCATGGGCTCCACTGAGGTGATCCCAGACTGGGGGAGTTCAGGCTTCTTTCTCCCCATCCCCCACCCCCGCCTCCCGAGGCTGGACCACCCAGCCAGGTGTCCAGCCTGGGGCCTCCTCCCGCTGGCTTCACCTGTAGGTGTCAGGCTCACCCAGGCCTGGGGGCCGCCGTCCCTGGGCAGCAGCCGCCCACAGGGGAACTGCCTGGCAGGCCGGGTGGGGGTGGGGGGTTGGCCTTGGAGTCACGGCTCCGATTCAAGAAGGGAAATCATCTGAGCTTTTAAAAAATTAAATGGAGTCAGTAATTTGATTTCAGAGAGAAGCTGAAAACCTCGTAATGGCAGGAGCAGCTCAAGTCCGTGGTGAAAAGGAAAAGCCTTAAATGGGGCTATTAAGCTTTTGCCTGCGATGGATCTGCCCGGAGAAGGAGGAAGGGGGGCCGGGCAGCGGGGAGAAGTCATCCTGAAGGTAGAGACCGTTTATCAGCCAAGACAACCCTGATTATTTATTTATTTATTTGTTTCACGTTCCGGGCGTTGCCCGCGGCCCCCTCTCCTTGGCTGTATTTCAAATCCCACTTCCAGCCACGGGCCGGCCTGGGGGAGGGGGGGGCGACGGGAGGCCACCCTCCCAGGGAACCACTCTGGCCACAGCTGGGCTCCTGGGCCAGGGAGCCTGGGAGCCCCGGTGTCCCTGGAGGTCAACGGGGGTCACCGGAGTGATCCAAGCTGGCGGGGTACCAGCTGCTGCCATGGGAACGGGAGGCAGGGAGCCGTGAGTCATGGATACAAAGCTGTAATGCTCCCCATTCTCCTCTCATGGGGTCCTTTGGAGACCTAGGGTCATGGCCCCTGAGGCCCAGGGGAGGGCGTCTCACCCTGTAGGATCTTATCATCACCGAGCCCTCCCCCACCCCAGAATGTCTGAGCTACGGCTGAAGGCCTTCTGTGCTGTCCTGGAGCAAGCAGACACCCCTCCGCCTGGGCCTGGGAGCCCAGCGGTTTACTACTCGGATTTGCCTGAATGGCAGGAACAGTGACCTCGAGAATGGCTCACGGGTTCTGAGTACACGCTGTGCGCAGGGCCCTGCGCTCCAGGCTTCGCGTCCACTTTCTCACTTACCCCTCAACAGCCCCAAGTGTTATCACCTGACCCCCACCCATTTGACTGATCAGGAAACTGAGGCACAGAGAGGTGAGTGTCTTGCCCAAGGTCACACAGCCAAAGAGTGGAGAGACCACCACCTGACCCCCAGCAGCTTGGCTACAGAGCCTGTGCGCTTACCCGCTAGCTGCCGCCCCCCCCCCCATGCTTCAGCACATTTAACAGTGAGAGGGGATGCACGCCAACGCTCCCAGCAGGCATGTCCAACGCTGGGAAGTGCTCAGGGCGGGGCAGTGACCGTGGCGTCCGCTCCCGGCCAGGGGCCCGAGTCCTGGCCCTGCCGTGTCCTGACCTGGTCCCGGGGATGACGGGTCTAGGTGCCCCTTAGTCTCCTTCCTGGATGGCCCTGAGGCCTCTGTCATGGAGGATGTTTTCTGGGGCTCTCTGGGGGGACAGCAGGAAGCCAAGGCCTCTTCGGCCGGGCTGGTCATCAGCCTTGTCAAAGGCTGGACCTCCTGGCTGGCCTGGCCAGGTCCCCCTTGCTGGGATGAATGACAGCCACACACACCCCCCCAATATTCCCCGCAGGAGGGGACTTCCCGGTGGCCGGGCAGGGCCCTGCTCAGGCCTCATACTTCCTAGATGTCAGGGAAACGGATGGCCTTGAGACCAGGAGCCCTTTGGACTGTTCGGACCCCAGAGAGGCAGCTGAGGAGGAGAGATGGCTGAGAACAAATGCATGGTCAGGGCTGTGGGGGCTGGGAAGCCTGGACGAGGGGACCGGGGCTAGCCTGGACAGCTCCCATGGACTCTGACGACGGTGCAGCCGAAGGTGGGGCATGTCCAGGTGACCCCACTTTTTCAAGGGAGCCTGGAGACCGTGCTTCTGCCACAGGCTTTGCTATTTGCAGGAGTGGTCCAAGCCGCTTCGTCAGCGAGAGAGCAGTGGCGAGAGCAAAGGCGTCATAAATAAAGGGATGTGAGCTTAGGCCCTGCTGAGGACGGCAGGCCAGAGACAGCCTGTGGGAACCGCGCCCTCAGGCTGGTACTCCGGGCCTGGCCCCAGGCTCCAGCCACAAGGTCTTTGAGGCAGGCCTTGGTTTTCCTCTCTCTGTCTGTGTGCACAGCCGCTGACCCTACCCACCACCTCCTTCTGCCGGCTCTCAAGGCCCTGGGGGCTGTGAACCCGGGAGGACAGCTGGAGGGGGGCTGCCCTCCGATGGGAGCTCTTGGGGGCCCCGTTTTCTCTGGGGACTGTTCTGAATTTGAGGAGAAGACTCGGGCGGAGGTCAGAGTGGGGCTCCTTTTGGAATAATGGTGGTGAAAGATGGGAGGGGGGTCTCATGCCTGGCTGGGTCCACCAACGCCTCGCCAGGATGGAGCCCTTTAGAGAAAATTGTGGCGGGGAGACCAGGTGATGACAGGCTGGCATCGGAAGGCTTGAGAGCGAAGCCTTCCCAGAGGCCACCCACTGCATTTGATCCTGCAGATTGGAACTGGCGAGAGGAAGCAGGCAGCATTCCCGCTGGAAGGGTCTCCTCTCCTGGGGATGGCGGAGAGGGAGCAGTCCTCAGCGGGGCAGTTCAAGCAGACAACCACCTTCTAGAACTTTCCAGAAAGGAGGAAGGAGTCCGCTCTCCCAAAGAGACGAGATTCTCCCCAGCACCCTGGTGAAAGGGTCACCCATGCCCCGTTTTGACAGAAGGGAAATTAGAGGCTCGGGGAGCTTCAAATTCAGGGAGCCCTGGGTTAGGAACTGCCTTCGCCGGCTGGATTTCACAGACCTTCAACCTGGAGTCCTTTTTGAGAATATGCGAACGTCAAAATCTCCTTCTGAAACCGAGTCGCAGGATTTTAAGTTTTCTGTAAAGACCACCTGGCCCCAACTCCCCTCCCCTGCTTGATGCCACCACCTGGTTTCCTGTGCATTTGAGGCCAAATACACGGGTCCAGCCCCAAGAACCACGCAGAACCAGACTCTGCCTCGACACACCGTGGGATGTCCAACAGCACCCCTAGCCATTACCCACCTGATGTTGGTAGCATCGAAAATATCTCCAGACATTGCTAACCGTCCCCCTGGGAGGGCCAAGTACATCCTTCAGACATGTTTTATTAGGTTTAGCCTGCAGAAGGGTTTAAATATTTTTTTTTTGTTTTTTTTAATGTTTATTTTTGAGAGAGAAGAGAGAGAGAGACAAAGGGTGAGTGGGGGAGGGGCAGAGAGAGAGGGAGACACAGAATCGGAAGCAGGCTCCAGGCTCCGAGCTGGCAGCGCAGAGCCCGATGCGGGGCTTGAACTCACGAGCTGTGAGATCATGACCTGGGCTGAAGTCGGACACTCAACCGACTGAGCCACCCAGGCGCCCCAGGCTTTAAATACTTTTTAACAGTAACTGACAAAATGTAACCAGCTTCTCCTGGAGAATCAGAAGATATGGCCGCACCCGCCCTCCCTGATGAGGCAGGGATGGGCCGCAGCTAAGTACAACTACTTCATCTCTTTAGCGGGGGTCCGAGGTCTGCCCGCCCGCCCACCAGCATCTCTACCACGCCCCGTCCTCCCCCTGGCCTTCAGCCCCCTCACCTGGGCCGCCGGCTCTCTTCCCTCACTCATTTACACTCCCTGCCTGACCCCTAGAGGCACTTTTGTCAGAGCCTCTGCTTTAAAATGTCAAACAGCTATGGCTTAGCCCCCCTCCCAGTTTCTCTTCTCCAAGCCGGACAGCCCATTGCGTCCACTGTCCTTGGCATCTGTGATCTTAAATAATCAGGATTTCTCCTATATTTCACTCGGGGGGCGGGGGGCGCGGGATGAAAAAGACTCTGTAAACCACTGAGGGCTTAGGCAACCCTGGCACATTAATATTCCAGCTCATTAGTCATATATTTTCATAGGGAAAAATGTTCTTTGTCTGAAACGTGTTTTTAAAATTCCCGGTGAAAACATTGTCCAACGGGCATCTATTAAGTGCTTCCCAAGGGGAAGGCGGTATGGTAGCCCCATGAAGAATAAAATGCTGGCCAAGACACAGCCCTTGACCTCAGAGAGTTCCCATACAAGTGGGTGACACAGGACTGTACACTGATAACCATAACAAGAATAGAAAGACCTAGAAGCTACGGGGGCGGGGGGGTGCAGGGAAGGCATTCTGGGAGCCAGGGAGAGGGGAGAGAGTTCGTCGATCTGGCTGCTGATATTCAATTAATAATGTTCTTCTTGCCATTGCCTTCCTAAAATGTTCTTATTGCCATTGCCGAGTTGTTTTTGCATTTTATTTACTACGTCCCTATCGAGAATCTACCTTCTCTTCAAAGCCAGGGACAAAGGTCGTCTGCTCCTTGTCATCTCCCCTAAGCCCGCCTGCCCTACCTCATAACTCTCTGGACACTTCTTTCCCCCCACTTCCAGACTGCTTGAGAGCAAGTGCTGAACCTGGTGGCCTCTGTCCCCGCCCCCACCCCCAGCCTCATAGAGACCCTCCCACGCAAGGGCTTAGTGAATATTTGTCAGATAAAGATCTAGCCCTCCCCTTCCAAAAATCAATGTCATTGCTGCAGGAAACTGTTAAAATAAAAACAGCCAAAATGCGTAAAAACTTTCAAGAAACATTTCCATTCTGAGCGGACTGTTAGAGCTCACCCCCCACCCCGCTTTTTCCCTTTGTTTCTAATTCTGAATTTGGGGCGAGATGTGGTAGGCAGTCCCCCTTTTAATCTTTAAATATAGTTCTGAATATAATTACATTTTTATGCAGCACCAAAACATCATATCCTGGTGACGGGGCATTCTTGCACTATTAACATCTGTGTTAAATCTCCTTCATGTCTGTCTTCTATTGAGGACAGTTGTGAAGTCTAAGATGAAAGTGATCGACATCGTTTGTGAATTATGTGTATTTCCTTATGCTGTATTTCAATGGGTTTTGCTCCTGGTGGTTTTGCAAATACCAGGTTGTCTGGTAGCCGTGCTGTCACCGAAGACCCGTTTCAAGACGTGGGTCCCGGCGTCCTGGCGCAGAGGACACACGCCATGTTTCGAAGAACATTCGTCCTGGATTAGCAGTCGCACCACGTCTTTGCCAAGGAGCCTGATCCGTCTAGTAAGTGAGCTGAGGAGCTGGAGCCCACACAGAGGGCCGGACGGACCAAAATGGAAATGCCTCATCTTGTGCTAGGAACTCTGCTAAGCTCCTAACCCCGTCCTCCCTACAGGTACCTGTATTCCCATTTTGCCGATGAAAACGCTGAGGCTCCACGGGGCTAAGGGACTCGCTGAGGTTCTGTGGCCAGCTAAGAAGCTGATGTGCCCCTCCCCACGCCCCGGCAGTTTGACTCCAGGGCCAGTGGCCACCTCACCACTCAGCTCCCAGGCCACTCCTGCTCCCAGACCAGTTCCAGCCAACATGCCCTGCGCCGCCAATTACCGCTGAGTGTGAGACCTGGCAGGTCCAGAAAGGGAAGGCTTGTCACAGGAGAAGGAATCACAGGGCCAGGGACAGAGGGATCGGGTGGCGTGCGCCTGTTACCAGCAGGCACACTCCCAAGGCGACTCGCTCACCCACAGGCTGGGAGAAGCTCTCCACCTCTGGGGGACGGGGCACATTCCAGGCTCAGGGCTACCCTACAGAGAGCCTGCATTCCCAAGGCTTCTTGGGTCTCCTGGCATTGCTGGGGGGGCAACGAAGAGTGAGTTGAGCGTGGCAGGGTGCATCCCGTGCCCCACGATCATCCTCCCAGGGGGCTGCTCTGGCAAGAGTGTCAGGCCCCCAGGGCATAAGTGGGCAAGGCCCACCATCTTCAGCTGGCCCCACAGCTCTGCCTTCCGTGTCTCTGATTCCACATGGCATCAGTGGCCCAAAGAAGGGGCTTCCAGAAGGCGCAAGGACAGCCGACACCAACATCAGGACCCTGAGCTGGACCCTCAGCACCCTCGCCACCAAGTGGCTGACCACAGCACACTCTACTTTGGGTCACTGTGAAG
Source organism: Cryptoprocta ferox (assembly GCA_028646485.1). Classification (NCBI taxonomy): domain Eukaryota; kingdom Metazoa; phylum Chordata; class Mammalia; order Carnivora; family Eupleridae; genus Cryptoprocta; species Cryptoprocta ferox. Next base: position 93,880,651 of record CM053570.1, on the reverse strand, counting down.
GTGCCGGACTGGCGGACTCCGGAATTTCAGGCTCAGGATTTCCTCCACATGGCAGCCCTTTTTGACCAGACCCAGTCTCTGCTTTGGGATGTCGAGTAAGACCTCTGGCTCTGGAATGGGGAAGGACACTCGACACAGAAAATACACACTTCGCAGGTATGCAGGCAAAAGGGTGTTTCCAGGACCTCTGCCGGGATTGATATCCCGTGGCCAGCACGGCGCGCTTCCTGATCGGGGACATGACATTCCTTGGTGTTTGGTGTCACTGCCTGGGCAGAAGAGAAGAAACAGGCCCTCCCTAAGCATCCAGGGGACCCTACCATCTGTGAAGGCCCATAAGGAAGCAGATGCCAGGAGCAAGCCTGCCCCTCGGAAGCAGCAGAAATGTCTCGACTGAGACTGTCTTTAGCTTCAGTGACCTGGCCTGGTGCCCTTTCCTCACCAAAGCTGCTCTTAAGAAACAAAGCTCCGATCAATTGTTTACACTGTAGCAAGAATTTCGTGTGTCAGCCTCCTCATGGGGGCGTTTTAAGCCAGCTCTGCGGTGGCTAAATGAAAGCCCCTGTCTCCAAATAAAGGGTTTCAGGCATCATGAATAAGGAAAGAGATGTTTGGGGGGCCTGGTGAGGCCCTCCCCAGTGCCTGAAAAATCACCAGAGCTCCCTCATGAACTTTAGTCCACGATAAAATTCTATCAGATGTAGAGTCTTAGTCCTCTCTGATCTACCCACACAGGATGAAGCCTTTGATCCACCCAGCTTTGCATACAGAGTTCCTTAGAATTTAAACTTCGCAGAGGTGGGAAGTACTCTTCCAGATTCCAGGCCTTTCTATAGGACACCCCAGGCTGAACGAAGTAGTTTTTACATACAGGGCCTAGATCGGGGGGGTCCCAAGCACTGATGGATCACGGAGCCCCGGAGGGCCTGCTGAAAGGTGTAGGCCCTCTCTCGTGTTTATTCTCAGACCCCCTGGAGCGCATCACGGGACCTCCCAGGAGAGTAAAGACCCCAGGTTTGGAAGTCTCTAGTAGACGATTCTACTTTTCATCCAAACTCTACACCCCACGCGTACTCTGCACACATTCATACCTTCCGGGAGAGCAAAAGTCTCTCTGGTCCCAAGCAATTCAGAGATCCACAGTCAAGGTTGGGGTTATGAAGAGGCGAAGTGGAGTGGGGCCCTGGAGATAAGGTGCCCGGAGGAGGGAGGAACACAGAGGGGATGGGACGAGAGAGAGATGAATCCAAAAAGGGTGGATTTAGAGGCATTGCTGGGTCTTACCCGGTGGGCAAGCATCTTCTAGAAAAGAGGCATAGGAGCCGTCCACCAGTTAGCGTGGCAGGAGATCCTCCGAGGTGTTGAGCACCTGGTGAGGCAGAAGTGTCCCCCTGTGGCCTCTTAACTGCTCCTTCCAGAACCAAACTCCCTCCACGGCCCTCCCCCGCCCCCGCCTCCAGACTGGCCTGCGGACCGAAGCCCCAGGTGTCACCCAGCTCAGGTCAGGGACCGTTGCTCCAATGCAACCAGGAAATATTCTTTAGCCTGGATATTTTTAGCAGGAACCGAGCTCGGAGCAAATGTCATGTGAGCTGTCTTCTCTTACACGGCAACTTTGGGCTATTTAAAGAGATGATAATTACGCTCCTGCCACCATGATCAGGACGGGCTGAATGCATGATTGCAGGAGCCCTTCATCTGCCGTGCGGAGCACTTTACGCTAATGGAGCCCAATTTTCTAAGCTGCCTGCCTAAATCTGGCCGGTCTCCCAGGTGGACCTTTGAAGCGGCACCGGAGGGGCGGCAAACCGCTCTTTGAGGCCTCGTAGCTGCCCCCCAACAGCGGCTCCAGGGTGCTGGGCCACGAGAGCCTCCCCGCCACCCCCAGCCTGGTAGGACTGCTGCTCAGCGCTGACGTCCCTGAAGAAGGTCTCGCCTCGGGCTTCGGACGAGAACAGAGGAGGTGGCGTCGACGCCCACAGGGAATCCCACCAGGCTGGCGTCTTTCGGAGAACCCAGCAGCTCCGCTCGAAGGGACAACAGCCACGGGGCATGAAGAAACAGGACACCCTCATAAACAGGCCAAGGACATGGTCACTATGGGGTCCAGGAGAAGGCACACTGAGGGGACACTTGGGGAGGTGACAGGGCCAAGGAGGGGGAGGGGCAGGACCAGGAGGCAGGGCAGCAGGCCACTCGGGGAGGAAGGCAAACTGGACGCGTGCACTCCTTACACCGGGGGGAAGCAGGCACCTTGCATAGTAGGCACACTGGGCGGCACACTCGAGAAAGAACGAATGTGCTGTTACCCCTACCAGCGACGGACGCCAACCAGGCAGCCCATACTCCGTCCGGCCAGGTGTAACTGGGGTCCTGCCCTCTGCCCGCCGCTCCATTTGCAGTGCGTTAGTGGACATCGCTGATGGGGGCCTTGAACAAAGGTGGGGGCCTGGATGGTGGGACGGGGACAGGAGGGAGTCCCCAGACCCCATCCTAGGAGGGGGAATTCCTTCCTGGCCGGAGGACTTCAGGAGGGGACTCGAGGAAGGGAGCCAACTGACTTCAAATACTCGAAAGGATGTAAAATGGAGAAAGGACCGGCCCCTTCCAGGAGGCTGCTGAGAACAGACTTAGGACCAGCCAGAGGGACGTGTGTGCGGTGTGGAAACAGGTGGCCTCGCAAAGGAGTGAGCTCCCTGTCACTGGAGACTTTTCGGAGAGAATGTTAGCATGAGAGGGACCTCAGAGGCCTCCTGGCCAGCCTCCCACCCAGAGCCGGGACCCCTCCTCAGATTTCCTCCCGGACGGCCTCGGATCTCTGCCTGGAGGGCACCGGGCGAAGCATCCAGCTTCTGCTGCCAAGACACGAGCCCAGGAAAAGTTGGCACCATCCGCCAGGCCCGTCCACAGGAGAACAGACGTTAAAACCTTCTGCCTTGGAGTGTCCCTGAGCACCGGGCCTGGCAGAGCCATCTAGAACGTTGCTCCTGTCCCACCTACCTGGCCACTGGCGCTTCCCAGGGGCAGTGTCAGGGAGACTGTGAACAAAGAGGGAGCAAGGGCTCCTGGCAAGCGGTTAGCAAAGGTGAGCGAGTACACATTTCTGCCTGAGCACATAAGCGTGGCAATTACCGCAGTGGGAGGCCGGCGAGCGAGCACTGCTGGCTGGGTTGTTTGCTCATTAAGACAAGAAAATCATTTATGTTCTGGGACTCAAGTGTCAACAGACCCAGGGAAATGTCTTGCCTCAGCTGCCACCCTGGGGCCAGCCAAGGGGGCAGCTGGGGTCCCTGGCACAGCTGGCGGGGCCCAGAGCCGTGTGCGCAGCACAGACGTGGTCTGGGACCCACTTTCCACCAGGCCTGTCTCCCAGGCCCTCCTACCTTGTTTTCCTCCCTTGCCCTTTTTTCCTTCCTTCTCGGGGCCAATAATCAAGGGTGGAGAGACTGCGGCGACGGGCCTGGTGTGCGCACCTACGGCACCGTACGTAGGGGTGACACCCCCCCCCAGGGGTTCCCCAGGGCTGAGGGGGTTCCCCTGCGGTGGGACTTTGAGCGCAGTCCCAGGCAGACCAGGACGGCGGGTCACCGTGCTGCCCATGAGCCCTGCCTCGGCCCCGTGGGGGGCACCGTTCTGCCCATTTCGCAGATGGTGAGGAAGGTGCCGGTGAGGGCAGAGCAGAGAACCTTCCCTGGAGCTCCTGCTGGAGCCACGGCCTCGCCCTCCCCCACCAGCTCTTCTCCTCCTCGTCCCTCCTTGCTGCAGCCCCTTTCATCAGCTTCAGACCTGGGCAGGGAGGGAGTCACAGACCCACGGGGGTCCCTCAGACAGCACCTGACCACTGCCTGCCCGGAACAAGGTGTGGAGGTGTGGCGCAGGGGACAGGCTGGCCTCAACGACACCTCCCCAGACCACCCCCCGCTCCTCCAGAGGCAGGGAGAGATGGGGGCTGCGAGGAGCCGAAAGAAGTCCCGTGCAGGCAGGAGGAGACCCCAGCCTTCTCCACGCCCCAGCCCTGCTCCCCCTTGACCCTGAGGGACGCCCGCTGGCGGTAGGCTCAGGGCGCCCCTCGAGCCCCTGTGTCTCCCTGTCTTTGCAGGTGCTGCCTTCACTTGGGCAGCAGAGACTCGGGGATGGGGTGTGGAGAGAGGGAAGAAGAGGATTCCACGGTTCCCTGGGCCCCCAGCAAAGCCCCCCCGGCTATTCCCACACCCCGTCCCTTCTCTGCAACCTGGAATAAGGCAGGGAAGCCCCTGGAGGCCGGGCTTTGAGGAGAGAAGCGATTCTGCTTCCAGAAGGAAGGGAACTTGCGACCAGCACCGTGCCCTTTAAGGCCCCACGCGGAGGCTATATTTAGGGCCGAGGACATTCCGCAGGACCTCGGGCAGCCTTCACTGGGAGCAATCGCTAATCACTGCATTGAGTTTACGGGTGCCCCTGGGCACACTTAACCCAGGGCAATGAATAGTTATTGCCGGCCTCCCGCTCGGGGCCTGTGGGCACACTTAAGCAAGAGCGCCGATCGCTGCTAGCGGGCACGGCTCGGGTACACCCTTGGGCACCCTGCGCCTTCAGTGGGGAGAGGCAGAGTATTAAATATCTATGTGCCCTGTGCCCACAGCTGCATTTAGCCAAGGGCAAGGCCGGTGAAACGGCTTTAATTAAAACTTAATGCAAGTTCAAGGTGCAGGCACGGAAGCAGGGGCTGCAGAAGTCACCAGGAATGAATCAGTCAATTCGATGAGGTTCTCGGGTGGGGGCAAGGGGAGAGGGGGAAGGGGGTCAGGGCAGCAGAGACTTCTCTTCTCTCTGGTGCCTGCTGTCCACCTCTCTGTGTCCATGTTCTGGGACGTCGGGCCACCGCGCGCTCCCACACCTCACTTGGTGAAGGATGCTATAGACATCCTGGCAGGTCGTTGGAGACAAAGCAGGCGCCCAGGCCAGGAGCCGATCCTGTGTTTCTCAATAACTCGGCCCACTGTTGGTGACACTGGCCGCCTGTCCCCCTGGCGGTGGCTCCCAGAATTACAGACCCACTGCTGGGGGAGAAGTGACTGGCCCCAGAACATGGAGAGTCATCACCTGGGGGCAAGGCTTGGGGATCCTGGGGTAGAGCCCTGCTGCCCTTAGGAGGACCAACACCAGGCAAGTGGGCAGAGAAAGCCCTGCCCACGTTGGCCCTGCTCCTTAAGATTGGGAGGCCGAGGACTATCCAGGCAGTCTGCCCATTAGCCAGGCCCCAAGCCAGGAGGAGATCAGGTCTCCGGGCCTGGGGGCATTCCCAGAAGTGGGGCTCCCTTCTGCCACAGCACTCTTGTTAAAATTCAGACAGATGGGAACAGGGCTACAAGCTCTTCCTGGGGCAAGGGTCCACAACTCCCTCAAATGTGTTCCCCTAGTACTAGCGCAGCGTCTGGCATACAGTAGGTGCTACATAAATGCTCACTGAATGAACGGTGATCGTCATGGGCCGCCTTCTCTCTCCCAACACCTCTTCTCTCCCCTCCCCTCCCTCATCGTTCCTTCCCCAGGACCCTCTTCCCAGACTCTCAGGCAGGGGCTTGCACACCAGTATCCCCCCCTCAAGGTCAAATACAGCAACTTTCTTGGAGCCACTTCATGTTTACAAAATTAAAGTCAAGTTTTTAACATCAGAAGAGTTCACATACAATTACGGATTTCCAGTTTCTCATGAAGAGTTGGAAAGGCTGGCCAGACGGGGGCGGGGGGGGGGTGGAGTGGAGGCTGCCCTCCTCAGGGGGGGGACGGTGCCAGGGCGGGAGGCTGTGCCCTGGGCCTCAGCCATGGCCCCGCCTCTCTGCCTGGCTCACAGCCCGCCTCCTCCACAGGCCTCCTGATCCCTCCGCTTGGTGCTCCCATCTGTAGGATGGGAACAGCAGCACCCACTGCCCAGGATCGCTATGGAGATGCAATGAGTTAATATTTGCAAAGGAGTTAGAACAGCGCCGGTGCGGGTGCCGGTAAAGTATCTGCTAAATAAAGACATGAGCACAGGTCTGTGCTGCCTCCTGTGCCTGGCACGCTCCTTCCTGGGGCGGGTTTGGCCCCCGTAGGCATTTGCGTTCGTAACCACCCCCCCATCCAAATCTTGTTTAGCTCCCAGAGGCTCCCGCGGGACTCGAGACAAAGCTGACCGCAAGGGGCCCACAAGGCAGCGAAGGACTCAGCTCGGGAGGAACCTCCAACTCCCGCTCTTCAAAGCGGGGACAATGCACCCGATTGTATCTGAGGTCCTTTTACGGCTAAAAGGCTACAGTCCTTGACTTTACCCAGGGCAAGAAGGGGCATCCAAACTCGCCTTTTCTGTTTTCCAATCTTGCCAGCGAGAACACAAGGGCACAATGTGGTAGCTTCAGTGACAGTCCCAGCGCTCCCGCTGTCCCCCGTGCCAGCTAGTTCAGAGACCTTTAACACGCCTGCCCCTCAACCCATCCCCCTCCCAAGTCGCTCAGACCAAGCCCAGGGGGACCGGGCGCCGGGCCAGTGCCCGCAAATGTCTGTGGGAGAGCAGTGCCACAGCACACCTCCCGCGGCCACCTCTCCGCCGGGCCACATCTGGAGGCTCAGGAGCCACGGCCCTTGGAGAGAAGCCCAGTCTGGATGTCCCCCACCCGCCGCGTCCCCTGGGCCCTCTGAGCCTGTTGCTTGAACGAATGTGGGGCCACGGTAGACACTCTCCGGGCCCCGCCTGGGTGTTTACAGGGGACACTTCATTATGAAGCAGACGCTCTGCTCCAACCTTTTCACCCCTGTTTGAAATATTCTGATTTCCAACCTGTAATTTGCTTTCTGGAAGTAGGGCAAAATTCATGTGTGCAAATGGAAGAGGGAAACACAGTTAATAGGCTGCAATTATAGGTCAGTGACTATTCACACCAAGCATGGTTAACGTCAACTGGCTGGGAGCCGGGAAGGTGTCAGCAAGGGGGCTGGGAAGGGAGACGGAGGCTACGGGGCCTGGGAACCTGGGTCTGGCTTCTGGGCTCCTGCAGCGCAGCCCCCAGCGGGAAGCCCTCGGAGCTGGGGACATTTGCGGATTTCAGGAAGGCCGAATCTGGGCCGATGGAACAAGAGCCTGGGCCTGAACATCCCTTGACAGCCAACAAGTGTTTGCTCACACCTTATCTTCCTCCTAAAGTAGGCTTTCCTGTTCCCATTTTATGGATGAGGTGAGGCTCAGCGTAGGTCAGTGACTAAGCCAGTGTGTTGATGGGGTGGGGGTGGGGGTGTCAAGGAGGAAGCGACTGAAGAAAGGAAGAGGAAGAGAAGGAATAGGTTAGTTCCTGTGATCGCTCCCCCCAACCGCGACCCCCTGGGGAGAAACTCTGGGTTTGGTCAGGGAAAAAGAGTGGGGGGGGGGGCCCTGCGGACTGGCCTCAGCCCAGCCCTCGGACCCCAGCCCCCAGACCCCACCTCTCCGCACCTTCCCTGGGGCTCAGACCGTGTGGGGGAAGGGCCTCTTTAGGAAACAGAATGCAAACTTATCTTTTGCCAGGTTTACAGTCATGGTCTTCTGAGCACCTGAGGGGCCGGCGCAAGGGAGGGGCCCTGAGGCTTACGCTCCATCAGCTCCAAGGTCAATCAACTCCTGCGAATCTGGCCACACCATTTATTCACTTGGTTAAGCGCTTTACTAAGCACCTACTGTGTGTCAGGCCCAAATGCTGAGAGTATGCCCCCCCCCACCCCGCCCAAGGCCCTCCAGATCCAGCCAGAGACGGCTGTGGGAGGAGATTCTGTATTAATCAGGGCAGCAGGTGCAACACACAGAGGTGATCAACTATCAGGAAGTCTTCCTGGAGGAGGCAGCCTCTGATGTAGGTTAACACACCTCCTAGCCTGTCCCAAAACTCTGAGAGGGCGGAGCCTGGGCTTCGCCCCTCTCTTCTGTCTCTCTCCACTCTGTTCCTACGACGTTCCCTTTCTTGACATCTGCACTCATATGTAGCTCTTTCTGGCTTCAGCGCAGGTCATGATCTCACAGTTCATGGGTTCAAGCCCCCCCCTCGGGCTCTCTGCTGTCAGCTCAGAGCCTGCCTGAGTTCCTCTGCCTCTTTCTCTCTCTGCCCCTCCCCTGCTCGTTCTCTCTCTCTCTGCCTCTTTCAAAAATAAATAAACATAAACAATTTTTTAATAAATAAAAAACAAACACGAAGTCACCGTCAGGATCAGGATACAGGAAGTAGCCACATTTGGTAAGAAAAGAATTCAGGGGGCACCTGGGTGGCTCAGTTGGTTAAGCGACCGACTTCAGCTCAGGCTATGACCTCGCAGGTCGTGAGTTTGAGCCCCACGTCAGGCTCTGTGCTGACAGCTCAGAGCCTGGCTTCTGTGTCTCCCTCTGTCTTTCCCTCTCCCCAACTTGTGCTCTGTCTCTCTCTCTCTCAAAAATAAATAAACATTACAAATAATTTTGGGGGGCGCCTGGGTGGCTCAGTCGGTTAAGCATCTGACTTCGGCTCAGGTCATGATCTCACGGTTTGTGGGTTCGAGCCCCGCGTCGGGCAAAAAAATTTTTTTTTAATTTTTTTAAAGAAAAGAGAAAAGAATTCAGGTGGTTGGGGCCCTTCAGGTCCCTATGATAAGCAAAGAACAGAAGTGTGGTTGAGCCTGCGGAGGCCACTTCTCTGCAAGTGGAATCTCAGAAATCTCAGACCCCCAGGTACAAACCTAGAAGCTTCTTATCTGGAGTGGAGAAAAGCCGCAGTAAAAGGGCAAGGATGGAAAGCTCTACAGCACCGGGATCATAGCTGTTCTACCTTCAAAATATACCTAGAATCTCACCCCATCTCCCCACGCTGGTCCCTGGCTCGGGTTTCTGTAGCAAGCTTCTCCCTTACCTCCCGAGCCCCTAGTGGTCTGTTCTCCACATAGCAGCCATCAGGATCCCGTTCCACACTGGGTCAGATCATGTCCCACCTCTGCTCAAACCTCCCCATTTTTCACCCCGAGGAAAAGCCAGAGTCCTAGAAGGCCCCACATGATTTCCCCCTCACCTCCCTGACCTCCGCTCCTACGTCCTTATCTCCCTCCCTCGGCTCCAGCCACCCTGGCCTCCCTGCCGTTTTTCAAGCATGCCAGGCATACTTCTGCCTCAGGGCCTTTGCACTGACTGAGTCCTCCCTTCTCTTCGATACCTGCACGGCTCACTCCCCCACCTCCCTCAAGTCTCTGTGCCAATGTCATCTTGTCAATGAGGCCCACCTCTTCTTGCCTTTATCCTGCTAATACTGCTTCCTTTTTCTGTAACCTTGTGACCTTCTAATCTGCTACCTAATTTATTTATTTATTTATTACATTGGTTGCTTGTCTCCCCACACCCAAATGTAGCTCCATGGGCCGGGGTGTTTATTTTGTTCATCGCTGCATCCCTAGTGCCTAGAACAGTGTCAGGCGTGTAGGGGGCTCTCAATAGATATTTGTCGATGAGTGAATTAGTGGGATAGCTCTCGCTAGAGAGATTACGGGTTGCTTTTATTGTTTTCTTTGGGTTTTCTCTAGTTTCCGTCATTATCTTGTATTGCTTTTGTCATGATTTCGTTTCGAAGTCACTTTTAAAAGCTCACAGTTTTGGGGCACCTGGGTGGCTCAGTCAGTTAAGCATCCACCTTCGGCTCAGGTCATGATCTTGCAGTTTGTGGGCTCGAGCCCCGCATCGGGCTCTGTGCTGACAGCTCAGAGCCTGGAGCCTGCTTCCGATTCTGTGTCTCCCTCTTTCTCTCTGCCCCTTCCCTGCTCTCTCTCTCTCTCTCTCTCTCTGGAGAATAAATAAACATTAAAAAAAAAATTTAAAGCTCACAGTTTCATTTTCAAATTCTTGGCTCAATTGTGTATTTGGTGGGAGATGGATACGCTTTTTCAGAAAACAGCCGTGGAAGCCTTTATGTGGGGGATCTGGTGACATGCGTTCCTTTTAAAAGCACACAGCCTCCACCTCTATCTTTAGCAGGAGATCAAGGCCGTACGTCTGGCAGAGGGCGGCTCTGAAAGGTAGGCGATCATTGGGGAAATAAAGTGTCTCAGCCTGGATGTGCAAATTGACCTGGATCGTTTTCGTTTTGCATTCACGTCTGCACTTTGTAAATATTTGCCTGGCATCCCGCTGCTCACACCTGCTTGCTGTCCCCTCAAGTTTATGGAAGGCAGCAGGCACCGTCATTTCTCTGTCCCCACCTGGCGCCGCTAAGCACTGCCGTGAAAGGAAAACTCTCCGGCGAAAGCCACAGGTGTCTCTGACAGCGCCTAAAACTAATGGCCTGTGGCTGGCCGCTGTGACTAATTCTCTGATTATTGACTTTATGATTTTACGCTTAAAACTTCTTTATAATAACACACAGAAATGTTTAATGGGCTCTATCCAGAGCCATAAAAATTACTTATTGAACAAGCGTTTTAAAACTATTAATCTATTGTTTTCCATTAATAATGGCTCTCCAAAGAACAGGCGACAGCTTAATGTATCCACAGCATTTCTCCTCGAAAAGTGGCCTTTTAATACATAAATGCCGCTCCCGAGACTTCGTGGGTTGGTTGACCATAGGGCAGCTGACCCTCCCAGGACAGATTTAGGTTCCACCAGTCCCAGAAAGCACTTTAAGGATTTCCCTAAAAATCCTTAAGGGGGCCCCGGGAGATTTTCCTAGCCTCTGAGAGAGATCAAGAAGCCTCTCTCCTCAATATCTCTTTCTGTGCGAAAGAGAAGAGGTATTTCTGGGGCCTGTGCTGCGGCGCCCACGGTGCAGGACACAGAGGCAAGCGGACAATTTGCACATCTCTCTACTCTTGTTCCCTCCAGAAGGTTCCCCATAATCACCTGTGGTCCCCAGCCCTTCCTACGTCCGTTGGCAAGCCCATGGCTGAAAGGCTCTGTGATACTGTGCCCCTGTTTTCCGCTATTTCGGGTGAGCAGTTCCCTCACCACGCCTGAGATGGTTTCCCACTTCAGAGATGTAAAAATCATCCCTCTGGGGCGCCGGGGTGGCTCAGTCGGTTACGCCTCCAACTTTGGCTCAGGTCATGATCTCACGGTTGGTGGGTTTGAGCCCCACATCGGGCTCTGTGCTGACAGCTCAGAGCCTGGAGTCTGCTTCGGATTCTGTCTCCCTCTCTCTCTGCCGCTCCCCTGCTTCCACTCTGTGTGTCTCTCTCTCTCTCTCAAAATAAATAAACATTAAAAGCAAAATTTTAAAAAGGACTTTGGCCCTTTGGAGTTCTTTGGCCCTACATTCACCTATTTTTCTGGGTGATTTAGATTTTGAAGCACATCAGCACCAGATGAGCATTTCTTCTAGGGTTTCAGGCTATTCATTCATTCAACAAACGTTTATTGAGTGTCTACTAAGTGCCAGGCACTGTTCTTGGTTCTGGAGACACAGCAATAAACCAGAAACATGGGGGCCTTGCCCTCATGGAGCTACCCTCTGTGGGGGAGCACAGATGACAAAAGATCATAAAAGATCATTTTTAGAGGCACCTGGGTGGCTCAGTCCATTGGGTGTCTGACTCTTGATTTCAGCTCGGGTCATGATCTCGCCGTTTGTGGGATCGAGCCTTGCATCGGGCTCGACAGGCTAACAGCCTGGGATCCCTTCTTGGGATTCTCTCTCTCCGTCTCTCTCTGTCCCTCCCTTACTTGTACGCGCTCTTTCTCTCTCAAAATAAATAAGTAAACTTAAAAAAAAGTATTTAAAAAATCGTAGAAGATCATTTTAAACAGTGGTGAGTTCTGAGAAGCAAATAGGGTGAGGTTGTGACTGGGGGTGGGCGGGGACTACGTTAGATGGAGAATCAAGAAGGCTTCTTGGGGAGGTGGCCTTTGATCAGAGATGTGAGTGGCAGGAAGGAACCAGCGGTGAGAAATGGAGGAGGGGCACTCCAGGCAGGGGACCGGCAGCACAGAGGCCCTGGGATGAGGCACATCGGCAGGCATCTCTCCCCTAGGCGAAGACCTACCCAGCCAACAACAGTTCCCTCCCTGGCAAGTGCAGAGTTCTGCTCAGCAACTGCCTCAAACTGTCCAAATCTCTCCTGGGGATCCACAGGTCATGTAGCCTGAGAACCACTTGACCTTACCTGTCGAACAAGAAGACACTTCTGAGAAGGAAGCAAGAATTTCTCTGCCCAGTCTCACCTCAGTGGAATGGTTAGGAAGGGGCACGTAAGAGTCATATTGTCAAACCTGAAGGGACCCTTCATCCCATGTAGAGGTGTTAGTTCACAGAATGTTAGAGGACAAATGTCATGGGGTGGGTTTTCTCAAACTTCATGTGCCTACAAATCACCTGGGGAATCTTTTTAAAATACAAATTCTGATTCAGTAGCATCAAGGTAGGGCCTGAGATTCAGCGATTCTGACAAGATCTCAGGTGATGCTGGTGCTACTGGTCCAGAGACCGCACTCTGAGTCGCAGGGTCCTGGGGGTCATTAAATCCAACCACGGTGTTTTACAAGGGGAGACAAGGAGAAATGTGACTTAATGGTGAGAGTGGAGCACTGAAGTCAGAGTACCTTGGCTTGAATCCCACCTCTGTTCTGTGTGTGTGTGTGTGTGTGTGTGTGTGTGTATGTACTCATTGCTTAGTTTCAGTTTCTTCCCATGAATTGATTGTAGGATGACAATGGTGGGGATGACGGTGATGATAGCAAAGATGGTGATAATGACGGTGGTGATGCTAGTGGCAATGATGGTGGTGTTAATGATGGCAATGATAGTCATGATGGTGGCGATGATGGTCATTATTTAGGCAATAATGGTGGTGATGGGGGTGATGAGACGGTGATGGTGGCAATGATGGTGATGATGACAGAGATGATGGTGGTGATGATGATGGAGATGATGGTGGTGATGACGGAGATGATGGTGGTGATGACAGAGATGATGGTTGTGATGATGGTGATGATGGTGGTAATGACAGAGATGATGGTGGTGATGACGGTGATGTTGGTGGTGATGACAGTGATGAGATGGTGATGGTGGCAATGATGGTGATGATGATGGTGGTGATGACGGTGACGGTGGTGATGACGGAGACAATGGTGGTGATGACGGAGACGATGGTGGTGATGACGGTGATGATGGTGGTGATGATGGTGATGATGGTGGTGATGATGGAAATGATGGTGACAATGATGGTGGTGATGACGGTGATGATGGTGGTGATGACGGTGATGATGGTGGTGATGATGGTGGTGATGACGGTGACGATGGTGGTGATGATGGAGACAATGGTGGTGATGACGGAGACGATGGTGGTGATGACGGTGATGATGGTGGTGATGACGGTGGTGATGACGGTGACGATGGTGGTGATGACGGAGACGATGGTGGTGATGACGGAGACGATGGTGGTGATGACGGTGATGATGGTGGTGATGACGGTGATGATGGTGGTGATGACGGTGATGATGGTGGTGATGATGGAGATGATGGTGGTGATGACGGTGATGATGGTGGTGATGATGGTAATTGACAGTGATAACAATGGTGGTGATGATGGTCATGACAAGATTTTGTAGGGTGGATGTGAAGCTTGAATGAGTGCATATTATGACCTTTACAGGGTGCTCACTGTAAAGAGTGGTGCCTAAAGGTGACAGCTCTTATGATGATAACTACTGTCACCCAGAGATAAAACAACTTCTCCATGGTCACATGGAACAGTAGGACCAGATGCCCAAACATCCCTCCTATCATTTTCCAGCTCATCACATAGTCAAACAAATTAGAGTGTCAGAAATCGAATAAATGTTAGAACACACATGACCCTGAATCAATATTGAACTCATTGTAATGTTCCTCTTCTGGGACAGGAGGTACATCTGACTCCTGGCAGCCCTCAAGGCCATCACTGTAGACACAAGCTCTGGGAGAGGCAGTAGAGAAAATGGGGACTCTGAGCTGACTCTTCACAAGACAAGCCATAGCCTGGTACAGTTTAAAAGACATGAGTAGAGCCTAGGAAGGAACCTGTTTACCAGTCGCTTGGCTCAGAAAAGTTGAGGAGGGGCAAGCCAGGGCACCCCTGGAGCTTTGCAACTCAGGTGAGGCCTCCAGGTAGAAGGCACAGTCTATGCACAGGCTAGAGGTAAGAAGCAGTATGCAGCGTCCTGATGCCACCCCACCCCCAACCAGTCTCCAGATGACATCCAAGAGGGATCTTGAATATGTGAGATCATGCCAGTCTCTTCTGAGAATGGCTCAACAGCTCCCCACCACCCCTGGGAAAAATCCAAACACTTGCTGGTCCCACACAGCCCCGCCCACATCTCTGTCCCTTCCATCACCACATTCCGGCCAAACTAGTCTTTTCTCTCCCTCAGGTCCTCTGCACATGCTGTTCTCTCTGCCTTAACACTGTTCCTTATTCTTCACATGGCTCGCTCCTCTTCATCCAGCAGGTCTCAGCTTCAATGCCACCCCCTATGGAACACCCTCCCTGACCACCTCCACCTCTGATCTGCCCTGGCCTTGTGTTTGTTTCCTTCCTGGTTTACGTCACTGTTGGGAACTATGTTACCTATGAAAGATGTCTGTATATTTCTTCCACTTGAGTGGAGATATGTGCAGATAAGCTTGTCTTCCATTCAAGTGAGGATGAGCTCAAGGGGGGCAAGGGCCACACTTGTATCTGTCCACTCTCTGTTCCCAAGGCCTTTCCATTGACCTGTGCCTGGTACATAGTAACTGTTCAGTAAATATTTGACAGTAAATAGCTATAGCTGGATCCTAGCCTGCTTAAGAAAAGGGGAACAGTGGAAATAACGTGTGGCGATTTGTCTGTTTCCCTTCCTCCCACAACACATAACTGATAAGCTCCATGGAAAGTCCCAGATCGTGTCTAACTCACTCACCGTAGCATCTGCAAGACCTTCCCAGTGCAAGGGGCAAGACCCCTGATAAGTAAGTGTTAAATATGTGTTTCTATCCCACGTACGCTGGAGTTTTCTGTAATCACACAGAAACAATATCAAGTGTGATCGTTTGGCCACAGGAAGTAGGATCTTGTTGGATGTGACACAGTTTCCCAAACAGATCCCTATCCATGTCCCCGTAATGCCACAGAGCTGATAGAGCTCTTAAATTAGATATACTCTAGACGTGACTTACCTGACACTGGAGAAATGGGAAGATGACAAAAATCTCCTCTTCCGATTAGTGTCTCTCTCAGCAGAGGCATCGACGTTTCCAGGAAGAGCACCAGATGCAGGGCATCCTGGAGTGGGGATGTCAGGGCTCGGATCCTGGATCTAGCTACGTGACGCAGGCGAGGCATTTAACATCTCCAAGACTCCATTTCCTCTTCTGCAAAATGGGCACATGTGCAGTAAAGGGTTAACTTTGCCTATGGAAAAGTCTGGCCCTTTGTCCCCAGCTCCCAGGAGGCAAATTCTAAGCCCTTGGCGTATTTCGCCTGGGAGCCGTGGGCCACACCGGCCACACCAGATAGCTTAGGTCAACATGTGATTTATGGTAGGGGGCCTTGGACCTTGTGATGTCAGCTCAACCTTTGGAGGGGCTGGAGACTAAGTCAGCCATGCCCTAGTATCAACTCTGGCCACCAAGGCTCAGGTGAGCCTCTTTGGTTGGCAATTCTCTGTATAGATGTCACACGTTGTCGCTGGAAGTTAGTGCTGTTAGCACGCCTCCGCTGGAGTAGGACAACCAGAAGCTCGGACCCAGATGCTTCTGGGATTCTGCCCCCTGCACCTCCTCCCTCAGCTGATCGTAATCTGCATCCTTTTGCTGTAATGAACTATAACAGTGAGTAGAAAAACTTTTCTTTTTGTTTCTAAATTTTTTTTTTGTTTTTTTAACGTTTATTCATTTTTGAGAGACAGAGCATGAGCCGGGGAGGGACAGAGAGAGAGGGAGACACAGAATCCAAATCAGGCTCCAGGCTCTGAACTGTCAGCACAGAGCCCGATGCGGGGCTCGAACTCACAGACCACGAGATCATGCCCTGAGCTGAAGTTGGACTGAGCCACCCAGGTGCCCCAAGAACAACTTTTCCAAAAAGCGTTCTCTGAGTCCTTCTTGTAAACTTGAACGTGGTCTTGAGGACCCTTGAACTTTGAAGTTGGTGTCAAAAACAAGGGTGGTGTTGGGGATTCTGGAACCTCTTAGGTCAATACTAGCACCTCCCCCATTGGGTATTAAGAAAATGACACGAGCGGACGCATGAGAAACCCTTCACACGGGGCCTGGCCCGGCCTGGAATACATCTTCAACAAGTATTTGCTCGTCCTAGAGTCTTCTAGTTGGTGTGGTGGTTTAGTGTGGACACTCTGGGGCTCTCCTGTCTGGGCGGTGGTCCTGGCTCTACCACTCATTGCTGTGGGACCTGAGACGATCATGAGATCATGCCAGAGGGAACCTCTGGACCTCGGTTCCCTCGTCTAAAAGTCAAGCTGTCGTAAGGATGAGTTAATGGACACAGATCCCTAAAGAAAGGCCTGGCACACAGCAGGCTCGGTGTTCTGGTTTTTATTATTGAAACAGTGCTAAAATCTCTGAGTCAGAGGATCCCAGGGCCACCCCTATTTCTGGCACCAGCCAGCCACGTGACCTCCAGCACTTGACCTCCGGGAACCCCATTTCCTTGTTGGGAGGATGAGATCATGAAATCCACGCTGCAGAAGGATTTCTCACTCCCGAAGTGACCCAGTCTCACCGGGTTGCTTATCAATCTGCTCAATGGGGAAATGCCTGAAGCCTGATGCGAACCATAAACACATGATTTATTTACCTGCCAGAAACATCAAGAACAGGGCTTGGCCTGGCCTTGCTTAACCTACAGGGGAGGATCCATGGGAACAACAGGGGTTGAGCACAGATAAGACAGACGGCCCGACAGGAAAGGAAGGACAGGGGAAAGGAATGAGGGGCAGTATACAACTGCTATTCTACTTTCCTTCATTCCAACCATTATATTTATTTGGAGCACCCAGCCCATGCAGTGACTAAGACAGGGAAAGACCCACTGAAAAGAAGTAAAGAGAGAAAGAAACAAAGTCATTTCAGATGAAGATCCAGCTCTTAAAACAGAGCCACGAGATACAAGGAGTTTGGGCGGCGGCGGGTCAGTGTGAAAACAAAATTTTCAAAAAAGGTAACATCGTGTCTCTCGCGCAGATAAAAAAGAAAATGAACCGTGTTAAAGATTGTATTTAACTCATTATTAATGAGGGAAGCAGGCAGATGTTACAACCAGTTCAAAGGAGAAATCAAAGACCAGACACATTTATAGATGGGGAATGTTGAAATGAATTTGCAAATAGATTCGAAACGCTTCTTCCTTATTCCGCAGAAGGGTGGAAGTCAATTGAACCGCCCGGATGCAATTTATTTGCCTGTCCAAGGACAAGAATCATTTGCATTGCCGTAGGAGATCTATATCTTAAACACTAAAATAGCTCCGAGGCAATGGACTCAGAGAGGAATCCACAGGAAGAGTGTTCTAGAAACAATACAGTTTTCCACTGGAGGCATGCAGACCTTTTTTTAAATTTTGTTTTGTTGTTTTTGCTTATTCCAAATTTTCTTAAGTAAAACATCCCTGAGAAGTGACGTTTGAGCCAAGATGGCCTGCCAAGGAGCTGCACGCAGCTGTTTGGGGAAGGGCATTGCCAGCAGAGGGAACAGTAGGTGTGGAGCGTGGAACAAGTTTGGTGTGTTTAAGGAACTAAAAGGTCAGAGGGACTGGAGCCAGTGACGGGGGCAAGTGGTGGCCACAAACGAGGTGGGAAGAACAGGTGAGGACCAAACCCACAGGGCACAGTGTGAGATTTTAAGAACGAAGACAAGCCCTAGAGAGATCTAAGCAAGGAAGGATCAGGATCTTAAGTTTTAAAAGAATGTTTCTGGGGGCACCTGGGTGGCTCAGTTGGTTAAGCATCCAACTTCGGCTCAGGTCATGATCTCAGGGTTCATGAGTTCAAGCCCTGCGTCAGGCTCTGAGTGTCACTCAGGAGGCCGCTTCAGATTCTGTGTCTCCCTCTCTCTCTGCCCCCTCCCCTGCTCACGCTCTGTCTCTCTCTCTCTCTCAAAAAAAATAAACATTTTAAATTTTTAAAAATAATAAGTAAGAGAATCTGGTTGCTGAGACAGTAGCTATTTAAAAATGACTGTAGGCAAGAGCCTGAACTTCTCAGGAAGATGTTTCCTTTGGGGGAGCGTAGGAACGATCTTGGAGCCAGAAGCTGGAAAGAAGGACTGACAACAGCAGGAGAAATAGGAGGGTGAGAGGAGTGAGAAAGCTCCCTCCTCCTGGTGGGAATACATTGGTTCAACCACTTTGGGAACCTGGTAGAATCTACTAAAACCGAACGTCTCCAGCAGAAATGCAAGCACATGGGCATCAAAAGACATGCACAAGATGGGGGCACCTGGGTGGCTCAGTCGGTTGAGCATCCGACTTCGGCTCAGGTCATGATCTTGAGGTTTGTGAGTTCGAGCCCCACGTCGGGCTCTGTGCTGACAGCCGAGCCTGGAGCCTGCTTCAGATTCTGTGTCTCCCCCTCTCTCTGTCCCTTCCATGATCATGCTCTGTCTCTCTCTGTCTCTCAATGATAAATAAACGTTAAAAAATTAAAAAAAAAAAAAGACACACACAAGATTGTTCGCCACAGCATTTATTTCCTGAAATTGGGAACTGTTCAAATGCCCATCAGTAGTAGAGTGGATACCGCGGTCTCTTCATCCAATTCATCCAATGGACTCCTATAAGGCGATGGAAAGCAGTGAGAGAGTGATGAGTGCATGCAACACGGATGAACCTCAGAAACATCTTGCCGAGTGAAAGAAACCAGACATTAAAGCATACATGCTCTTTGGTGACATGTACCAGAGGTTCAAAAACAGACACCACTAGCCCTTGAGTTTGGAAATCTGGACAGTAGTTACCTTCTGGGAAGAAGGCGAGAGTAATGAATGATTGGGACGAACCCAAGAAGGGCTTCCAAGGAGCGAATGTTCTAGTTCCTATCCTGGGCCGTGGTTCTAAGAAGGTTCTCTTTGGGACAACGATTTGAGCCACACCATAGAGCTGAGAAGAAAAACTGAAAGCTTAGAAGTGTCCCCCAAATTACGAGGTTTCTTCAGTAGAACACTGGGTGTGGTCTACTGCACCCTTTGGGACTATCTTACGCTCTGCTGCTCTCATCATCTTTGAGCTATTTTACAACTCGCTAAGTTGTTGACTCTTGGGAATAATGCAAATGATTCTTTTTTTTTCTTAAGAGAGAGTGCATGCGTGCAAGCATGAGCTGGGGAGGGGCAGAGAGGGAGAGAATCTTAAGCAGTCTCCACCCCAAGCTTGAAGCCCAACATGGGGCTTGATCCCATGACTGCCATGAGATCATGACCTGAGCCGCAATCAAGAGTCGGACGTGGCCACACTCAACCAACTGAGCCACCCAGGTGCTCCTGCAAATAATTCCTGCTCAGAAAAATATACATTGTGTCCGGCAGAGTGGTCGTGGGCTCTGGACTGTGGGTGTCGCCCAATGTTGTATCCATGAGGCTGATCTATTTCAACATTCCTGACCCCCTTCAAACCGATGGTAACATGGTACTGGCTCCCCATTAGTTAACAAATTAAATAAAATCCCTGACCCATGGGAACACCTGGGTGGCTCAGTTGGTTAAGTGTCTGACTTTAGTTCAAGTCACAATCTTGTGGTTTGTTGGTTTGAGCCCTGCATCAGGCTCTGTGCTCAGAGCCTGGAGCCTGCTTGGGTTCCATGTCTCTCTCTCTCTCTCTCTCTCTCTCTCTCTCTCTCTCTCTCTGCACTCCCCCATTTGTGCATGTTCTGTCTCAAAAATAAATGAAAATTTAAAAAATCCCTGACACATGTTTATTTCATATTTGTATGAAAGTCAAACTTGCACCCTTTTAAAAATTCCTCCTCTAACAAGGTCTCTATATTTTTCTGTATGAGTGTTAGACTCCCATTTTTAAAAAGTGAATAAAACAAGTTATGTTCAAAAGGGCAGGAGAGGTCACGATGGTTCTGGGCACGGCTGCTGTCCTCGGGTCCTTCCGTTCCTGGGTGGGACGGGGCCAGGCTAACTGCCAGGGGTGGGGTGGCAAAGAGTGACAGGTGACGTCCCCAGCCTGGAATCTGAACCGAGCCGGCAGGCTTAGAGATGGAGGAGCCAGAGGCTGCCCGCAGCCTAATTTCAGTTGCTTCTGAATTCAGAAGCGAGGGTAGAGTCCCTCTCCTAGGAGCCCGGCTGGCCCTGCTGTGGGCCTTCCTTCCGTTCCCAGCAGGGGGAAGCGCTATTATTATTTGATTAATTCACAAAACAAAGACCTGACTGGGGCAATTGGGCTTGAAGTAAGGTTCTCCAAGGGCGAGTAAATCTGAAATCAGGGCTGAGACGTAAGCCGGGGAAGGTGAAGTGGCTGTCCCTGACATTTAGCAACCATCCTCACTGGGGAAATTCCTACTTCTGCCCTTACATTTAAGGAAGGCTGCGCAAAATCGACCTTGCAAGAGGCCACCGGCGCCAGAGAGGTGGCAGACGACCACCCCTCCTTCCGTAGCTGCTCCAGTTCTCCTCCTGGAGCTTCTGACCCCGGTGAAGATTGGCAAGCGGTTAGGAGAAAGATGTGGGTTGTGGGTTTTGCCCCCTCGCTACTGCAACCCAGCTGAGGCGGCCCCTGAACTTGCCCGTCCCAGCCTCGGGGTGGAACCACACTCCATCCTAAAGCTGAGCCCCCTTGTTGGGCATCCTTGAGAAGTGAGTGGGATCCGGGAACTGCAGGAAGGGGAAGGGGCCAGGGGGCCGGCACCCAGCCTTCCTCCCAGCTGGCCCTTCTGCGCTCCTCACCGTCTGCGTCTTCATTGTCATCAGACTTACAAACCTCACCTACTCGAGACAAAAACCCTGCTGTGAATGCCACCCCCCCACCCCCTCCCCAGGGAGTGGCTGCAGCCCGCTATTGGCCAGCTATTGTTGACAATTCAAGCCCTTGGGGGCCTCACTCCCGACTCCCCACTCCCTGGAAGGAGAGTTTCAAGGTCTTTCTTTTTTTTTTTTAATGTTTATTTTTATTATTTTTGAGAGAGAGACAGACAGACAGAGCATGAGCGGGAGAGAGGCATAGAGAGGGAGACACAGAATCCAAAGCAGGCTCCAGGCTCTCGGCTGTCAGCACAAAGCCAGACGCGGGGCTCAAATTCACGGACCAAGAGATCATGACGTGAGCCGAAGTCAAATGCTTAATTGACTGAGCAACCTCTTTTTTTTTTAATGTTTATTTAATTCTTTGAGAGAGAGCTCTCTTGTGCTAGTAGGGGAGGGGCAGAGAGAGGGGGGGACAGAGGATCCCTCAAAGTCTTTCTTAAAAGGGGATGTCAGGGGCACCTGGGTGGCTCAGTCAGTTGAGCATCCGACTTCAGCTCAGGTCATGATCTTGCCGTTCATAAGTTCAAGCCCCACGTCAGGCTCAAAAAAAGAAAACGAAAAGTGGATGTCAGTTGGGGAAAACAGGCAGCAATTCTGTTCCAAAGGAAATTGAGATTTTTTTCTCTGTATCCTTACCATTTAGCAGCTCATGACCACAAGCCCATCATTTGAAAACTCCTTGAAATCAAGCATCTCTTGGTCAACTTGAACCGTAATTTGTCTTAAGAGGCCCTCCAAATAACAGGTGGAGTGTTCTGTTTCCTTCGTGTTCTGGAGGATTCGCGTTCTGGGAGGCAGGTGCACCTGATTAAGCCCGCCCCTTCCCAAAGCACCCCCAGACCCCGTCCAGCCTCACACATTTGGGCCCCTCTCCCCAGCTGAAAAAGGAGACAACAGGCCCCAAATGGAGTCATTTGTGCAGCAAAGCAAGACTTAATTCCTCATCTAATTTCTGTTCCGACCTTCCTCAGAAACTTGACCTTTAACCAGCCAGCCTGGAGTTTCCTGGCCAGCACTAGGAAATGACTGACAGACCCTCCGTTCCCCTCAGGACGTGGGCCTCGTCTAAAAGCCCTCTCTGCTAATGATTTCCTATTTTCTGTTCCCTCTTGGCCTTAAAAGCCTTGCCTTTCCTTCCATTCCACAGAGCTCCCTTCCGTTTGCTAGATGGGTGCTGCCGATTCATGAATCACTGAATGAAGCCAATTGGATCTTTAGATTTACTCAGATGAATTTTGGGTTTTTAGCACCACTTAGACGTGAGGCTTCAGGCTTCTGATGGAAAATAATTGGCCTCTGCTCCAAGGTGTGTGGGGATTTTCAGCACACCCCTGGCTCTTCCCAATTCCCACAGTGACCAAGTAAGACCTTTCTGGATGGCCTAGTTAAGGGACACTTAGCAGACAACTGCTGGGGACTCCCCAAACCCCCAGGCTCGGCCACTCTCTCCTGCCCTGGACGGATTTATCCAGAAACAGAACCAAGAGCACAAAGGTCAGCCTTCTCTTTGCCCCTCCAGTGCAGATCTCAAGGGTCACTGTGGTACCAGAAAGCACAGGTGGATGCCACCATCTCTCAACCCTTCCCTGCCCCCTTTGGTGAAATTAGCAGCTTCGTCCTGGGAGCTCCAAGTACGAGAAGCTGAGGAGGAGGGTGATAGACAGATTTCCCAGAAGGGCAAGGCCTCCGCCTCAGCTTGAAGGAGAAGGTAGTGTAGGGAGGAGAAAAAATTTCCTCTACTTCTTAGGGTCCCTGGCAACACTAGGATCCGCACAACGAACCGCCGACAGAGACAGATTATAGGAGAAAAACACACACATTAATATAAGTTTTACAGGACACCGGAGCCTTCCTAAGGAAATGAAGACACAGAAAAATGGTTAAACCTGAGAGTTTTTACGCCAGGTTTGATGAAGAGTGGACAGTCGTGGAAAGACATGACGGGCAAAACGGTGTGCGTGCAAGCTAGTGAACTGGGGGAGTCCCGGCAAATTCCTTTCGCTCAGATCCCTCTCAGTGTCCCTCTACCTTGGGGATAAGGATGTTCTTGTGACCTGCTTCAGGGGAAGGTCAAAGTGCCTCCGGTACCTGACGTTTTCTCAAACTCCTTTACAATATTCAATATGCCGAAGCGCCATGCTTTAGGGGAGCGCGTCCTGAGCCCCACCAGCTGTCTCCAGGCCAAAGGAAGAAAAAAGAAGAAACTCAGATGCCACGTATAACTTGAAGAACAGTCGTGTTCTCTTGACCCAACTTTCCAGAAGCCTCCCCAGGGCTCCTCCTGGTGGAGGTCAGAGGTTGCTGAGAGCAGACACACTGGCCGGCTGAGGCTTGGAGGGTTTCCGAGAGAATGAATGGAGAATTTCTGAATAAAGTAGCTGAGGCAAGAGAAATCATGAACAGAGGAGGGAAATGAACTGACTTGAGGTTTTTAAAGGGTCGGGGCGCCTGGGGGGCTCCGTCGGTTGAGCGACTGACTTCGGCTCAGGTCATGATCTCACCGTTCGTGGGTCCAAGCCCCGCATCGGGCTCTGTGCTGACAGCTCAGAGCCTGGAGCCTGCTTCAAGATTCTGTGTCTCCCTCTCTCTCTGCCCCTCCCCCCTTCATGGTTTGTCTCTCTCTCAAAAATAAATAAACATTTAATAAATAAATTTTTAAAAATAAATAAATAAATAAATAAAATAAAGGGTCCTGTGGCTGCTGGGTTGAGAATGGCCTGGAATGGGGGAGGCAAGAGGTAAGGAGAGCAGCTGAGAGCATCCTAACACCACCCATCCAGGAGACAGGAGCCTCCCTGAACACACCCGGCCCCTCTTGCCTCAGTCTACACTCTGCTCTTCCACCCACCCCTCCGTGCACTCTGCAAGACTCAGCCGAGTGAGTGTTCTCCAAGCTTTCCAGGACTAAACGTGTGGGCCTGGATCTTATTTTTGGACAGTTGTTTTTTTTAGTGTATGTATTTATTTTGAGAGACAGAGAGAATGTGAGTGAGTTGGGGAGGGACAGAGAAAGAGAGAGAGAAAGAATCCCAAGCAGGCTCCGCACTGGCAACTCGGAGCCCAGTGGGTGGCTCAAACTCACGAACCGTGAGACCATGACCTGAGCTGAAACCAAGATTCGGACGCTTTAACCCACTGAGCCACCCAGGTGCCCCTGTTGTTGGATAGTTTTAAGCATGTGATGCTTTAGTCCCACAAAGCAAGTCTGCAAACAAGACTGGAAAGAAGAACCAGACCAGACGTTGGGAGACGCGTCCCGGTCCCAGTTCTGCTGCCGATGAGCTTGGGCAAATCCTTTCCGCACCTGCTGTCATGGGCTGAGCTGTGTCCTTCCAAAATTCATAGGTTGGGGTCCTAATCCTCTGAACCTCAGAACGTATCCTTATATGGAGGTAGGGCCTTTCCGGAAGTAATTAAGTTCAAATGAGGTCATTAGGGTGGGCCCTGATCTAGTCTGACTAGTGTCCTTATATGAGGAATTAGGACCTGGACACATGTGGAGGGAAGACCATGTGAAGACACAAGAAGAGGACAACTACCCGCAAGCCCAGGAGAGAGGCCTCAGGAGAAAGCAACTTTCCCGACACCTTGGTTCTGGACCTCCAGCCTCCAGACTGTGAGAAAACACATTTCTGCAGTTGAGGGCGCCCGGTCTGCAGGGCTTTTTCATGACTGCCGAGCAGACTAGTGCACCTGTGAAGTGAGGACTGAGGACCCCTTGCCTCCTAATGTCCCTTGCAAGTCAAAAATAGATGTCTCGATTCTAACTGGCCCCATTTTATCTGTACCCGTAGCTTCTCTCCACTGCCGCCCCCCGCACCCAGAGTGTAGGCATTGTTGAAAGTCAAGGACCTTCAAATCCCAGCACAGTGCTGGCCACACCGTAGCTTCCAATAAACATCGAATGAATGAATAAAAGTAACAAGAGGGCAGAAATAGCAGGGAGTAGAGTGAAATAGAGTGGACAGTTGACAAGTGTTCGCTGAACACCTACTGTGTGCCAGGCCCTGTTCTAGGAGCTGGGGTAACAACAGCATGAACAGGAACTGTCTTCCCCGCTCTGGTGGAGGTGACATTCTAGAGCAGACGGAGCAGAGAGCAAACCGTAAACACCTTACACAAGTAAATTATGTAATATTGCTAGTCAGTCAGTCCCAACTACCTACTGAGCAGCAACTTTGTGCCAGGAGCTGTCCCCGAGAACGAGGCCGTGCTTCTCCATTTCAGCGACAGCCCACATCAGCCACTCCAGTAGTGCTCGAGGGTAACCCAACCTTGCTGACTTGGAACAAGATCGATTCTCGCAGTTCTGGAAGGGGAAGTCCAAACCAAAGCGTCAGGGAGGCCATGCTTTCTCCAAAGGCCCTGGGGGAGGGCCCTTCCTTCCTTCTTAGCTTCTAGGGCCCGCCAGCCCACGTGGTGCTCCTTGGTTTATAGCTGCATCTCTGTCTCTGTCTTCACACGCTGTTCTCCCTCTGTGTCTCTGGCCCCAATTTCCTTCTTGTAACAACACTGGTCATCGGATCAGAACCGACCCTCATCCCATATAACCTCATCTTACCTTGATTACATCAGTCAAGGCTCTATTTCCAAATAAGGTCTCATTTACAAGTACCAGGGGTTTGAACGTACCTTGTTGAGAGACGCAAGTCAACCCACAGTAGCCACCATCTTGTTTTGCTTGCTTTGTGAGCAAGACTATGGCAGAATTTAAAGGTCAGGAATATGTCAGCTATATTTTAATTTTTTTTTTTTAAGTCAGGAACAGGGGAGCCTGGGTGGCTCAGTCGGTTGAGTGTCCAACTTCGGCTCAGGTCATGATTTCGTGGTTTGTGGGTTTGAGCCCCGTGTCGGACTCTGTGCTCACAGCTTGGAGCCTGGAGCCTGCTTCTGATGCTGTGTCTACCTCTCTCTCTGCCCCTTCCCCTGCTCACACTCTGTCTCTCTCTCTCTTAGGAAATGAATAAACATTTAAAAAATTTATTAAAAAGTGTCAGGAATATATCTATTCTTGAAATGCCATAATTCTGTTTATCATTTTCATCATTTTTGGACCTATTTGTCTTTTTTTTTTAATAGGCTCTACACACAACATGGGGCTTGAACTCACAGCCCTGAGATCAAGAGTCACATGCACTACTGACTGAGCCAGCCAGGCACCCTGGATCTCTTTTTTTAAGTGAGATGGAAGGACACTATCCCAGCTACATCAAAATGGGGTGGGGGTCTTGGGATAACACTCTTTTTTAAAATCAGATCTCTCCCCTTACCCAGAATTTCATTACGATAAGTTTTTTAATGTTTATTTATTTTCGAGAGAGAGACAGACAGAACGTGAGCAGGGGAGGGGCAGAGAGAGAGACACACAGAGTCTGAAGAAGGCGCCAGGCTCCAAACTGTCAGCACAGAGCCGGATGCAGGGCTCGAACCCGCAAACCACGAGATCACAACCTGAGCCGAATTCGGACACTTAACCGACTGAGCCAGCCAGGCGCCCCTACGATAATTTGTAGACAGAAAAGACAGACATGTACAACGAACACTCATATGCACACCTGCTACCTAGATTCTACTTAGATTGTTGATCTATTCCCCCATCTGTTTGGGATTATTTCTCCTTTTAACTCATCCCTCTGCTAATCAGCATTCCTTCGATCCCAGGTTGCCGCGGATTTATGATGAGCTACTTGAGCAGACCCGAGGTCGGCCGTCGGGACCCAGCGTGCTGTGTGAAGGCTGGATGTCGGCAGTGTCCGCTTGCATACAGGTGACATCCAGGAGAAGCAAACGATGGCAGAACCCACAGGGTTAAACCAGGGGAAGCCTTCACAGGGACTCGAAGGGGCCAGCGGGGCCTGGAGGCTCCTCTTCGCTCGCTCTTCGGAAGGCTTCACACAGGAATGCCAAGGTCAGGTGCACAAGTCACCCAACTCGGAGAACCTACGAGGACCTCCCCCGAGCGGTTGTTGAAGCTTTAAAAAGAGAAGATGAAACAGAAAGTGAAAAGCAGGTTTTCTTGCCTATTTTGACAACCTAAACCCCATTCCTCCTACACACACACACACACACACACACACCCCTGCACACATAGCTGCACACTCCTCTCCACACCCCTATGCAGACCCTGACGTGGACCCTTCCCGCACACCCTCACACACGCGCGCACGCGCGCACAGGAAAGTCTACTGTCTTGGCTTGGATAGTCTTAGATTCACTCGGCTCTTTTCAAGTGGGGCTCACATTGCGTTTCTCCATTCAGGAAAAATCACATTTTCAAAACGGCTTTTACTCAATACATTGGAAGCCCTGGGATTGACCCAGCCCCTGCACGGTCTCGCCACGGTTTTATTTATGAACACCCTCCCTCTCTTGCAAATGAGAAATTGTGAAATCCTTTTCAAGCGAAGGGCTGTTCTACCTACTAAGCCGGTTTTTCAAAATCAGAAGCCGCTGGCCCACTCATGGGTTTCTTTTGATATTTAGAGGTCAAAGATTAATAAAATATAGTTAACTCCCCTTGCCGAGCTTCCCAGGCATTGTAAATGTGCCCATCTCAGTGAGATCTGGTACCATCATTACCTCTTTATAGAGGAGGAAACTGACATTTAACCAAACAATTATCAGGCTTGCTGGAAAGTTCCCTGATCAGTCACTTAGAAAACACGCACAGCACCCTGGGAACCGGGAAATGAATGGTCAACGAGTTATGATATAGAAACACGACTTTCTTCTTTGCTCTATTAGGAGGAGTGATTTAATCCATTCTAAGGAACAGTCCCCTCTCCTCCTGGAACGGAATGCAAACCTTTGACTCTCCTTCCCTCCAAGGGGGGAGCCCATTTTTCTGCTGCTAGAAACCATCATTTATTGAGTGCCCCCCAGAGCCAGGCCCAGTTCTAAGACCTAGAGCATCTATTTATTTTTTTTATTTAAAAAATTTTTTTCTTACATTTATTTATTATTGAGAGACAGATAGAGACAGAGCACAAACGGGGTAGGGGCAGAGAGAGAGGGAGACACAGAATCCGAAGCAGGCTCCAGGCTCTGAGCAAGCTGTCAGCACAGAGCCCGACGCGGGGCCCGAACCCACGAACTGTGAGATCATGACCTGAGCCAAAGTCGGTTGCTCAACCGACTGACCCACCCAGGCACCCCTAAGACCTAGAGCATCTAATTTGGGGTTCTTACGTGGGGTCCACCCCAAGGCATATACAGAATCTAGAGGTTCTTGAAATTTGGATGGGGGAAAAATTACATCTTTATTTTCACTAACTTCTAACTGGAATTTAGCATTTGCTTCTGTTATGAAGGTAGGCAATAAGCCATAGCAGTATTGTAACTCTGTCCCCAACAGAAATCCCCAATAGTTTGTTTTTTTTTTTTTAATTTTTAAATGTTTTATTTATTTTTGAGAGAGAGAGAGACAGCGTGAGCAGGGGAGGGTCAGAGAGAGAGGGAGACACAGAATCCGAAGACAGGCTCCAGATTCCGAGCTGTCAACACAGAGCCTGAAGCGGGGCCCAAACTCACGAACCATGAGATCATGACCTGAGCCGCAGTCGGACGCTTAACCTACTGAGCCACCCAGGCGCTCCTGTTTTGTTTTATTTTGAAGTAGGCTTCACGCTCTTTGAGGAGCCCAACACGGGGATTGAACTCACGACCCTGAGATCAAGACCTGAACTGAGACCAAGAGTCAGAAGCTTAACCCGCTGAGCCACCAATGCACCCCCCCAATGGTTTTGTACCACAGATATCTTTTATGTGCATCATTACTTTTGATTTAAAGTAGTGAATTGACCCACTGATATTTAATTCCTAATAAAGTGGTGCTTATTATATCATATGGCATACATTTGCTTAATATTTTAATAACTGAGTTTTGATATAATTCCTTTCCATAAAGCACCTCTTTTTATTATTTTTACATGTGGTAAAAACCACGTAATATAAGATTTACTACCTGAACCATTTTTAAGTGCACAGTGCAGTGGTATGAAGTACCTTTACACTGTTGTGCAACCACCATCCATCCATCCATCCATCCACTCAACCATCCATCCATCCACCCACCCATCCACCCATCCACCCACCCATCCATCCATTCATCCATCCATTCATCCACCCACCCATCCATCCACCCACCCACCCATCCATCCATCTACCCATCCATCCATCCATCCATTCATCCATCCATCCACCCATCCATCCACCCATCCATCCATCCACCTATCCATCCACCCATCCACCTATCCATTCACCCACCCATCCACCCATCCATTCACCCACCCATCCACCCATCCATCCACCCATCCACCCATTCATCCATCCATCCATCCACCCACCCATCCACCCATCCACCCATCCATCCACCCATCCATCCACCCATCCACCCATCCACCCATCCATCCATCCACCCATCCATCCATCCATCCATTCATCCATCCATCCACCCATCCATCTATCCACCCATCCACCCATCCATCCACCCATCCACCCATCCATCCACCCACCCATCCATCCATTCATCCATCCATCCACCCATCCATCCATCCATCCATCATCCATCCATCCATCCATCCATCCGTCTGTCCATCCAACCGTCTTTCTCAGAACTCTTTCCATCTTGCACAACTGAAACTCTGCACCCGCTGAGCAATAACTCCCCAATCTCCTCTCCTCCTAGCCCCTGGCAACCACCATCTGACCTTCTGTCCATATGGGTTTGATTACTCTGGGGACCTCATGTAAGTGGGATCATACGGTATTTGTTGTGTTGTGTCTGGCTCACTTCACTTGGTATGATGCCCTCCAAGTTCATCCATGCTGTGGCATGTATCAGAACTTCTTTTTTAAGTTGAATAATACTCTGTTATATGTATAGACCACATTTTGCCTATTCATTCATCTGTCAATGAACACTTGGATTGGATATAATTACTTTTCTTTGTAGTCTCATGTGTTTCATTATATGTTTTTTTTTTCAAGTAGGCTTCATGCCCAGCATGGAGCCCAACATGGGGCTTGAATTCACGACCCTGAGATCAAGACCTGAACTGAGATCAAGAGTTGGATGTTTGACTGAGCCACCCAGGTACACCTATATGCTTTTTTTTTTATGTTTATTTATTTTTGAGAAAAAGAGAGAGAGAGAGACAGAGCACGAGCTGGGGAGGGACAGAGAGAGAGGGAGACACAGGATCTGAAGCAGGCTCTAGGCCTGAGCTGTCAGCACAGAGCCCGACATGGACTCGAACTCACAAGCCATGAGATCATGACCTGAGCTGACCGAGACATGCAGCCCCCCCCCACTATATGCTTTTTAAAATGTTATTTAGAGAAGGGTCCATGGGCTTCACCAACCATAAAAGGGATCCATGTGTAACACACAAAAGATGAAGAAGGCCAGTGAGACAGACATTAGAAAGATGGGCTCAGAGAAGTTAAGACCCTGGCCCAAGGTCATCCAGCTGGGGTTCAATCCCAGCTCAGTCAGATACCAGAGCCTGCCGATATGGTATGACTTCCCTTTCGGTGAGATTACTTCAACTCTGGTTTCACTGGGCATTCAGGGTCTTTCCAGATAGGCCCTGAAGGGAACAAACATATCTTACATCCCAGCACCGAAGCCCCATGCATGGGCCAGCATTTGTAGGAAGAAGGTCAAGCCCGTTCTCCACTCCCATTTCTTGGGCAGTACCCATTGGGTCTGGGTCTTCCCCCGGCCTCTATCAGACCCCCTAGTGAGGATCACAGGTCAATGAGCCTCAAAGGGACCCCTGGATGTCTCCTGCTGCACCTGAGCCCCCAGATCTGGGGCAGTGCAGAGTGAGCATCTGATTATAGCCCCAAGCCTGTGAGCAAATGACTGGAAAACCCTCCTTCTCACCTAACAGCTGGAAGAGAGCAATGATCCCAAACCACATGTGAAGTCGTGCTGTCCAACAATCGTGTTTTCCTGACATAAACTTTCAGGTCCTGCAATGCCTCTCATCTAGCAACATCTCCCTCAGAAAAAGCCAAGTACCAAGATTATTCACACTGTTGTGAAAGATTCTCTGGAAAATGCTAAACTCGCTCACATCACCACATAAAGACACTTTTTCCCTTTCTTGTGAGCACTCACAGGGTTAGAAATAGCAGCGAATATTGACTGGTGCCTTCTATGTGCCAAGCACGTTGATTCTCCAACAATCCCATGCGCCAGTGGCCATTACTACCCCCATTTTACAGAACAGGAAGTAGAGGCCCAGAAGAACAGGACTGGTGAGAAGCTTGAACTTTGACCCCAAGCCATCTGCACGAAGCACTTCATGCCAAGACCTGTATGTCCCCTTTCTAGAACACAAGCCTCTAGCTGCGACTTCCTCGGGGAGGAAGGCACCTAAATGTCTGTGAGTTTCTCTGTTAAAACGTTTTATTTCCACCTTGTTTAGAAAATATGCTAGTTGCAAAAAAAGATACGCTAGCTAGGTTTCGAAAAGCAAACGAACAGTAGTCAAGAGCCCAGATTCTAGAAATACTCAAATTCACTAGAGATCAGAGAAATGCAAATTAAAACGACATTAGGAGAGAGCATTTTACGCTCATCAGAATGGCAGAAATTAGGAAGGTGGGAATGAGGGGTGGAGTGTTGGCAACACTGTGCAGAGTCAGGAGATCAAGATGCTAAGAGCCACAACCAGTGGGGGGGTGGAGCTCACGCCCTGCCCTGGCATTTCTTTTTTTTTCTTTTAAGTTTATTTACTTATTTCAAGGGGGCGAAGGGGCAGAGAGAGAGAGAGAGAGAGAGAGAGAGAATCCCAAGCAGGTTCCACGCCTGTTAGCACAGAGCCCAACGGGGGGGCTCGATCTCACAAACCATGAGATCATGACCTGAGCGGAAATCCAGAGTTGGACGCTCAATCAACTGAGCCACCGGGGCACCCCGCCCCCACCCTGGCTGAGAAACGCCAGATGACATTACCTACTTCACACAGTTGTTGTGAGGGTTCCAACACTGTTGACAGCAGGCGCTGGGAAGGGCCCCATGAATACAGCACCGGCAACTATGAACTCCCAGACTTTTCTCTGCTCGTTTGCTGTATCCCCACTGCCCAGAATAATCGCATGCTTTGTAAGTGAAGTCCTCGATTAATATTTGCTATATAACTGATGTGTTTGTGACTGGTATAGGGAGAGGAAAGTGCGTACAGCACTGCTTGATGGAATGTCAAATATTGGGAAAAAAAGGGAAAATCTCGGAAATCGTAACAGCGCAGAAGGAGGGGAAATGAAGCGCGTGGCCACTGCGTGAGCCAGCTGTCTCGCTTATATGTAGCTCGGGACATTCTTCCTCTGGTTCATGACTGGTAAGCCAGGGGGCAAGCCAGACCCTCGCAGGGGAACGAGCAAGTAAAATGAGAGGGTCACACGGTAGAAGAACGCAGCAGTTAGAAGCCGTCACTCAGAGCACGGCTTGGCAAGTCTTTTTTTTTTTTTTTTACTTTTTTTACTTTTTTTAAATGTTTTATTTATTTTTGAGAGCGAGAGAGACAGCGTGACCAGGGGAGGGTCAGAGAGAGAGGGAGACACAGAACACAGAAGCCAAAGACAGGCTCCAGGCTCTGAGCAGTTAGCACAGAGCCCGCCGCGGGGTTCGAACCCACGAACTGTGAGATCATGACCTGAGCGGAAGTCGGACGCTTAACCGACTGAGCCCCCCAGGTGCCCCTTGGCAAGCCTTTTTGTAAAAGGCCAGATAGTAAATATTTTAGGCTTTTCGGACCGTAGAGTCTCTGTTGCAGCCTTAGATGACATACAAACGAGTGGGCGTGGCTCTTCCACAGAAACTGTGGACACTGAAATTTGAATTTCATATCATTTGTGTATGTCGCAAAAACACTATTCTTCTTTTGAATTTTTTTTTCCCTCAGTCATTTAAGAATCTTAGTTTGCAAACTATACAGAAACTGTCGTGGCCCAGATTTGGCCCCAGTTTGCTGAGAGGTATGTATCCACGACGTGGCAAATTCTAAAAAACACAATGAGGGGCGCCTGGGGGGCTCAGTCAGCGGAGCCTCTGACTCTTGATTCTGGCTCAGGTCAGGATCTCCCAGTTTGTGGGTTCAAGCCCCGCATCGGGCCCCGCACTGACAGTGCAGAGCCTGCTTGGAATTCTCTCTCTCCCCCTCTCTCTCTCTGCCCACTTGTGCTCTCTCTCTTTCAAAATAAATAAATTGAAAATAAATTAATTAAATAAATTAAAAAATGAAAATAAAATAAAAAACACAAAGAACGAAGCCGGTGATCTTGGGCAGGATGACAGTTGGAGAGAGATGACTGACTACACATCCTATTTTTCCAGGGACAGGCTAGTTTATCCCAAGTTGTCCCAGAAATTAATAGCCTCTCTTTCACTCTCAAAAGTCCCAGATGGGATGATGAATGATATGCACGCCTCCACTCCACTAAACCATCATTTGTTTGGGGGCGCCTGGGTGGCTCAGTCGGTTGAGCGTCCGACTTCGGCTCAGGTCATGATCTCACGGTTTGTGAGTTCGAGCTCCGCGTCGGGCTCTGTGCTGACAGCTTGGAGCCTGGAGCCTGCTTCTGATGCTGTGTCTCCCTTGCTCTCTGCCCTTCCCCTGCTCACGCTCTGTCTCTGTCTCTCTCTCAAAAATAAATAAACATTAAAAATTTTTTTAAAAACATAAACACATCATTTGTTTTATATAAGTTAAAAACACATGTCAAACTACTGCACCCCAACATCTCGAGCAGGGGTCAGCAATTATTCTCCCTGTGAAGGGCCAGATAGTAAATATTTTAGGCCTTGTGCCATAAAGCCGATGCAGCATGAGACCAGCTGTAGACAAGATATAAGTGAATGACCATGAGCGTGTACCCCGAAAACTTACTGATGGACACTGAAATTTGAATTCCATGTAAACTTCGCATATCACAAAATATTCTTCTTCTTTTGATTTTGCTTCAACTAATTAAATACGTAAAAACCATTTTTAGCTTGTGTGTCATACAAAATCAGGCAACAGGCTGTAGTTTGCTGACCCTAGGTCAGGAATAACACCTAGCACCTGGTAGGCACTGCCCAAATGGCTTGCTTTGCTGAGTACACTCACTGAACAACCATGCATGTTTTGCAAGGACAGGTGCAGATTTAAGGTACAGACAGCAAACACCAGTGTGAATGTCCTGGGGCAGGGTGAGAGGAGCTAGGGATTAGGAATACATGGGGAAGGGCGCCTGGGGGGCTCAGTCAGTTAAGCAGCCCACTTCAGCTCAGGTCATGATCTTACAGCTCGTGGGTTCGAGCCCCGTGTTGGGCTCTGTGAGCCTGGAGCCTGCTTTGGATTCTGTGTCTCCCTCTCTCTCTGCCCCTCCCCTGCTCGCACTCTGTCTCTGTCTCTCTCAAAGATAAAATTAAAAAATGTTTAAAAATTAAAAAAAAATACACGGGGAAAATAAATAAGAGAAATGGGGAATAAATGGGGAATAAATAAGATGGAGGACGATGGTGGATCATGAACCGAGAAGGGCGGCAAACCCAACTCCACTTCTGAGGCCCAGAAAGAAAAAAAGGAAAAGAAAAAGAAGGGAGGGCTCCGGAGCCAGACAGCCTAGATTTGAAACCCTGGTTCTGCCTTGACTATCTGGTGACCCTGACTGAGTTCAACCTCTCAGAGGCTCTTTGCAACTCAATACAGTACTTCATAGAGCCATTGTGAGGATTGCATGAACCCATCCCGTAAAGTGCTTGGCAACGTGTAGGGCACTTAGTAAATGGTCAATAAATGTTATAATGCTGTGGCTGTTTTCTATAAAGAATAGAGAAAAGGGGCACCTGGGGGCTCAGTCAGTTAAGCGTCTGACACTTGGTTTCAGCTCAGGGCATGATCTCACAGTCATGGGATCAAGCTTCAGCTTGCGCTGACAGCAGGGAGCCTGCTTAGGATTCTCTCTCCCTCTCTCCCTGCCTCTCCCCGGCTTGTGCTCTTTCTCTCTCTCAAAATAAATAAACTTTAAAAAAGAAAGAAAGAAAAAGAATTGAGAAAAAGTTGTTCCAGGGGATGGGCAAACGGATGAAGGGGAGTGGGCAATACAGGCTTCCAGTTATGGAATGAATAAGTCATGGAGATGAAAGACACAGCATAGGGAGTGTAGTCAATGGTATTGTCAAAGTGTTGCATGGTGACAGATGGTGGCCACAGTTGTGAGCACAGCATAATGTAGAGTTGTCTAATCACAATGTTATGTACCTGAAACTACTGCAACATTGCGTGTCAACTATCCGCAAATAAAAACAATTTTTCCCCAGGGCTTCAAATAAGGTGATTGATTAGAGGTGACTAAGGGGACAGGTTCTGGAATCAAGAACCCCAAATCTGCCATGTACTGGCTGTGTGACCTTTGCCAGGTTACATGGCCTCTCTGTGCTTCAGTTTCCTCAGCTGGGAAACGCTAATAATAGCAGTGCTTGCCTGATAGGATTGAGGTAAGAATTAGTCAGAACAGAGCCTGGCATATAAGTACTCAAATAAATTAGTATGTTAACACTCTGGACCCACAATTTCTGCCCTAAGGAGGAGAAATCAAAGGAGTCAGAACAAAACTCCCCTGCGAAATACTCCAAAAGTTCCCAGGAGCTGGGCTGTGAACTCTGAGCAAAGATTCTGTGGAGGAAACCTCTAACATGAAAGACAAGATCAAAACACAAAACAGAAAATAATTATCCTGATGAAACAGACATAATGTTGTGTGCACGAAAGCATCAAGGAAGCTATCATTAGTGTCTTCAGAGAGTTAAATAAAAATATCAGTTCTGTGCAACAAGAATGCTTGCTGTAATTGAGGAGAAATCAAAGAAGGAGAAGGATCTTTTGGAAAATAAAAATATGGATGCTAAAAATTTTTTTAAAAGCCAACAGCAGGGCGCCTGGGTGGCTCAGTAGGTTAAGCGTCTGACTTCAGCTCAGGTCATGATCTCACGGCTCATAGGTTTGAGCCCCGCATCCCACGATGGGCTCTGTGCTGACCGCTCAGAGCCTGAAGCCTGCTTCGAATTCTCCCCCTCTCTCTCTACACCTCACCTACTCACTACTTTGTTTCTCTCTCTCTCAAAAATAAACAAACATTAAACAACTTAAAAGCCAACAGCAGGATTGAAGGTAAAGTTGGAGGAATTCCACAGAAGGTAGAACAAAAAGGAAAATTTGCACAACAGAAGAAACAATATTTTTTTTAATGGTGGGTCATTGCAGGAGATACGACAGTTAGCTGATAGAAATTCCAGAAAAGAGAACCAAGAAAAGAGTACAGAAGGAATTGTCAAAGTAATACTTGTCCAGAACTGAAGAACAAGCGTATCTAGAATGAAAAGATCACACCATATGCCCAGAACAATGAACAAAAAAAGATCTCCAGGAAAACAAAGTCATCATCTTGAATTTCAGGCTACGAGTAATAAGGAGAAGATTTTGAATGATTCCAGAAAGAACATGCAGATTACATGAATGACCAAGGATGCAATGGACTGCTCAAAAGCAATAAGAGAAGCTGGAGAACAGTGGGAAAATGTCTTCAAACATTTTAACCTAAAATTAAGAATGTCTTTCAACCTAAAATTCTATTGCAACCGACTATCAGTCAAGTGTGATCATGGAATAAAGCCATTTTCAAACATGTAAGGAAGTCCCAGGATGACAGCTGAAACAAGTTCCAGAAAGTAAGACTGAAGATTTCAAGAAATTTAAAAAATGTAAATTATCTGATAGATTTGACTATAAGGAAAACCTTGAGAGGTTTATATAGCTTTTGGAGAGTATAGGGGGAGATTTGGATATTCAAAGAGAAAAAAACAAATAAAAAAAAACAAAGAAATTATTAACTCCAGGGAAAAGAAAAAGTTGCACAAGAAAGGATACTTCTTCGCTCAGTATTGAATGAAATGTATTTAGTTATAATAATGAAAACATTGAATGTGTACTTAACTAAAAATTGTGGGGGTGCCTAGGTGGCTCAGTTGGTTAAGCATGGACTTCGGCTCAGGTCATGATCTCACAATTATTGAGTTTGAGCCCCATGTCGCACTCTCTGCTGTCAGCACAGAGTCTGCTTTGGATCCTCTGTCCCCCTTTCTCTCTCTGCTCCTCCCCAACTTACTCTCTCTCTCTCGTTCTTTCTCTCTCTCTCTCTCTCTCTCAAAAATTAATAAACTTTGGGGTGCCTGGGTGGCTCAGTTGGTTAAGTGTCTGACTTAGGCTCAGATCATGATCTTGCAGTTCCCAAGTTCCAGCTCCGTGTGCTGACAGCTCAGAGCCTGGAGCCTGTTTCAGATTCTGTGTCTCCCTCTCTCTCTGTCCCTACCCCGATCATGCTGTCTCTGTCACTCTCTCTCAAGAATAAATAAACATTAAAAAATTGCAAATAAATAAATAAATAAATAAATAAATAAAATTGTGATATATTAAGAGGATGGGGGAGATGTTAAAGGAGTGCGTGTGAGATGAAAACCTTCACTGATCATAACAGGAAATCAACAAGATAATCTCTAAAGTGGACAAATCAGAGTATTGTAGAATAGATTTATTATTTAAGTATGCATAAGTATAAATATGGGGAGAAAGGGACCGCAGGCTTTTGTTATTGGTACTTTTGCACTGATTGGGTATTTACAAAAAATAATTTAGAAAATCTAAGACCTAGGCCAAACAGGAAGCATATCTCAACTTTGGCAGATTCTAAGATACTTAAATTAAAAGGAAAATAAATTGTAATGAAATAAAAATAGGTTGCATCAACATTGTTATTTTACCTTTCAGAAATGCTTGTGACAACCAAAGTAACAATGAGTACACCGAATGCCCAAATTCTAGTTTCTAAATGCCTTTTCTCACGAAAAGGAATCAGGGCTCTTTAGAGGAATGGTTCATTCCAGGGCAGGTACAGGACAAGGATGAGGTGAACCTGGAACATCCTGTACCGGAAAGCAAGAGCATGCTTACAGACTGACAGCGACACATTGAAAGAACCCAAAGCTGGTTTAAAGGGTTTCCCCGGCCATCATTAGGACAATTTGATCATTTAAAACGCTAATGACTGTAACTTATTGTAAAACATTGAATAAATAAAATCCAAGAGTTTACAGTGACTATCAAAGAGAGAGAGAAAGAGAGAGAGAGGTGGGGGGTCACCTGGCTGGCTCAGTTGGTGGAGCATGTGACTCTTGATCTCAGGATTGTGAGTTCAAGCCCCACATTGAATGTAGAGATTTCTTAAAAACATGAAATCTTTAGGGATGCCTGGGTGGCTCAATCGGTTAATCGCCTGACTTCGGCTCAGGTTATGACTTCAAAGCTTGTGAGTTCGAGCCCCATGTCAGGCTCTGTGCTGACAGCTCAGAGCCTGGAGTCTGCTTCGGATTCTGTGTCTCCCTCTCTCTCTGCTCTCCCCTGCTTTCGCTCTGTCTCTCTCCCTCAAAAATAAATAAACATTTAAAAAAATTTTTAAGTAAAATCTTTAAAAAAGTAAAAGAATTAGGGGGACCTGAGTAGCTCAGTCCATTAAGCATCTGACTCTTGATTTCAGTTCAGGTCATGATCTCATGGTTGTAAGACTGAGCCCTGAGTCCGGCTCAGCAAAGAGCCTGCTTAGAATTCTCTCTCTCTCTCTGCCCCTCCCCTCTGGTGCTCTCTCTTCTCTCTCAAAATAAAAAAATACATTTTTAAAAGTAAAACATTAATACATAAAATAAAAAATAGAACTAAAAACACTAATAACTGTAACCTATTGTAAAACATTGAATAAATAATATTCAAGAGTTCTTAGAGCCTATCAAAAAAAATAGAGAGAGAGAGAGGTACCTGCCTGGCTCAGTTGGTGGAGCATGTGGCCCTTGATCTTGGGGTTGTGAGTTTGAGTCTCCCATGTTGGGTGTAGAGATTACTTTAAAAAAAAACCTTTAAAAAATAACAA
>CM053570.1:93797087-93841245 GCA_028646485.1 Cryptoprocta ferox | reverse complement strand
GAGAAGGTATTTGCAAACGACATATCAGATAAAGGGTTGATATCCAAAATCTATAAAGAACTAATCAAACTCAACACCCGAATGGGTAAAGACGTGAACAGACACTTCTCCAAAGAAGACATCCAGATGGCCAACTGACACATGAAAAAATGCTCAACGTCACTCATCATCAGAGAAATACAAATCAAAACCACAATGAGATACCACCTCACACCTGTCAGAATGGATACAATTAACAACTCAGGCAACAACAGATGTTGACGAGGATGTGGAGAAAGAGGATCTCTTTTGCACTGCTGGTGGGAATGCAAACTGGTGCAGCCACTCTGGAAACCAGTATGGAGATTCCTCAAAAAATTAAAAATAGAACTACCCTACGACCCAGCAATTGCACTTACCCAAGAGAAGTACCTAGTACTTCTCTTTCTAGGTGTGCTGTTTCAAGGGGTCACATGCACCTCAATGTTTATAGCAGCGCTATCAACAATAGCCAGAGTATGGAAAGAGCCCAAATGTTCATCAACGGATGAATGCATAAAGATGTGGTATATATACACAATGGAGTATTACTCAGCCATCAAAAAGAATGAAATCTTCCATTTGCAACTATGTGAATGGAACCAGAGAACTAGAGGGCATCATGCTAAGCAAAATTAGAGAAGACAAATATCATATGACTTCACTCATATGAGGACTTTAAGATACAAAACAGATGAGCATAAGGGAAGGGAAGCAAAAATAATATAAAGACAGGGAGGGGAAAAAACATAAGAGACTCTTAAATACGGAGAACAAACATAGGGTTGCTGGAGGGGTGTGGGGGGGATGGGCTAAATGGGGGAGGGGCATTAAGAAATCTACTCTTGAAATCATTGTTGCACTATATGCTAACTTGGATGTAAATAAAAAAATTAATATAAACGAATTAAAAAAACAACAAGACATAATCATGAGTGAACTATAAATTATAATGGGGCAGATTCTAGGATCTCATAGCAAAAAACTGGTTAGCATGCTGCCAGACCCTCATGAGGTGTATCGAGTCCAAAGATCTTAAAAAGAGCTTTCAAGATTTGGTAAAAAGTTCGGGCCTAAACTGGTGATGAATTTATTAAAAATGAAGCAAACGTGAGGGGCGCCTGGGTGGCTCAGTTGGTTAAGAGTCCGACTCTTGATTTCCACTCAGGTCATGATCTCTTGGTTCATGAGTTCGACCCCTGCATCAGGCTCTGCACTGACAGTGTGGAGCCTGCATGGGATTCTCTCTCTCCCTCTCTGCCCCTCCCCTGCTCATGTACACGTGTGAACACACACACACACTCTCTCAAAATAAATAAATAAACTTAAAAGAAATTTAAGCACAGGCGAAACACCTCCAGGGGAACCAAGGTGTGCAGGAGAGGACGCTGGTCTCCTGTCCCAGCCAAGAGTGACGTTTGTAGAGCTTTCACGGCACCGACACTGAACGTGGCCTTGACCAAGATGATCATTTAGTTGTCGAGAGTGTGCTTGGGTCAGGGGAGGAAAGAACTAGATCCTCGGCTTCCCCGGTGGAAAGTCAACAGATTATGACTGAAACTGACACGCTGAAAAGTGGTAACACAAGATGGTCCAGATGTGAAGGCAAAGACCAGAAGCGTCGGCTGGAAGAGGTACACGCGGCTGCCTCTGCGAGAAGCAAAAAGGCTGAGGGGGGGCCGCTATGTTCCTTCTAAATGATCCACTTGCGACTACTGGGATCCTTAAACTGGAGCAGAGCTGGTTTTGATAAATAAGTAAACTTCAAAACTATGGGGTGCCTGGCCGGCTCGGTCAGTAGAGCATGCGACTCTTGATCTCAAGAGTCAAGTTCAAGGCCCATGTTGGGCATAGAGCTTACTGAAAACAACAACAACAACAATAACACAACAAAACCCAAAAAGCTCTAGCCGCCATGCCACAGAGGGGGCCTGTTCATGGCCCTCTCCAGGATTTCTGGGGCCTCGGGGCTCAGGCCATGTCTGCACCGAATGCCCCACTTCTGCTCTGGTCCATCAGTCCGTGTCTACATCACATCCACCTAGATGTGGGGCCCAGTGCTCGTCCTTAATATGCACCCCCTTCAAGGAGGCGTTACTGAAAGTTGGGTAAGTGGAGGGATTTACACTCTGGACTTCAACGTCCAGGTCGGACATTGTTGTTCCCCCGATGGCCTCTCTCTTTCTACACCTTGGGGCCTCCTCTCCTCTTCCTCTGCCCTGATGGATCTCACCTACTCAGCAAACACCGCATGACCTACACTTCTTCACGAAGCCCGTCACGGGTTAAGGGCTCTGAAGGCTCTTGTTTCACAGACAGGGTAAGCGAGTCAGGAGCTGCGAGTGGCTCAAAGCCACAGAGCTGACGGGAGGCAGAGTTGAGATTCAGACCCAGGTCCAGAGCCCCTGCGGGCAGCGCCCTTCAGGTTACCCTCAGGTCAGACCTTTCTGGAGTCTGGGAAGATGGGCCGGGGCAGGAGGCACCCTGAGAATAGAGGCCCGGTGATGTCCCTGCTGGGGCTGGAGGGTGCTTGGGCTGAGCCGCAGAGGCATGTGGGGTAGGCAGGGTGCAGTGGCTCTTTCAGAAGGCCAGGTGCCTGGTAGCCTGGTACCCCCCACCGTGTGCTTACTAGGTGTGTGGCCTTGGGCGGCATCCGCCTCTCTTGGGCGGCGAGTAGTACCTTACTCACGGGCAGCTGTGAAGGCTTAAGGAACGAAGACCTGTGTTGGGTCAGGACTTTGTCATTAGCCACCGCATCTTCCTTGCACTCTGCCTTGCAGCCCAGACTCGTCATGACTCCACCTGGCCTCCCTGGGAGCGGGGAGACCTGGGGTAACAACGCCCATCCCCAAGCCGGGGTTTAAGACTGTCCTAGGGCTGGGTAGAATGGCAGAGTTAGCTTGCGATCAGATGTCAGATGCTCCAGGTGCAGTGAGGGCGCGGGCTTGGGGTGCGTGGAGCCCAGAGTAGTCAAGTGACCTGCCTGGGGCCACTCAGGGGATCGTCTGTGCAGCTGGAGGCTTGCTCCCCACCCCCATGATGATTGCAGTTCCAGTCCCCCGAAATCAGCGGGTCTGGGGTAGCTGCCCAGGGCAGGTGCAGGACACAGGGTGTTCCGGCATCCCTCCTCCTCCCTGCTGGAGCCACTCCCTTGTTCCCTCCCTGCCAAGTGCCCTTCCAGGTCACCCTATCCTCTGGCAGTGCCTCTGTCCAGGGTGGAGAAAGCGGTTGGTGAGGTCAGCTTTTCCAAGGAGCAGGGCTCTTTCCGGTAGACCCCGAGATGGGGGGGGGGGGGAGGCTGGAGGCCCCCTCTCCAAACCTGCACTGTGTTGTGGCTTCTCTCGAACCAGCAGAGCCTCAGTGCTGGTCATCAGGAAGGGGAAGGTGCCTGGGGCAGAGGATGGAGGTTCAGCACCTTGGAGAGGGGACAGCCCTGTGCCCACAGATCCTGGTAGAGAGCCACCCACACCTGCTTCTTCAAGCTTTCAACATGGGGGGACTTCTGGGAACTGACCAGAGCACACTCACGGTTCGCAGGGAGGATCTGAACCCGAGTCTGAATCCTGAGCCACGTCAGGGCGCCTGATGCGCTTACACGGGCCCAAGTCCTGGACCCCGAACATGCACCAGCCAGCTGCCTGGAGTCACCTCCAGCATCCCCCCGATACCCCAGATGGCACCTGTGAGTGACCCAAATTCTTCTGAGGCAACAAAGCCTCCGAGCGGCCCCACCATGATCTTGTCAACCGCCCCCCCCCCCCGCCGAGGGTCTGTCACCTCTGTCCTTGTGGAGCTCAGTGAAGACACTAAGCAGTGTCTTGGGACAGATGTGGGCCCACTTTGATAACTGGTGTGTCCCTTGGTGCCTGAGGTCGAGGGCCAGTCCAAGGTTACACAGGGAGGGCATGTGGCACACACCTAGAGGCCGGACACTGGGGCCAGCTCAAGATCTGGGGACACACGATTCAGAATTTGTTATAAATACACGTGTTTGGAGAGTGAGGGTGACAGATGGCGGAGAAGGTGCTGTACACAGCTGGCATAGGCTTGGAGGCTGAACGCCACACTGAGAGAGAGACAGACAGTCCGCCCAGCAGGGCAGGCCAGGCGGCCTTCCGGGGCCTGTAACAGTTGCTTGGTGGGTGCGCCG
This sequence comes from Cryptoprocta ferox, assembly GCA_028646485.1. NCBI lineage: Eukaryota > Metazoa > Chordata > Mammalia > Carnivora > Eupleridae > Cryptoprocta > Cryptoprocta ferox. The sequence goes on along the minus strand of CM053570.1, from coordinate 93,837,077 downwards.
GCAGGGCGGGGGGGAGGGGTCCTGTCCAGGGCTTGTCACACCCGGGCGTCCCGGAGGCTCCCTGGCCTGAGGTCCTGGGCAGCACGGACAGTGGCACCTGGGCTCAGCTCACGTCATTCAGGGCCTGGTGGGACAGAAAGCCTCGTCAGGAGAATGCTGGGTCACATGGGGGCTCACGTGGACCCTCGGGAGGCCCTGGTGCCCACCACCCCATCCCCCCCTCCCCGGGCCTGCTGGTGGCTCACCTTGCGGGCAAACTCAGGCAGGACGAACGCTGCCTGGTGCACATCAGAGTTGTAGTATTTGAGATGCATCTGTTCCACCTGCTTCTGTGTCAGCTGCTGCACGGGCTTCCGGAAGTTGGTGCTCTGGGGACAGGGGCCACGGGCGTCGGGGAAGTGCTTTCGGTGCCCACCTGCCCCCCACCCCCCAGCCATCCCCAGGAGGGCATGCAGCAGCTCACGGGATTTTTGCTGCACAGCATGAAGCCTATCTGGCCGCTGGGGTAGGTGGGGATGCTGCAGTAGGCGTAGGCCACCACGGGGAAGAGCGACTTGCAGAACTGTCGCATCTCCTTGATAAGGTCCAGGTGCAGCCACTGACACTCACCTGTGGAGAGAGCAGGGCAGTAGCAGCACCGGCAGGCAGGCCCCCTGACACTGGCCTGCTCACCCTACCCCCCCCCCCCACTGGAGGACCCCCACCCCACCCCCGGCGCTGGCCTGCTCACCCTGGCAGCAGAGGACGCCATCATCCTTGAGAGCCGTCTTCATGAGCTGGTAATAGGACTCCTTGAAGAGACTCTCTGCAGGGCCTGCAGTGGCGGGGACAAGGGACAATGGCTGAGACCTCCTGAGCCTGGCTCTGGCAAGAACCACTACTGCCCCACTACGGACCCACACAGCTGCCATGGGGGCAGGGTCAGGATTTCAACCCAGGTCTGTGGATTCAGAACCCAACCACAAAGAGGATGCTTTTGTGGAGCGCAGGGGTCCGCTGTCTGTCTGAGGAGGCCTCCATGTTGCCGTCCCGTTCCTGGCCGGGGGTGGGGTGGGGGAGGGCGGTGTGTGTTTCTCATGGCCATTGAGTCGGGGGACTCTCCACCCTGGGCCGAGACTAGATCCCCGCCCTGATGCTGGCCTATTAAGACTAGAGAGGAGGCTGAAGAAGAAACTTAGGCCCCAGTGGGCCAAGGCCAGAGCCCTGCCCTCCTCTGGGAAATCCCCCTGTGAACTTCGGGCAATAGCTTGGTCTCCTTCTGTGGAGCCAGGGCTGGGGTGAGGAGATAGTGACCAAGACGGGGAAGACATGGGACCACCCTCCCCAACCTCTGGCCTCTGGACGGTGGCTGCCGGGGGGCCCAAGCCCATCCCTCGCTTACCCATGGGGTCTGAGGAGTCAGTGATGATGACGTCGAAGGCATCCTGGTTCTGTTTCATAAACTCAAAACCGTCACCCACGTGTAGGGTCAGCTTGGAGCTGGAGTAGCCCACGGCCATGCCCGGCAGGAACTTCTTAGAGACCCGAATGACGTCCTGAGGAGGGAGGAGGCACCAGGCTGGGCCGTGGGGGGTTGCAGCCCCTCCAGCGGTCCCCCTAATCGCCCGGTCACCTGGGCAAGCCATTCATTTTGTGGACACCCGGCTTCCACGTCAGTAAGATGGGGGGCACTCTGGTACCAACCCCCTCAGTCACGGCAGGCTGGCTCCTCCCTGCTCCTCAGCCCACATCCCACTGTCCCCGTTCTCGGTCCCCAGACCAGACCGTCCCTTCTGAGTGACTTTCTCGCAGTCTCAGAGGGCGGGGAGTCTAGCCTCTGCCAGGAGGACCTTCCCTTGCCTCCATGTGGCCAACTGCTTTTGATCCAGGCCCCAGCTGAAACCTACCTCCTCGGGACGCCTGCGCTGACCAGCCTTCACCTGTAAGCTCTGAGCCTGCCTTTTCCTTTCACCTCCTGCTCCCACCATGCTTTCATCAGATCACCCTCCGGAGTCTCTTCCTCACTGGAAGACCAACTCCAGGGGGGCGGGGACTGGACCTGTCCATCCACCACTGCGCCCAGCAGCTAGAGCAATGGCTGTCGTGTACTAGATGCTCATTAAAAACAAGCCGAGTGTTAAAGGGCAGAGGCATGAGTAGTTGGGAACGCCCCTGGATCTGGACTTGAAAACCAGTTTAGTCTTACTAAGAACCAGCATGGAGGCACACCTGCTGCGTGCAAGGCCCTCTGCTACCCGGTTTTCCTACTGAATCCTCCCAGCATGTGTTTGAGAAGTAAGAGGCTGAGCAACCTTAAGCGACTTGCCCGAGGGAACGCAGCCAAGTCCCAGGGCGGAGCTGGGACTTGAACCCAGAGCCCAACACTCACCTCGTCAATCTCACACTGGACCACGGACTCCACAGAGGAATGTTTCAACACCTCCCGCAGGACACCCCCGTCCCCACCCCCGATGATCAGCACCTAGGAGCGGGACGAACAGTCAGAAGCAGGGCACCAAGCGTGAGCACCAGCCCCACCGAACAGGCTCCAGCAGGACTCAGCGGCCTGGGCCCGCGCGGGGCAGGTGTGCTCACCCGAAACCATCGGAACAGGGTGTGTTTCTCAATCCCTCGGATGCACAGCTCTCATAACTTCATTGGCTACTCTCAGAAACGCTATCCTGCCTCAGGAACCCGGCACCAGGTGTCCCCCTTTTCCTGGAAACCTCCCAGGGCTGCTGCTGCTTAAGCTTCGGGCCTCAGGGCGAAGGGTCTGCCCCTCAGAGGCTGTGTCAGCCCCCACCCTTGTGAAGTGCCCCCCACCTCATCCCCCACTTACTCCCTTGTGCCTGCTAACACTTTCTGACCACCATTTAGGAAGCAGCTTGGGCCCGAGCATGGGCGCATCTGCGGGACACTGAGCAGCGGGCTTCCTGTCTGGGGGCTGAACCCGGGCGGGAGTCGGGGTACCTTGCGTGGGTTGGGGTGGCTGCACAGGGGCAGGTTGGCTATCATCTCCTGGTAGGAGAACTCGTCCCTCTCTGTGCACTGGATGACGCCGTCCAACACCAGAACGTTGCCGTAGCTCTTACTGAAGGCAGGAGTGACAGTCAGGGACCCGGGTCCTCTGGAGTGGGGGCAACGTGCCCCCACTCGCCCAGGGTGAGAAGAATCTCCCCGGACCTGCCAAGGGGTCCCGGGGCGGGGGGAGTACTGGGGGTGACACGTGGCGATTCTGGGCAGGCAGGCCCGCCGGGTGGGGGGTGGGGGTGGACTCAGGGTCCCGGCTCTGACGTGTCCGGGACTGACACGTGGAGCTCGGCGCGTGGGGTCAGCGCAGACTCCGGCTCCCTCCCTGCCGATCGGCGGCCCCCGGGCCAGGGAGAGACGGGGAGCAGGGTGGGGAGAGCATCGCGGGAGGGGAGGGGACCGCGGGAGGGGACGGGCCTAGTTCTCCAGAACTTCTGACAGTTTTGCAGGGCGAAGGGCGGGGGCAGAGACGGCTCGGGGGCCGAGGTAAAGGGCGCAAGGCGGGGGTCGGGCAGGAAGAGGGGTGGTCGGGACCGAGATTCGGGGAGGAGGAGTCCCGGGGGCTGCGGAGCAGCGGGCAGCCGGCGGTCTGGGCTGAGGGCCGCCGCGGGCGCCCGGGGGCGCGGGGCCGGGTGGGCGGTGGTACCTGCGGAAGACAAGGATATCCTGGTACCGCGAGCGCTGGTGGTGTAGCAGCTGTTCCACCTGCAGCGACAGGGCCTGGCCTGGCCACAGGCTGCACGTCTCGCGGAACCAGCCCTCGCGGATGTCAGCGGGGCCGAGGGCGGCGGGGCCGTCGGGGCCGGGCTCCATGGCGGGCGGCGCGGGGCGCGGGCCCGGGACTGCAGGCCGCGCGGAGCCGCAGCACAACGGGACCAGCTCCGCCCGCCGCCCGCGGGGCAACCTAACACGCCGGCGGGGGCGGGGCCTGCCGGCGGGGGCGGGACCCGAACTCGCTAATGGCTGCGCGGGTGCGGGCGCGCGGCGGCCCGGAGGCACCGCCCCCGCCGGCGCTCAGAGCGCGCTCATTGGCTGCCGGGCCGCAGCGCGGCGCCCAGTGGCTGGGCGCACCGTCCGTCCGCGGCAGCAGGGTAGTGCGGCCCGCTCCGAGGGGCCACGTGGGGACGGGCCCGGGCGGCCGGGGCCAGGCGGCGGGGAGGGTTCCGGCTCTGGGCGAGCCGGGCCGGCGGAGAGGGTCCGCTCCGCGTCTGTCCCCGGGCCCCGCGGTGGCCGGGCGGTGCGGGCCCCGGGGCCCTGCCCCCTTTCCAGGGTCCGGGAGGCGCCGGGGGCCGCCGCGAAGGAGCGAGGGGGTGCCCGGCGCGGACCTTCCGAGCGCTGGGACGAGCGGACCGCCGGCCCGAGCCTTCGGGCTGCGGGCGCGGGCGCGGGCGGCTGCACCGGAGCGCGCGGAGTTGCGTTGTTGCGCCGGGGGCGGACGAGGAGAGTGTAGCTCTCGCCTTGTCCCCAGACTAGGACGCAGTGTGTGGCTTGTCGCGAGGCGCATTGTGGTTTTTTTTATTTACTTGAAAAGGACCAACTCTGCTCCCTGACTTAAGCGAGATCTAGCCGTTTTCTCTCAGATTCTCCGACCCACGAGCGCTGTGGCTGCTGGATAAGGAGTTCTTTTCTAAACGAGTTTCTAAATTTACCAGCAGTGTCCCGGAAGAGGCCAACACATGCATATTCAGCACCAAATAAGACTGGGACGCGGGTTTTGTTTTTTTTTTTTTTAATTTTTTAAAACAAACTGGGCTTTGCTCTTCGAAGGAGTGGGCGGGAACGTGCTGTTTTTAGGAAAATGTCAAGGAACTTCTCTGAATCACATTAAGCATGCTAATTACCAAATATTAAATGCTAATTGCTCTACACGCATAGTTCTTTGCACGCCAGGGAAGGGAGATGAAGCTACTGGTGACAGGACAGGGAGGTTTTTTGACTGACGTTTTGCAGCCTCCCCTCGGAGGTGGGGAGTGCGTTCCCTGTAAGCTCAGATGAGTAACAGGCGAGCGGTCATCAGCTGGTGCAAGCCTCAAGCCTTGCAGCAACAATGTGTCTTGGTTGGCTTTAAGCTCCTTTTAAAGGGAAGGTGAGCCAAGGCAATAAAAGAATTGCTGGGAGGCGTCTCATATAAAGCCGTTTCAGGACCCGAGGTCCTGCAATAAAGGATCGCACAGCAGATGAGATTTAGGCAACCCCTCGGCCCAGTTACTACAGGCTTGAGGGGTCCATCCTGTACTTGGGTCACCGTGTTTGCGTCACAGCCTGCACTACCTCCATCAAGACTTTTACACCTCTGAGCTCTGATCGCCTGTTCACTTTTGCGTCCCGAGCCAGACTGTAAGCTCCGCGAGACTGGGGATGGTGTCGGCAGCTGGCAGCGCTGGGTAACAGGCTGAGTTGACGCTGGAGGCCCGGGCGCTAGTCCAGGCCCCTCGGAGTCAGCTGTCTCGGCTTCCTTCCAGGGACTGCACAGCTGAGGCCAGACAGGGGCCCTGGCATTCCTGGGGCACTGCAAGGTCAGGGGATGGGGGGAGTGGAAGATCAAGTCCGTCCCAATCCTCCTGCGAGCTTACAAAGCTGCTCCCAGCGTGTGTCTCCTCAAAAGAGAAGGAACATACATGACATCTTTCCCCCTCCTGTAGAGGAAGTGAAACCCCCGGTCTTGGCCACAACATCAACAGTGAGTGGGATCACTGGGGTGGCTGGTGTGTGTAAGCATTCGCTCAAACTTTTCCGAGTTCAAAAAGAAAAAAACAAACAAAAAAACCCCCCAAAGGCCCTGAATAAGAGGCAGGCAGAAAAGTCCCTAGATGTACAGGACCCTGACCCATCCCATAAATGCCACTCAGCTTCAGATCACGAGGAGGAAAAACAGTGGTTCTGCCAGAAGTGGCCATATGGTGTGGCCCAGTTAAATTCAAAACTGATAGGGAAAATCGGGATGGAGGAAGCCGAGGTACAGTATGAAACGTTTCCCCGAATTCAGAGCACCGTGCACTCAAGATTCCGTTGTCAAGCATTACTGTCTAGCGGGTCAACCATCCCAGCCTGTTAAAGCGTAGATAATTTATACAAGGGGGAGACGGGAGAGGGCAGAGGTGGGCGCCTGGCTACTGTCCAGGGTGGAGGTTCAGGGGAACCGCTGTGGGACAGGTATGTGTGTCCGTCACCGGAGACTGTTAGCAGCCAGCACCTGAGCCATTTTGCAAGCACTGTGTTCAGCCCCGCCGACAGCTGTGGCCGTTGAGCGGGAACGGGTTTGGCCACCGCGTGGGATTACTTGGGGAAGTGGTTTATGGCAAGCTGACCAAAGCGCCAATAAGCACAGCGTGCCTCCTTGAGCGGAGAGCCCTTCTCCTAAATCCTCTCTCCGCCACCAGCCCGCTGGCCCTGCGACGTCACCCGTCCAGAGCCCCGGCGCAGTCCTCCGCAGGCTCACCCATCCTCCCGTGGCCTTGGCAATCCACGTGCTGTCCGCATGGCTTGACACCTCAGCGAATGGAAATACAGCTGTTCTCCAAACCTCCCCAGAATTCATGTCTCCATCCCGTGGCTCAGGCGTCCTGTGGTTTCAGGGCCCGGCCATGTTTCAAAAACCCATCTGGGGACTGACATTCGGGTTTTGCCAGCTCTTACTTTTGCAAGAAACGACACTGAGAAAGACCTCAACCAGCACTGTTCACGGTCCCCATCTTTTTAGAAAACACACACCCCAAAAACCATTGCCACAGAGACAAAACTAACAAGGATACCGTCCAAATAAAGGACAAGGAATCACGTAAGCCACGTTAAGAAACTTAACGCACGGTCTTCACTGTTCTCCTCTCCCCCTTGGCCGGCGGGAAGCCCCCCGCGCACCGCCCCGCTTACCACCGTGGTCCTCGGACTCAGGCCAGCGTGCCCATCACCCGGAGAGCTGGCTGAGCCCCGCTCCCCAGGCCGCCGCTCCATCCCGGTTGGCAGCTGTGGGGTGGAGCCCGGGTTCTTTCTAACCAGCGCCCAGCACGTGTCTGGCAAAGCACACGCTTTCGAACGGCACTGGTTGCAAGGTTCTCCGGACTTTCTCCCTTCCTCTCCCAGGCCCAACCCAAACGTGCCTCTCCCGAAGCCTCCTCGGGCCATCCTGGGTAGAAAATGACTTCTCACTCTTAAAAAGTTCCCATCTGTCCATTTTTTAATCGCCGGGACTTTGAGGTTTTGGGGCAGATTGCATATTGTGCCTCAGTGTCCATTCTTTCCAAACTGTATCGGAATGCTGGACTTTTAGGGGCACCTGGGCACGGAAAGGACTTTCCCAGTAGCCTTTGCTGTGGCACGTGACCTCGTGCTGGCCAATGGGAAGTGGAAATGGGAAACTTCCATTTAATGGGAGACGGGGTGTGCATCTCCCCCTCCTTCCAGCTGAATGGAATGCGGATGTGATGGACGGAGCTACGGCAGCTCCCCGCAGCCCATGAGGAGAAGCCCTAGGTTCCAGCGGAGAAAGGCAGCGCAACACCAAAGTGCCAGAGCGGGGACCGCCAAGTCGACACACTAGCTCTGGACTAACCAGGTCTGAGGAGAGAGACAAAAACAAAAAAAAACCCCAAGGAAAAAAAAAATCTGTTTTGCTAAGCCACTGACAGGTTGGCTTTTCTGTTGGTTGCAACCATTCCAGTCCTAACTTGGCCAAACTTCAGCCCATTTTGGGACTGGGCTGTTCTTTGCTGTTCTGCCTGACTGGCTGCTCGCTTGGCAGCGCACCTGCTTTGGCTTCGTGGCCCCTCAGGGTGCTGCCCACAGCTGGGCCCCTCGGTAATCTCTGGGAAAAACTTCTACGGGAATAGGTTCCTTGTTTAAGTAGCTGTGAAAACAAAAATGATGGTATATTTTGTGCTCTTGGTTTACTAGCCCATCTTGATATTAAAATCAAATGGGATTCTGAAGAAGTTCAATGCTACATTATTAAGAAGAATACAAAATCAGAAATGTGCACGTTGAATAATGGCGCTTACCTAGAACGGGTTTTGGGACGGAAAAGATAGAGACTTTAAAGGTAGAAAACCTGCAGAAACATAAATCCAAGTTCAGAAATGAATATACACGTGGTAGAAAGTCTTTATACGGGAGTGTGAAAGCTTCTCTCTGTGTGCCGGGATTACAGACGATTTAATTGTTCTCTTTTCCCCATTTCATACAGTGAACGTGATATTACTTTTTCAATTGGGGAAGTTAAAAAAAAAAGGGGGGGGGGGCAAGACAGGCACAGGGAAGAGACCGGGCCCTCTAGAGGCCACAATTGGCTCTTAAGCTCTACCAGCATCCCCGCCCCCGTCCCCCCCCATCCCCATGGTGTCTTTACCATTTGGCATGACTGGAAGGCATGTGAAGGAGGGAGCACGGCCCACGGAACCCTCCTAAAATGGAGAGTCAGTGCTCTGCGAGCGCGGTGCTCCGTGCCTTGTGGATGCTGCCCCTTTCGGAGTCGCAGGAAATTCTCCTGCGTTCTCTCAGGAGTGACTCTGGACGTCTCCAGAAATCGCAGCGTCCTCAAGGGCACGCTTACCCACAGACAGCTGGAAACGGTGACCTGACCGGGGTGGGCTCTGTCCTCTCCCGCCGGAACTGGGGTGGCAGCAAAGGAAAAGTCAGGAACCCGCTTTCTTCCAGTAAAAATTCTTTTTAATGGCTTAAAAAGGAGTCTGTACAAAACCAGCACCACCATTTGGTGCTTCCGGTCCGCTGGGGAATTCCAGGCGTCTCTTCCAACCCTATCTCTTTGGCCAGCTGTGCCTGAAACCCCTGCAGAGACAACATGAAAACAAGAGTTACTTCTTCCAGTTTGTCTGGAGAGCTGCTCTCAACTGCTCACAAAACGTTGCAAACCTTAATGCACAGCTTGGGGAGCCTGGTTTGCTGGCTGGGGGGGGGCGCGTCCTGGAGAACTGAGCTTGGCAGCAGTGCACCCCCCACATCCTGGCAGACGAGTGTGGGCTGGGGCAGTGCCCTGGGGCTCAATGAGGGTGGCTGTGCTGGCTCCGATCTAAAGGCAGATTCCCTCAGCAGGCCACACCCCAGGGGTGAGTCCTCCAGTGTCAGGGTCTGCCCTGAGGATCAGGGTTTCATGTTCTTAACTAAAATACTCTTAACACGACAACCCACATTTACTTACTGATTTTTTTCCCCTCATTCCTCAGAAATGGGCTCATCTCGGAAAATTCCAAGCCTATTTGCTCGGAGGTGACCCCTGGGCAGCTGTGTGGTGATAGGTGGGGAGTGACAGCAATCGGAGTCCTAGGACACAGTAATGGCGCTTGGCAGTCCCCTCCCCGCCTCCTAGCCCAGCTTTCCTAGAGTGACCGGGAGGGATCCGCTCCGGAGAGGCTCTAAGTCTTTTTGGTTGAGACCTCCGGGGCCACTGCTGGGTCTGAGGGGCCACGCCGGCCTCTGCCACATACCTGTCTGACTTTTCGGTTGGAAAGGACATGCTTTTGTTTCCCACCAACTGTTTAAGTTTTTTGGGTGCAGCGCATTTCTGAAAAGATAAAAAAAAAAAAAAATCACTTTAGCTGAGTGATAACGTGACCGCAGGACACACAGGAAACACGCCTCCCACCGCAACACCAGCACCGCCGGTGTGACTGGTTTTCTCGCCACCGGACTGGACGCTTCTGGGTGCCTCTGAAGAAAAGGTCGTCAGGATGAGCTACTAAAGGAACAGGAGGGCTCGTGCCTCCGCGTGCAAATTTTCGGCCGCCCTTGGCTCTGATTGCTGCCGACACCCACGGGGGCGAATGCAGGCTTGTGCCGGCACTGAAAGGAGTGTCTGGCCTGCGGCTGCGATTCCCATGGTAGCAAACCACATGTCAGCCTTTATAGCCTCTTTAAAAAAACGTTGTTATTTTTCCTGCTTTTTCTTGCTGGAAGAGCTGATGGGTACTGTCCGTACTTGGGAAGGGATGAGGTGAGGGCAAAGATATGCAAAGAAAGAGGAGTCCCAGCTGGGCCCTCTTCCCAGCAGCCAAAGAGAAAAAAAAAAAAATAGGCACCATGGGCATGTGAGCATTCTCAAGCAGATTTCTTTCCTTTTGTTTCATTTTTCATTTAAAAAATTTTTATTTACTTTATTAAAAAAATTTTTTTTAATGATTTATTCTTAGAGAGAGAGAGAGAGAGAGAGAGAGAGAGAGAGAGCACGCACACCAGCAAGGGAGGGGCAGAGCAATAGAGGGACACAGAATCCGAAGCAGGCTCCAGGCTCTGAGCTGTCAGTACAGAGCCTGACATGGTGCTCGAACTCACAAGCCAGAGTCGGATGCCCAACCGACTGAGCCACCCAGGTGCCCCTAAAAAATTTTTATTTTAGAGAGAGTGTGCGTCAGTGGGGGGAGAGGGACAGAGGGAGGAAGAGAGAAAATGAGAGAGAGAATCTCAAGCAGGCTCCACGCTGAGCGTGGAGCCTGATGCGGGGCTCGATCCCACGACCCTGGGATCATGACCTGAGCCGAAGTCAAGAGTCGGATGCTTAATCGGCTGAGCCACCCAGGTGCCCCTATGACTTTCTTTATTTTTTTATTAGTTGTATCTTGTATTTTGTTTTTAATTTTCAATCAAAATATAGTTGACATATACAATTTTATTCGTTTTCGGTGTCAAATATGTTTCTTACCTTGCCAGATGGGGTCTGCTTATTCGGATCAAACTGGGAAGAAGGTTTCGATTTGCTGTTTCCTGGAAGGTTAAGAGAAGAGAGGCGCCAGTGAGCACGGCCAGGAGTTGGCACACCCCACAGGCGGGCCCCTGGGCTGGCGCACGGTATCAGGGAGAGTGGGGCTGCTGTTAGCCTGTTGACCCCTTTACGAGGAGGGACCGACGGCTGACCTACGTTCACGTGTCTGGATCGAAGGACAGCCTGAACACCAGGCTCCTTTCCCACAGATCTATGCTCGGCTCAGGGGCAGGTGGCTAGAACACTGGCTCCTTTCACGCCAAGGAAACCCGTTCTGGTCCCCAGCACACATGGGGAGATGCTACGGTCGGTGACTTGGGCTCTGAGGTAACGATCCTGGGCTACCTTCTCCCTCTTCCAAGGGATGTGTTGCCAAGGAGGCTGCTCTACAGAGTCAGGAATGCCGTCTGTAGTCCGTCCAACGTGGACGGACTCTCAGCGACCAAGGAACTGCAGAGCAGCTCACGGGCATCGGGTTTCTTCAATAAACTCTTTACCGTGCCTGTGTGCCTGAGAGCACGTGTTTCTGGGCACAAGCTCAGGGAGGAAAGATGGAGGCAGGATTACTACGCCTGCCATCTTGCTCAGCTACCAGAGAGGCCCCGGCAAGTGAGGGCCAGCACAGGAGGGCGGGGGCGGGAGGTGCTGTCTGTCAGGGCCCTGCAGGCTCTCTGGGCGGCTCTTAGAGTGCTGGTGCCCCGTGCTTCTCGGGCTTAGTCTGCGCCCAGGGCGTGCTTTCTTTACTCTATGGCTTCCTCCCCGCTAAGGTGGCCAGATATTCCTTAATGGGCCCCAGTCCCGGCCTCACCAGCAAAAGCCTTGAAATCGGACTTGCTGTAGTCATACGGGGTAAAGCCTTTTTCTGGCAGATCTGGGTCTTTCGCCTTCTTAGAAGTTTTGAGTCGTTTCTTCTCTTGTTTTTGTTCTGTGGTCCTCGGGTCACTTGTTGTTCGCTCTCTCTTCTTGGCGGCATTTTCTAGCTGTAGAGGGAACGTACCAAGGGAAGGAAGCACGGAGTCGGGGGGATGGACGGACGTTCCAGAGAGGGGCTCAGCTGCTGTGCTGGGGGAGCGCGGGCTGGGAGTGTGAGCAGGGCTAGAGCTACGTGGGCCGAATGCCTCGCCGGAGAATGACAGCAAGCCATTCACGAAAGACGGGCTATGCATTCTGGAGGGCTCTTGGGGGGTGCAGAATGAAACACACACTAGGACAGAGCAGGATGCTCCACAGCCTTGGCTGTTAGAAGCGTCAGTACCTCATCCACTACTAGAGTCGGGGGGTACGGTCTGTTGACCATAAATTCGGCAAAGGAACTCATCTAAGAGGAATTATGATATAAACTTTTTTGAGGGGAACTGAGGCAGGCCACTCGTTGACAAGCCCCAATGAACAGTTAAGACATAAGCACTTAATGTGAACCACAGGGCAAGCCCCTCCTGCCATTCGAGGAAAATCCTAACCACAACTAGGGGCAGCTCGTTTCCTAAAAGGAGAAAGGAAGGGCCTGCACGTACGGCAGCCTGCTGTCGGACGGACACGGCCTGTTCCGCCGTGGCTCTGTACTCCTCGTTGGCCTGGTCCCGGGCAGCTGCGAGAGAGAGCACTGTCTGTGGGGCTGCTGCCTCTAGCAGCCGAGCCTCCCCCCTCACCCGGCTGCCCCGTCCGCCGGGGCCGCCACAGCCGGGGTGCCCTCCCTACCCGCCCCCATCTCGGAAGGACGGCTGCCTTGAGGCTCGGGCCTGGCTGCTCACCCCACACTCTCAATCTGACAGCCTGCTCTCGAGAACCCGGGCCAGGCATCCACCACCTACGTGGCTCCTCTCTGAGGACGCTGCAGACGGACCTCACCCACCGCACGTCAAGGCCCGGAACGAAACCCAAACCAGCTCCCCGTGCGCCCTTACTCTGCTGCTGGCCACCCTGGTCCTTCTAGTCACCCAGGACCAGACCTCTGGCATCCATGCCTCTCCACCTCCTCTCACGTGCCTTACCTGACTCGTCACCAAGTGCTGTCGGTGTCACTACCAGATACGTTGGCTTCTGGCTGCTTCTCACCACCTCTGCTACCATGCCGTCCGAGACAGTGGCCCCTCACCTGGGTCACCGCCCTGTGTCCTACCCGAGCTCCCACTCTTGCCCTCTCCACTGGGCTCTCCGGGGCCCCTGAAGGTCAGGGCAGGTCACTGCTCCGCTCAGACCCTCCACAGCTTCCCAACCCGCTGGGGGTACAAGCCGTCCTCATGACAGGCCCTTCCTACTCTCCCCCCCACTCAGCCGGGTGGGCTTCCTGGCCTCTTCCTGTGCACAGCCGACAAGTGACCACCCCGGGGCCTTGGACTTTCGGGGCCGCCAGTATAGAACTCGCTTCCCCTAGAAGCAGCCCATCTCTGCTCCGTGTCACGTTTATTAGGCTGCCTTCCCTAAACCCCATACGGAAGCAGCCACGGCTCCCTTGTGCTGCTTCCCCCAAGCACCTCCTACCCCTCTCCCCGAGGAAGTGTCTCCGGCCATCTGAAAGGACAAACATTCACAGGGAGGCTGTCCACTGTTCCCCAGGAAAAGGCAAGCCCCACAGGGCAGGGGCCGTGCTGTTCTGTTTGCTGCCATACGGGCACTTTGCTGAGCAAACAGAATGACGTACAAGGCCTGTTCCTTACTAGACACGCTGACGGGCTGAGTTACAAGGAAGTGAGTGCTACCTGTTTGCTCTGCTGCTTTCTCCTTGGCGCTTTCTTTAGATTCTCTGTGTGTCTGTACCCGGCTTGCCAGCTTCCAATGGTTGCTGATCTACAATGAAAACAAACAAAACAAAAACACCCCAAAACTCAGCCACCTAGGAATGCTTTATTTTTTTAATGAGGTGATACCGGACACGCTAACCTAACAACTGCACACGTTCTAAGTCATAAGTTCCAAATCTGATGACACAGAAAACTAAAATCTCATGCTGGCTTTATTTATAAAAAGTTTATCAAGAAGGACAAAGGGCAACTGTACTGCAGGTACTGAGCCGGACGCTTTCCTGTCCGCTGTCTCATTCGATCCCTTCTAATAATCCCCAGGACGAAGGCATTATCGTGCCCCCCACTTTGAGACGGGAAGCAAGTTCAGAGAAGCTAAGTAGCTTGTCTGAGGACACACGGTTAGCAAACGGAGGAGCTGGGACTCAAGGCAGGACTTCTCAGGGCTGTTTGCTTCTGTATGAGCATCTCGCTGACATGAGACAGAAGCACGGTAAGGGATGTGCGATTGCTGAATGGGCCACAACCGGTAGGGGAATGAGGGGACAAGGCATAAAATCCACCTGACTCCCCATCTCTAAAGGCAGCAGGCTAACCACCAGCGACAGGGCAGAGGCCTGTCAGGGTTCGGGCCTGACCCTCGCTGCCTAACGAAAGAGCGGGAAGCAGAGGGAGCCAGGCCGACCATCTGATCGGAGCAGGAACTTCCTGCAGGGAGGAAGAAGGCTTTTAACAGACAACAATGCTGGCTCCCAGGAACAGCTCATGGGGCTCCGGGGAAGGTGTTTCCTTATTCCTCATTAGGCTGTTAAAAACAAACCAAACAATAGAAGACAGAGTGTTTTAAAATTTAAGCTGTCGCCTGTAAGAGCCTGAAGGTAACACGCATATATAAAAATGCCTCAAGCTGTACACCTAACGTCTGTGCATCCCGTGACATATAAATGAAACTTTAATTAAAAACCAAGGGGCGCTTGGGTGGCTCAGTTGGTTGAGCATCCGACTTTGGCTCAGGTCATGATCTCACTGCTCATGGGTTCAAGCCCCGCATCAGGCTCGGTGCTGACCACTCGGAGCCCGGAACTTGCTTCAGATTCTGTGTCTCCCTCCCTCTCTCTCTGCCCCTCCCCCGCTCATGTGCTGTATCTCTCTGTCTCAAGAGTAAATAAATAATTTAAAAACAAACAAACAAACAAAACCCCAAAAGCCTCTTCCTTAAAAGGTTCCCAAATGGTTCTGAAAGTCAGAATACGGTTCTGGCCCCTCTCTCTAGAAGCAATGCTTATATATATGTTTATACAGAAAGTCTTTTCCGCATTCAGGAGATTCAAGACAGAACCTAGTTCAGATAATTAAGAAGTTTCCTTTTCTTAGAAAGTCACTCTTGGCAAGGATGACAAAGCCCACTTACTTCATAGATTTTTGATGATGGATCAAACTTTGCTGCCTGAGAAATGTGAGCACGGCGTTCGAGGGAAGGCAGAAACTGGAGGAACGGAAACAGTCGTGTTAAATGCGGCCAGGAGCTGTCGGACGGGGGGCTCTGGTTGGTCTCAGCTTGGGAGGCCTCATTCAGAGCGTCAGTCGAGCCATGGCTCACTGGCACTTGCGCGAGGTATCCTTGTGGGTCTCATCCGAGAAGACCCCGACTCCATCCCAACCTGGACACCAGGGACAACGGACACGCCGGATTCAGAGGCTCCCTCTTTCTGGGGCTGTCGGCTTCTTTTCCGGGCAAAAGGCCCCTACAGCTGCAGAGATCTCTACCTGCTCTGTCAGCCCTCAACCAAACACACAACGCCTACTTACCATCCTAAATGGATTTTCAAAGGACTCCATTATGTTCTGGGCTTTCTTCTGTGCAACTGTCAGTGGGCTCTTTCCACTCTCTTCAGCACTAGGTTCCTGCAGGGACAGACAGAAAACAATCAGCTCGTCACTGTAATCATTTTGTGACAATATGATGCAAGCAACGGGGTAATCATAACAGTAATAAGAATAACGGATACGTTTTTAGGCCTCTCATACGCATGAGGCACTATAACAGCCCGTAACAGCACACGGTAGGTGTATTTAACATCTATTTATTAAACCAACGAACTTTCACTGTCTCCTTATAGCCTGGGAGGTATTTGGTATTCTCCTCATTTTACAGATGCGGAAACTGAGGCACAGAGAAGTTAGGTCTTCCAGAGCCTGACAGCTAACAGGGGCACAATGAGGACTTTAAACCTAGGTCCCTCTGGCTCTAGAACTTGCGCTTGTAACCTGACGCTTACAAATGAAAAATCAGACACTTTTGTGGGGAATCAGGATGTTGCTTCCAACCGGGTTCAGAATGCATGCTCCCCTTCTGCATACCCTGTGGTGGCAGTCCTGCCAGCCAGGGCACAGAGACACGACGGTCTCTGTTAGGCGAGGCACAGCGCTTCTGTGTTCACGCGGCCCCAAGTTCACGCTCTCATTTGTAGCTGCTGATTCACCTTGATGGCTCAATTAAAGCGCCCAGACTTCTCCGCTCACGAGTTACTGAGGCAAGACCCAATCTCAGTTTATGTGATTAAGTGAGAAAGAGAGTTAACTCCCAGGCACTGTGTTCCACAAGCCACATTTTGCCTTCCTGGCTGCGGCCTCGCACTCTGGGGTGATTCCGGAACCTATGGAACTACCCAGCTGTGTCTCCCATGACCACCTGCTAAGCTTGATCCTCGTCTTTACCCAAACGGATCGGATGCTTGCTTTTCTTTCTTTCCAGAAATTCCGATTTTTTTCTTCTACCACCTCTGTTGTTGGCAGTGTTCAGAGTTTTATCTGTGTATTTTCCCTTCGTCCTGGTCATTTTGGTATCTACCCATCTTGACCAACAACTGCACGCCCTCATTCTCCCTCTGCTAAGAATCTGAAGTGCAAGTGCTGGCCGGAATGAGACACCCGCTGGGGAGGACGGGCTCTGTCACAACCCAGCGCATATTCCGGAACACGGCCTGGCCCAGGTTGGCCACACTTGGTTCCAGACTGGACGGGGTCACGACCTACCACGACTCAGCCCCTCTCTGGGGTGGGAAACAAACGTCTACCCACTTCCTAGTGCCCTCATACCCTGCCCCTCACGATCCCTGATCAGCCACAGCATAGAGAACTACGTTTCTAGGCCTCCTCTTTTCCATCCTCAGCATACGGAGACGGTGCTGCGCGTGCCGGGGAGGACCGACCAGCGCGCTACACTCACGAGAGTGCTCACCGGCCCCTTCCGGGACTCAGGCCGGGCTGCCTCTGCTGCGGCTGTCGGGAAGGTCCTGCTTATGGATCCTCGTGGCCCACGCGCTCCTCCCCCGTGGGCATTAGTGTCAAAAGTGGATCCAACACTCCAGGCAGTTAGCCTGTTGATAAACCCAAGAATTCCCTGCGGGTCGACATCACCTCATGCATCTCCTACTACTCACGTTAAATAACGTGATGACAGCGGTAGCAATAAGGCATTTGGGGTCTGGCGCGGCCTCCTCTTCTCTTTGGTCGGGGAAGAGGCTTGCCTGTTTCTGCACGGGCACAGGCCCTACAGGGACGCAAGTCAGGAAGGTCAAAGCCTAGTGGATGGCATGCATGCAAGGCAGTTTCCAGGACATTCCGGAGGCCCCTACGTTACCGTTGCTTGCGATGACAGGGTAGCCATCTGAAGGGGCGTGGGAGCAGTCATGGGGTCCAAAGAGAACATTCTCCAATCTCTGCATCGGAAAGAAACCACAGGCCTCAGGAAAGCCTTGCAGGCATGCAGTGGCTTTTCACTACCGTGCTGGGGACTGCCTCTGGCAGGGAGGTTTATGCTACCCCGGCTCTGGCTGGGGTTTCCCCGGGTAAAGAGAGGACGGAAGCGGCACCCACCTCGGGACCGGGCAGCGGGCTGCTCTTCTTCACGCCGGTCGCCACCTCAGACTGAGGAGGAAAAACAAAAAGCATCTGAGGAAAGGTACGCAAACAGGGTGCCCGTACGCAGTTCCCCCGCACAGGTTGTTCCCTTCACTAGACTGTCGTTCACGAGCCCAGAGGTTTTCTTTGGTCCTTCATCCCTCCCAGAGCCTGGCCACATAATCACTTGGCACTCAAGAATTATCCATTGAACGAAAAGAATGAAAACCTTTATCATGACAAGGGATGACGCAGAAGATACACCAGAGCCATTCTTCCCTAGAACAGGGTTTCTCTTTACCTGGCCAAGCCGTAGGGCTAACAAAGGAAACTTTAGCACGAAGACCAAAATGTGTATAACCTTACGGTCTCTTCTTTATCCCCCTAAAGGAACTGATTTTAAGTCTTTTTGGATCAATAATCCAATTCCAAAAAATTACAAATACGATTTACCATACACCAATATTACTACCGAGGCAACACAATTAAAAACTGCCCCCCCCCCCAAAATACAACTCAAGACACGCAAATCTATCTGAACACGCTGGAGCATGGACACAGGCGCGTGGGTGCACACACACCCGCCACTGGGCCCGCACCCAGGAGTCACACCTGTGGGGATGCAGGTAACCGGACTTTCGGCTAGCTAGACTGCCCTTACCTGAGCTTGTCTAAAACTTAGCATCTCCTTCACAAAATTAGCTCTTCCTGAATGCCCCATTTCTATCCAAGGCCGTCCCACTTGCCCAGTCACCTAGACTTTATATTTGGAGTTGCACTAGACTCCACTTCCACTATCCCCAAATCCATTTGCCAGTCAGAGAATACGCCGGAGCACGTCGCACGGTGCTCAAAGAAAATGGCAGTAACTTTCATCGTCTGTTACTAAGTCCCATCGACCTTTCTTCTGATGGTACTTCTTGTTCCTGTTCCTTCCATTTCTGGGACCGCCAAACTCACAAGGTATCAGCACTTCACGTCTTGGACCCCTGCCAGGCTTCAAAACATGCTCCCTGGACTGAGACCCTCAACCCATTTTTTTAAAGTTTTATTTATTTAAGTAATCTCTACACCCAGTGTGGCGCTCGAACTCACAACCCTGAGATCAAGAGTCGCACACCCCTCTGACCAAGCCAGCCAGGCGCCGTGACCCCCAATCCATCTTATTCCACCAGGTTAACTGCCTCCCAACAACGCTAACTGGCCCAGTCATTAGACATTACTTGCTGTTGGTTTACTGAAGATAGGACCATAAAATAACAAAGATGAGGTTTAGCTCTTTGCTCTCATAAAGAAGACATGTCTCCTAGCTTTCCTAGCCCCTATTATTTTCTGAGGGCTTAAAAACAATTTTTTAAAAATTTTTATTTATTTTTGAGAGAGAGAGAGAGACAGAGTGTGAGTGGGAGAGGGGCAGAGAGAGAGGGAGACACAGAATCCAAAGCAGGTTCCAGACTCTGAGCTGTTGGCACAGAGCCTGACGCAAGGCTTGAACTCCCAGACCGCAAGATCGTGACCTGAGCCAGAGTCGGACGCTTCACCGACTGAGCCACCCAGGCGCCCCTCTTGGGGTTTCTTTTTAGGATGGAGGCCAGATGACGCATGCAGAAGCCCACAGGCGCCTGCAGACAGCAGGCCTGCCGAGCCGGGACCCTCTGGCAGCAAAGCCTCTTACCTTTAGCAGGGGCATCTCCCGAGCCTGCCGGACTAAGAGATGCATCTCGTTGATCTGCTGCCGCACGAGGGGCGGTACAGGGTGGCAGCAAGCTATGATGCCCTGAGGTTCCCTGAAGACAAGAAGGGACATACTCAGCTCGTCACTCAGGGACCCAGCCTCCGAGGCTTCCAGACGAGACTGGTGAGCAGGGAAGCCCGAGAGCTGCAGCAGAGAGCAGGACTAGGGAGCCGCACGCCCAGCACGGGGCAGTCTGGGCCGGCTGCCTGCGCGCTCTTCGCTGCAGCATGCTCGGTGGAGGTGTGTCTCGCAGCCTGGCTCCCGGCTAACAGGGAGAGCTGGAGAGGGGCGCCGCAGCTCTGCTGAGCTGTCACACTGCAACGAGGTCAACCGAAGACCATGCACTTGGCTTCTCTACATGTACATCAATTAACGTCATAAAGCACTCAAAATCCTGAGATTCCACGGTTTGGAACAAATTACAGAGGAGAGCATCTGAGACACTTCCCTCCCTTCCAAGTGGGTGCTTGAAGGCTCAGACTTGCCCTGGAACCGAGCTGAGGCGTAACCACTGAAAACAGCTGCAGTTCAGAAGTCCTAGTCCCTACGGGGCAGTCCAAGGGCAGAAATTCCGAATTCCTGGGACTCGTGAACTTCCCCAGAGCACTTGTTGTCTCTGAGTCGACAACGCTGAGGTAATAACTATCAGAGAGGCTGATTTTGATGGATAAAATTTCTCTATTGAGAAAGTCAATGTATTCATCAGTTCACAGACTCACTTGGGCAGTTCTTCAGCTATCTTCAGCATCATGTGGTTTGGCAGGACGTATCTGGAACAAAACACACAGTGGGAGCACGTGAAGTTCAGCCAGCGAGCCCCGTTAAAAGGCTACAACCCGGGCAGTGGGGGGAAATGTGCCACACTTTCGTGGCAGAAAGAAAAAAGCCCTTTATTTCCTCGTGACCCGAGCTGCTCGGCCTATCTAGGAGCAGATATTAAAAGATCGTCTAATCCCTTACCCGTAACTTTCATCTTCCCTGCGCGCGGTTTTATCCCTCCAGGCAAACAGCAGCTGAAAGGCCGTCAGCTGCTGGGTGTTGAGATGCTTCTTCTGCTTCCTGTACAGCTCGAGGTACGATTCATCCGTGAAGATGGGTTTGATGAATTTCTGCAACGTTATCAGAGAACACGGAGGATCAGCGGGAATCAGAACTGCGCCCCGGGCTCTCGACAACGCTCGGCTCTTTTCCTCCACGTCAAGATCAAAGCAAAGCATGAGGACCCGGCCAGAGACCAGGCGGCGGTGGCCGGCAGCGCTGTACCTTGAGGCAGATGTCTCTGCTCCGGTGCCACACGGCCTGCAGCTGCACAGGCTGCTGGTTGCCCCGCTCCCACAGCTCCAGCCTCATCTTATCGTAAATGTAAAGCAGGTAATGGGTGTCATCTCGGGCGTAGTTGAGCATTTCCTCGGGCAGAGGTCTAGAATTGCAACAGAGGAAAAGCTTTTGCTGGTCCCTCCTCCTATCCCCTGCCCGCCCAGGGTGCGGCGATGTAAGCTATCTGCTCTGCCGGCCCTAAGACTTTGGCTCCTTTTGGCATCACAGCCAATACTCCAGTGAGATTCCCTACATCTTTTTAAAAATTTTTTTTTTTAACATTTATTCATTTTTGAGACAGAGATAGAGTGCGAGTGGGGGAGGGGCAGAGAGAGAGGGAGACACAGAATCCAAAGACAGGCTCCAGGCTCTGAGGTGTCTGCACAGAGCCCGACGCGGGGCTTGAACCCACGAGCAGTGAGATCATGACCTGAGCCGAAGTCGGACACTTAACCGAGTGGGCCACCCAGGTGCCCCGAGATTCCCTACATCTCAATAGGACGAGCCATCGTTTCCACAGCTGGGGAGAAAGGGGAGCAGGATAACGACATGGTTGCAAACAGAGACCCTGCCATCCCCGAGTTTGAATCTTAGCTCTCAACACCTGTGCCCGGACAAGTCACTATGCTCTCGGGGCTCACTTTCCTCACTTGGGAAACGCAGGAAGGCACCTCACGGGCTGCTGTGGGGACCCCCAGCACAGCATCCCCAGAGCTCTGAGCTCAGTGCCTGGCGCATGGTAAGAGTTCAACAATAGGTCGTGGCTTTCAGGCTTTGTCCATTTTCATCTTCTATTTGGGCCTATTAGATCCGCTTTGGAAACTCTGTTCATACAACAGCTGCAACCTCAGTGAGCGTGCTGAGCCCAAACTCCAGGAAGTGTGGCAGGACTCGACCGAAATCTTACACTCTAGTAAGCGCTCATTATAAGGCGCGATCACCTATGTACCTTAGAGTTCTCTCAGGCCTCTGGGAATGCACCACACACACACGTGCGCACACACACCGATCCTGACTGCAGAGATCCGAGTTTCAAATGAGAGACAGGCAGGGACACAGACACGGACATGGCACATCTCTTCCAAACCCTATTCCCGAGAAGCACGGTGTGATAGCCCTACATACACTCCACGTGGTCACCCCGAAACTTTCAGCTGTGTTGGGAACAGCTGGAGGGAAGACCAGCAACCTTGATCTCAAGGTTCAGCTGACGTCACAGTCTGAACAAAGGTCCGGGTGGACGAGACACTAATGGGCACCCACGCTTCGTGCTGCCATCCGCACTTCCTCGTCAAGCACCGACTGACCGTATTCTCCAGTCAGCCAGCTGGTACTGTTTGTTGGATTCTACACCGCAGTAGAGTTTCAGCAGGTGGTCCAGCGAGTGCCTGCCCAGGTTAAGGAGGCGAGCGGCCTGATGGGTATCGAACATGTTCACTACGTACAGCCCGAAATCTTTCTGCAGCCATTCTATGTCTGAATCCGCACCATGGAAGACCTGAAAACAAAACCCCAGAGTTACGCGGTATGCTGCACACACGGGTATGCTGCACACACGGGTATGCTGCACACACGGGTATGCTGCACACACGGGTATGCTGCACGCACGGCCACCGGGAGGCCCTGGAAAAAACTCCGCCTCCAGGAGGTCAGAACACTGGGATTCGACGCCAGAAGGCAGATTAAGATGGGGTTCAGTTTTAAAGGCTTCTTTTAATTTGGACCGACAGACAGCCTTCTGCACACCCTTCAAGGCTGAAACTGCTAACAGCCAGTAATTCTGAGAAAGCAGCTCTCCTACAGCTTCAAGGATGGTCATTAAGTCCGCGGGCTCCCAGTGGCGCGGGCTCGCTGCAGGAGTCGTTAACATGATGCACCGCTGCTCCGGGTGGTAACGAGCTACATCTTAGGCTGTTCTAATTGGGGGTTAGAAACAAAAGCAGTTTAGCGTGTGGGACCCAAGTGCAGGAAATTACAACTATTTCTCTCAAGCTCAGCAGGTCTATGGAGAAACAATGAAATAGTAAAATGGAAAGCACGTAAATCCGGCGCTCGCGCGCCACGGCTGGAGAAGGCTGGCTGACCTTAACGATGGCGGGGTCTGTGAGGCTCTCATTGAGAATGTACATGTCGCTTCGGAGCTCCAGGGTGTCGACAATGAAGTCCTCTGTTCGGGTGGAGATCTGCATCAGGCAGGTCAGTCCCAGGAAGCTCCTGTAGGAGTGGTGCTACGGGCCGGAGAGAGGGGAGAGCAGGGAAAAATGGTTTCACTGGGCTTTCCTGTACGGACTTCAGGAGGGCAGCTATAAAAGTTACAGGGCTGATTGGTTTTTGCCAACAAAACAGATCTGTTGGTATTAATTTTATACTCCTCAAGTAGGTGAACTCATGGAGAATGTGAAATTTCACTCAAGGTCCTTCACAACTTACCTCTAAGTCCACTGCAAACTCCTGACAAGTCAAGAGCTTCTCATTGAGCGCTACCAGCTCGTCCAGGGAGGACACAAAATGGCAGGGCGTTTCTCCCACAGGCCTATATAACTGGAGCACGAGAGCACAGGTGGGAAGAGAGAGGAACATTACGAATCATCCTTTGCTAAAGCACAAAAGGAATTTAAGAGTTCAAGAAATGACCCAAAACTGCAACCTTCTACTTTAAAAGATATTTAAAGAAAGTCAAAATTGCATCGATTGGATTTTTTTCTGGGCTACTTGGATATCATCCATAGACTCGGTTTGGATGCTAACCTGGGGTTGTGGCTTTTGAAGGACTGAGTCTGGTGGAGTGAAGTGATCTAGTTCATACTGATAAGGATGTGCGAACCTGAATAAAATAAAACAGAAAAGTCCTTTTGAGGAGTTCTGTGATTCAAGGAAAAACAACAGCTTTAATCCAATTTGTAAAGACAAATGAGCAAAGAACACTGTGAAAATATTTTCTCTCTAAAAAAAGCAGTTATTTCACTGAGAATTCAAGGGCATCAAAAAAAAAAATCAGGTCATACTGCTTCACCCTTAGAATGTGATTAGTTAAAAACCTACCCACTTATGGGGCACCTGGGTACCTCAGTCCAACTTAATTTCGGCTTAGGTCATGATCTCAAGGTTCATGGATTCAAGCCCCATATTGGGCTCTGTGCTGATAGTGTGGAGTCTATTTGGGATTCTCTCTCTCTCTCTCTCTCTCTCTCTCTCCCTCCCCTGCTTGCATTCTCTCCCCGCATCTCAAGATAGATAAACTTAAAAAAAAAATCTCATTTATAAAAGAGTTGAACTCTTATTTCAAAACACTGTATGGTTGGCATTGTGGATGATATAAAAACATGCAATTTACGATTCCTTGTGGTTTGGAAAACCTGTGGGGAGAGAGAGAGAATGGAGCAGATATCGAAATTGGTCATATGCCAAAGCCTCTACTTTTTGTTCCTCTATCATCTACTTGCATAAAAATCCTAAATCTCTGAGTTCCTTGAGGGCAGCGCCACAAGTCATCACCTTTATTTCTTTCACACCTGGCCTGCGGCCTCCTGGTGCAGTGCTGAGGCGGAAGGAATGCTGCTCACGCAGACTTGCGCTATGTGCGAAAATGGCCAACACCAGCAAAGTCCTTCCCACCTTTTCCTTTCCTACGGAAGGTGAGGTCCCTTTGTCTATTTTAAGCAGTTTATTATTTTTTTAAATTAATTAATTAATTAAAGGTTATTTATTTTGAGAGAAAGAGAGACAGAGAGTGTGTATGTGAGCAGGGGAGGGGCAGAGAGAGGCTTGAACCCACGAACTGGGAGATCATGACCTGAGCCAAAATCAACAGGCAGATGCTTAACAGACTGAGCCGCCCGGCCACCCCCATGCAGTGTTTTGAAGATGCTTACGCAGCCAGTGAAAGATGCCGTTTCCCCACTGACTTCATCAGCGGGCCCCTACCTCACGGTTTGAGTCCCCACCCCGTAAGAAAGGCAGAATGGCAAAGAACGACGGTTTGAAGAAAACGGGGGGGTTTCGAGTTCCGGTTGTACAGGGAGTCAGCATCTCTCGGTGGGGGGTGAGAGTGAGCGCCACCTCTGAGGACTGGTGAGGGTCACCCGAGATGCCACCTGTGCAGGCCCTCTGTGAGCACCAACAGGAGGTCTGACCATGGAGATCTACTGAGAGGACAGTGATATCACCCTGCCTCAGATTCTTTGTTTACCGGATATATTTTATAAGAGTGAAGCCGAGCGAGAATGTGGCATAAAGGTAAGAAGCACTCATGGTAGAAAAGTCCCGACAGGCAAATACTTACATGTCCTGCTCCACCTGCTGGGTTCTCTGCTGATGGATGAAGTCGGCCAGGGCAGGGGGGACATCCAAGTCCTCCGGACGATCCTGTGGGCGTTCCCTCCTTTCTTTAGAGAGTGCTGGAGACCCAAGGAACGACAAAAACGTCATCCCAGGGGCGCCTGGGTGGCTCAGTCGGTTAAGCGGCCGACTTCGGCTCAGGTCATGATCTCACAGTTCGTGAGTTCGAGCCCCACGTCGGGCTCTGTGCTGACAGCGTGGAGGCTGGAGCCTGCTTCGGATTCTGTCTCCCTCTCTCTCTGCCCCTCCCCTCTCTCTCTCTCAAAAATAAACATTAAAAAACAAAAACAAAAATGTCATCACAAAAGGGGTGAACACATTCTCATCGTGTCTAGTTATGGAGGGGTTAACTGGCTCCTTCCAAGGCAGTTAAGGCCTAAGGCCTTTCCTTAGGCCAGTCTGCATGACTTACCCTGAGGGAGGGGTTTCTGAGCGTTGGGCTTGATGAAGATCTTAGGAAGAAATGGTGTGTTGGAGTTGTCGATCCTTTCTCGGAATTTAAGCTGAGGCCGGACGATGTTTTTGGCATGAAGCAACCGGAAAGTTTCAGATTTTGTTTTTTTGCTATATTCTCCTGCCTATGATAACAAATACAAATAGCTTATAATGCAGCAACTCATAAATTAGAAATATAAATTCCCATTTCTGCCTTCCAAGAGCATTCACTTGAGAATGTATGTTGTGTACTAGGTCGCAGGACGCAAAGTAGAGACGAGGTGATTAGGTTGTGCCCGTTCACGAGAACACGTTGGGCCGTGGCCAGTTCTGGATCCAGTGAATCAGAACAGAAACACAGACTCGCACGGGCAGAGGCCCTGTTGTAAAGCTGACATTAGAAGCGCTAGTCCATCTGAAAAGCCGCCCTCACCTTGCGGTTCCAGCTGGACACTATTGTTTTGGGGACCTGTAACCCTGCAGGGAGGACTGGCTGTTGATTCTTATTCACACCCGAAGCTTCATCCAGTAAAATACCCTAGGGCAAGAGACAACAGTTCAGTATCTTCCTTGCAGGATTAACACGTTAATGACTCAACATTCTTAAGAAATATATTCTGGGGCGCCTGGCTGGCTCAGTTGGTTATGCATCTGCCTCTTGGTTTCGGCTCAGGTCACGAAACTCTCGGTTTGTGAGTTCCATCCCTGCTTCGGGCTCCGTGGACAGTGCGGAGCCTGCTTTGAATTCTCTCTCTCCCTCTCTCTCTGCCCCTCCCCCACTTAAGAAATGCTAAATTTCCTTTTCATTTCCTCAGATGCTGGGGTTTCTTTTCATAGTTTAATAATACAAAAGCTCATTTGTTCATTTCATTTCATTTCCTCATTTCATTTATTAGTTTTCTCTTTTTAAAAAAAGAAGATTTCATTTTTAAGTAATCTCTATGCACAAGGTGGGGCTCAAACTCATGAGCCTGAGACCAAATCAGCCAGGGGCCCCCCTTCAGAGTCAGGGGAGATACTCACCACTCTTTCCAGAATGACGTCGTTAGTATCAACTAGCAAATCAAACTTGTCCTCCAGCTCTGTCACCTTACTTCGGTCTTTAATGTTGCTTCGACACCCATGGTACTGCATTACCCGACTCATGCTTGGAAGGACAGGAAAACCACGCTTAGTTTCTATACCTTTATTCACTTGTTCCCAGTCTGGGAGAAAGCTTGAAAGGTTTGGCTTGGACGGTTCCCGACACTTTTTGATCAAACACATAAATATCTGCACCCTTATAGCAAAGTTGTGTGGCCGCGGGCAATTGCCTAAATCTCACCAAGGCTCACTTTCCTCATCTGTCAACTGAAGGGATGGAAGAAATTATCTCAAAGCTTCCTTTAAATTCTAAAAAATGTATCATACTAGGTAAATAACACACTCTGCATTCATTGCTTTATCATTGGATCTAAAATAGGGTCTCTACCTCTCATGTGACAGTTAAACAAAATCACTGTTTGTGAACTGTCTGTCCTCGGGCTCTTATTAAGAAGCTGATCCTCATGGCCTGAGAAGCTGTGTGCAAGAATCTTGGCCCTAGGCTTTCAAGTCCCACATTATTCAAAAAGATTCACCAGATTCATTGTGCAAGAGTCACTATGTTTTTTAAAAGTTAAACTCAAAATTTACCAACTAACATTTCCCTAATCAAAATCCACTGTCTTGGGGCGCCTGGGTGGCTTAGGCAGTTGAGCATCCGACTCTTGATTTCGTCTCAGGTCATGATCCCAGGTTCGTGGGATCAAGCCCTGCATCAGGCTCCACCCTGAGCACAGAGTCTGCTTAAGACTCTCTCTCCCTCTCTCTCTCCTTCTGCCCCTCTCCCCTGCTCACTCTCTCTCTAAAATAAATAAAATTGGGGCCCCTGGGTGGCTCAGTCAGTTAAGCATCTGACTCTTGGTTTTGGCTCAGGTCATGGTCTCATGGGTTTGTAGAGATCCATCAGGCTCTGTGCTCACAGCAGTGTGAAGCCTGCTCAAAATTCTCTCTCTCTCTCTGTCTCCCTGTATGTCCCTCCCCCACATGTGCACACATCCTTTCTCAAAATACATAAACTTTAAATAAAACAATAAAAAAATAAATAAAATGAAAAAATCCACTGTCTCTTTAAAAAATATTTTATTTTTAATTTTTTTATCGTTAAATTTTTTTTTTAATTTTATTAAAAAAATTTTTTTAAGAGCCGGATGTGGGGCTTGAACTCATGAGCTGCAAGACGATGACTTGAGCTGAAACCAAGAGTCAGATGCTTAATTGAGCCACCCAAGTGCCCCTAAAAAAATTTTTTTTAACGTTTATTCATTTATTTTTGAGAGAGAGAGAGAGAGACAGAGCACAAGCAGGGTAGGAGAAGAGAGAGAGGGAGACACAAAATCTGAAGCGGGCTCCAGGCTGTGAGCTGTCAGCACAGAGCCCGACACGGGGCTTGAACTCGCAAACTGTGAGATCATGACCTGAGCCGAAGTCGGACGCCCAACTGACCTAGCCACCCAGGTGCCCCTTTTTAATTTTTTTTTTAAGTTTATTTACTTATTTTGAGAGAGAGAGCATCAGCAGGGGAGGGGCAGAGAGAGAGGGAGAGAGAGAATCCCAAGCAGGCTCCATGCTATTAGTGTGGAACCCAATATGATGCTCGATCTCATGAACAGTGAGATCATGACCTGAGCCTAAACACTTAACCGACCGAGCCCTCCAGGGACCCCAAAGATTTTATTTTTTTAAGTAATCTCTACATCCAACGTGGGGCTGGAACTCACAACCCCAAGATCAAGAGTCACTTGTTCTATGGACTAAGCCACCCAGGTGCCCCCACTGTCTCGTTTTTATATTTTATGGGTCTTGATAGCACAGAAAAATATGATTAAGATAAAACTAATCTTAGAAAAAATTATCTTCTTTATATTCATTATTCTCACCCTAAAAAAATAATATAGGACTCACCACTGAAGCAACCTGTCTCCCTGTGTTTCACAAAATGCCTGGAAGCCAGGAAAACTCCGGTAGAAATCATACTCATCGCCAAACTGTGGTAGGCCCCCGGATGCCTTGGTGACTGCCACCACTGAGCCAAGAGCAAACTGTCAAAAACCAGAAAAAAAAGCATTTTTTTAAAGTTTATTCATTTATTTTGCGAGAGAGCACGTGTGCACGCATGCGAAGCAGTCGGGGAGGGGCAGAGAGAGAGAGGGAGAGAGAGAGAGAATGAATGGGAGAGGGACAGAGAGAGAGAGGGAGACACAGAATCCAAAGCAGGCTCCAGGCTCTGAGCTGTCAGCACAGAGACTGACGCGGGGCTCGCACCCACGAACCGTGAGATCATGACCTGAGCCGAGTTGGACATTCAACCGACTGAGCCCCCCAGGCGCCCCTAAAACAAGCACGTTTTAAACATGGATCCCCATTCATTCAGCAGCTCATTTTTCTCAAGGTCTACTATATATGATACACTGTGCTAGATCATGCTTCTTCACACGCAACAAATATTCATTTAGTGTTGATTTTTACCTCGGTCCCTGAGGAACCTGATTTTACCTCAGGAACCAAGTTTTAGAGCTTACATTCTTCGGAGAGTGGGAGAGGAAGAATAAATACATAGGAGACTAATATTCAAAATGGCCTGGGTTTGGGGACACCTAGATAGATCAGTCGGTTAAGCGTCTGACTTTGTATCAGGTCATGATCTCACGGTTCAGGAGTTCGAGCCCCGCGTCGGGCTCTCTACTGTCAGCGCAGAGCCCGCTTCAGATCCTGTCTCCTTCTCTCTGCCCTCCCCTGTGCTCTCACTCTCTCAAAAATAAACATTAGGGGCTCCTGGGCGGCTCAGTCGGTTAAGCGCCCGACTACGGATCAGGTCATGATCTCAGGGTTCGTGAGTTCGAGCCCCGCGTAGGGCTCCGTGCTGACAGCTCTAGAACCTGAAGCCTGCTTCGGATTCTGTGTGTCCCCCTCTCTCTGCCCCTCCACTGCTCGTGCTCTGTCTCTGTCTCTCTCTCTCTCTCTCTCTCTCTCAATAATAAATAAAAACGTTCAAGTAAGTAAGTAAGTAAATATATAAATAAATAAACACTGAAAAAACAAATGGCCTCGGTTTGAACCTTGGCTCTGCCTCCTACTAGCTGTGATCCTGGGTAAGTTATTTAATTTATCTGGACCTTAGTTTCCTCCTCTGAAAAACAGGCATAATGAAAGTGCCGCCCCCATAGAGTTGTGAGGATTAAATGAGCTAATTAAATCACATAAGGTAGAGCTTGGTAGGCACCTAAGTGCTATTATTATTACTTTCCAAATTCAGGTCCATGAGTTTTCTATAGGAATTTACTTCCATGTTTCCATTTAGGCAAAGCGTCTAAAACATAAGAACACTCTAGATTCTTTGGCTGGCCACATTATAACCACCACCGCCCACAACTCGACTGTATTTATCTTCCAGTTAGTGCCGAGCGGTTCTTTATTTTAACTGTTGTGTGTTAATGAGAAAAAATCCGAAGGGGCTGTCTTAAAGAAATGATGGCTGGTCACGTGCAGGCCAAGTGACACCACTGTGACTTGAGTACGGAATGTTTTTTGGGGGGAGGAGGGGAGAAAAGAGGTAGGAACCACGGTAGCTGGTGAGCATGAAGGACACCCAATCAGGACCATGGCTAGTGGTCCAGGAACTATCAGAGCCAAACAAATGAATGAATAATGACATCTGCTAAGGATGATCCAGGAGGCTGAGTGGGGCCTGGGGGACTACACAGTGCTACCTTACCCATTATTTTAGTTTTGTGGTTTTGTAAGAGTTATGCACGAGGCGTTTAAACCTAGTTTTGTTTGTTCATATTCAAAAAACATTACGCGAGGGGCGCCTCGGTGGCTCAGTCGGTTAAGCGGCCGACTTCGGCTCAGGTCATGATCTCGCGGTTCGTGAGTTCGAGCCCCGCGTCGGGCTCTGTGCTGACAGCTCGCAGCCTGGAGCCTGCTTTGGATCCTGTGTCTCCTTCTCTCTCTGCCCCTCCCCTGCTCACTGTCTCCCAAAAATAAATAAACATTAAAAAATTTCAAAAAACATCACGCAAATAATTTAGATGAACCCTCTCTGTGTTCCTCCGAGGCAATGATAAAATGCTCGAAGGCGCACGGAGGAGGCTGAGTCGGTGGCAGCTGTTACAGGTGACATTAAACCCAGGGTCTGGGATTTCGTAGGACCGCGCCTCAGAACAGGAAAGGAGCATCGTCCTGGCCGCGGGAGAGGAGGATGCCCATGTGGCGTAAAGCAGCCGAGCCCCTCCGGAGAGTTGGCTTGGTGGCTCGGGCCCGGGCGGGGGCGAAGTCGCGAGGGCTTGGGGACATCAGGGTGACAAGGAAGCCCTTCCCACGACGCCGAGACGGCTTTCCGCACCCGCGGCGGCATGGGCTCAAATGTGAGAACGAGGGCCTGGGAAGCGGGGCGTCCCTGAGGGTCCGCGTGCGCTCACCGCCCGGGAGGCGAAGGGAACGACTGTGCCCGGCTCGGACAGCGGCCTCTGGACCCCCACCCGGGGCCCGCAGCGGCGCGCGTGCGGCCCGCGGAGCGGCCGCCGACTGGACCCGGGCTTGCTTCCGGCCGACCGCGGGCGGCTCTCGATGCCCCAGAGGCGCAGCAAACTTACCTTCACGAAGCTGTCCGCGTCCGGGAAGCCCGGTAGCACCATCTCCCCGTCGGGTTTGGCCGCGCTGGTGGCCGACTGGGCCTTGGGCTCTCGGGGACCGGGAGGCGCCATTTTTCCCGGCCTGCCAGGCTCTTCTCGCGAGAGCGCCGCGGGCCGGCGCGGCGCGCGCGCGCACTACGCATGTGCGAAGTCCGGCCTCTGGGGAGACGTGCCGGCTTGGAAAGTGTGAGTTGCTTTGCGACCCGGAGCGCCCCGTCCGGGGGGAGTTTCCTTTTTCTCTTTAACCTCTTATCGTATCTTCTCGATAACCTTGTGACCCGGGGGACCCAATTATCCTCATCTTTAAGGCCAGCTCCTCCCAGGCTCGTCCCGTGCCCGCCTCACCGGCTTGGTCTGGTCTCCTGCAACGATGCCCTGTCTCCGGCATCGTCTGCCTTCTTCCTCGGTCCCGGTCCGTCTCTCACGGCCGACACGTGTGCTGGCATCCCTGCCAACGACAGAAACACAAAACGTCACCGCACACCTCCATCCAACCACCGTCACGTTTCTCTTGCCCTTTTTAGGCAAACTACTGGAGAAGGCGTTTCCCTGCCACAGAGGCTCTCCAACTCTCTTGAGCTCTCCCAGTCGTTCCTCCCCGTCTACACCGCTGGAAGCACTGTTGCTGAGGCGCAAATTGGGAACTCACCCGATTGTGAAGTGAACCCGGGAAGGGCTTTTGTTCTGAGGGAGGCAGTTTTGGCAGCCCGGGCGATGGTTGGGAAGGTTAGTGGGGTGTAGCCTCTCTCCTAAGATCAGGGGTGGCACACCCTTAACACACTTCATTTGGCTTAGTAAGTGTTCAGGAAATGTTAATTGACCCAATTATTCAGACTATGCTATTAACAGGAATATTCTATTAAGAGAAGACTTGTTTTCACTCTCGCCCCTCCCCACGGGCACAGGTACCCCGGCAGAAGGAAGAGCTGGCCTAGCTCATTGTAACAACAAATATTTTCGAGCACGTAGCCCATATGGCTCAACCTAATACCACGTTTCAGGGTGTGCTGCGTGCTTTACATGTATTAGCCCAACCTCAAAACGACCTTACGGGCTAGATCGTAACTATTATCCGTACTGTCAGAGGAGGAAGCCAGCATTGATTGAATAACTTCATAACGGTAGTGTGAGGTGGAGTTGAGATTTGAAACTAGGTAATCTGACAGCACAGCCTTAGTTCTTTCAAACTGCTTTACATGCCTCCCAGAGTTTCAAGGCCTAACCTATAGAAAGGTACCAGTGCTTGCAAGGATCCTGAAAGTCCTTTGCCACATGCCTGCCTTCACACGGGCTTACGTGAAACCATCCCGGATGGATAGGTTAATTACACTGTCCTTAAAGGCTTCATCAGCTCGCCTTCCTTTGGTCATTCATCTCAACAGAGTTGGAAGTTTTTGTCTGGATACAACTTGAAACCCATTAGATTCACTAAAGATCTTAATCCTGACGACTCATGTCCAGAGAGTAGGTCTTCCCCGTTGATAGCCACCATTTTCCCAAGTCCGTTCATTCCCATGCCTTTTATCTTTCACGAAAATGGTGACATCACTGTAGCCCTTGATAGTTATTTCATGTAGAACCAAGAAAGTTATGGTGCTCATGTTTTCTGGAGCAGAATAGTTGGTGCATGGTGTAGAGTTGTGACAGAAAAATCTAGGACAGGTATGAGACTTTCTAACTGTGGGGGTTAAAACAGTGTCAGTATTTAAACTCATCTTTGGTTTTAATACAGGAGTCCTCCAACAAGTATGTGTGGAGCACCACTGTGGCCCAGGTCTCTGGCAGATTTGGGGGATACAAAATCTTAGACGATAGGGCTCCTGGCCTTGCAATTCTCATGCTTTCCCTAATACAAGTTCTTTGAACAGCTTTTAGGATTCCGTCTTTGAAACTGGGTAGCTGCAACCCAAAGGAATTTAGAGATAGAAAATTGACTTGAACTGAAAATGCTGGTCTTTGGAAGAACTCTGTAGGCATGCTCTCTCTTGAAGATTCTCAATATAGTTTGACAGCTCCATTTAGCATTCTCTCCTTCCCATTATTGTAGGCCTCTTTAATGGGTCCTGTGGCTTCTAGTTTCCTCTTTACGTGTTTGACACTGGTTATGTTTTATTTATTTTTTATTTTTATTTAAACATTTTTTTCTTTAATCTTTATTTTTTTTGAGAGACAGAGAGACACGGTGTGAGCAGGGAAAGGGCAGAGAGAGAAGGAGACACAGAATCCGGAAGCAGGCTCCAGGCTCTGAGCTGTCAGCACAGAGCCCGATGTGGGGCTTGAACCCACGAACTGCGAGATCATGACCTGAGCTGAAGTCGGCCGCTTAACCGACCGAGCCACCCAGGCGCCCCTAATTTTTTTTAAGTAGGCTTCGTGCCCGGTGTGGGGCTGGAACTCACGACTCTTGAGATCAAGAGTCACATGCTCTACCAACTGAGCCAGCCACGCGCCCTGAGCTGTTTTAAATACTACCCAGATTCTACTTCGGTGTTAGAACTTCACACGGTTGCCTGCCGTTTACAGCAGCAGGTT
Organism: Cryptoprocta ferox; assembly: GCA_028646485.1. Lineage (NCBI taxonomy): Eukaryota > Metazoa > Chordata > Mammalia > Carnivora > Eupleridae > Cryptoprocta > Cryptoprocta ferox. The sequence continues at coordinate 93,803,645 of CM053570.1, read as the reverse complement.
CAGACTCCTTGCTGTTGAACCGTGAGGCGGGCCACAGCCTGCCTGCACACTCGACTTTCTAGCCTCCTTTTAGCTGCTATTATTCTTTCCTTCTCCACTGACCGCTCAGCCAGATGTGCTGAACTATGAGGTCCGACTGTGTGAAACTGCCATTTTACATACCAAAAAATGGTCCAAGGCTTGCAATTCAATACGGTTCAAGGCCAGCCTCTCCATTCCTGCACAGTACCGTGCTTTCAAGACCACTTTTCTGCAGAATGTCTTCAGTTGCTTTACTAGATAAGCTCTTACTTTCCTTTAAAGCCCACGGCAGACGTCCCCTTTCCATGAGGCTCTCCTGGCCCACCCAGTGGAATTAGTGCCCCCCGCAGAGGCTCTCACCCTGGATGTGATTCTCTCCCCGCCTAGCTTGCCGGGAGTTACCAGGACACTCCTACACGAAGCTGACGCTGCCTTGTCTGGCCTGTGAACGTCCCAAGGAAGGGGGCCATGTCATGACGATCCCATAGCCTGCAGAGTCCATAGCGCCACATGCCTAATGCTGACTGCTGAAGGAGTGCCCGCTTCCTTTACGCACTCGTAATTATGAAAAGACACTCGTGGACACGTTTTTAAAATTCTGATGTCATTTATTGGCACAAAAATTATTCAGATACAACCTGGTGTCTAGAATGGCTACACTTGATACTTTGTGCATTTAGTTTAATATTTCCTTTGCTCAGAACTCCCAGCAGGTACCAGCCCTTCCCTCTCTGTGCTGAGTACCTCCACGACAGCATTTCTGTTTCCAAGCCCTTGCTCTCAACACAGAGTGTTCACGCTTCACCGAAAACATCCCAAAAACCGCGCTGGGGAAGGCCACTGTGGGCCACCCTCCTGCACCACGATCTCTGTGCACCTGCTCAGCTAAGGCCGCCCAGCGATCGGAAGAAACTCCCCTCCTAGCCTTCGGGTCTTGGATTGAAGTGAGTTATGTGGCGGCATCGTGAGTGAGGCAGAAGACAGGCGCTTCCCACCCATTTTGGCCCATCTTACGAATGTTGCCGTCCGCGGACCAGTGAGGTAATGGGATGGGTGAAAGTGACCAAATCAGCTCCTCCCGATTCCTGACACGTGTCCTCCGTGGCCGGAGGCTCCTTGACGGTGCAGAGTTTGCCGCATCCTGGTCGAGAGGAACAACTAGGCCATTCTTCTACCAGCAACGCTTATGATGAGTTCTCTTGTGAGTTAAGTCAAAACCCGTATTTCTAAGTTCTGGCTCTTCTGTTCCCCCAAATCAATGGCTTGACTTATGTAGTATTTTCTGTGTTTACTGTCCTGGGAACCAAATCAAGCCTTGTGTTTCTGACAATATATTCTTCGACAGCAGCTAGAAAGTTGGTTCAAACCAACGTTTAATATACAGTAGTTCTTTTCATGTACAGTTCAAGATACTGAACAAAGTCAAACTTTCTGGCCATGGTTGCAGTTTAGTGGGAGCATATATACCAAAGCACAAAAGCCTCGTGAGAAACCCTGTGGGCATGTCTGGGCCTCGGGTTACCAAAAAGGACACCTAAGAAGACAGACAGAAAAGGAATATTTTAATAAGTTGGGCTTTTTCAGGGCTTCGCAAAGATACACTGAAAGTGGAGAGACCAAGGTCTGACAAGCCCCCCGGGGACATTCCTTGAGATCTCCCACAACTAATTGTGTCCGACACACTCATCATTTCCAGTCAAGGGCTGATGGCTGCTGCCGTCCCAGAAGGACACTTCCCCCTCCCCCTCCCTCTCAAGTTTCTATCTTCAAATGTGCCTGGGGCAATTCATCAAAGCAGACCCCAGAGTGGTCCTTGGGGTTACAATCCTAGAGCATTAATTAGTCTTTGCATCTCTTGCTCTCTGTCACTGCTCTGGCTTCTTTTCCTCGGCCCTTTCCTCTAGCTTTGAATTGACAGCAAAAATCCAAAACGAACCTCGCTCCCCACCCCTAAAAAAAAAGGGGGGATTCACCTACCTTTCTAAGCCACTTTTTAATGTAATTTTAATTCATTTGGGTGTTTGCCTTCCAAATATGCCCCCATGTTTCTCAAGGTGCTCCCTTTGTGGAGCGTTCGCACACAGCGAACACAGACTTTTAAAGAGATCTGACGCTACGATTAGCGTCTATGGAAACCTCCCCCCAAATCTTTTCTGCAGTTCTGGGGTCGGGGCACAGGACGGGGCCCCGCTGGCTGGTTTTAGCACAGGCGCCCTGGCACGCCCACTCACCAGCCGATGTAGCACTGGCACAGGTTTTCATGGGATGTTGCTTGCTTGATCAGCAGCTCAACTTGAGTCGGGACGTCCAGGGTTTCGTCATGAGAGAAGTCCCGACCTAGGACAAGAGAAACAACAGTTCATGTTCACCTGGTTTTCAGCTCCGTCCTTGGCTCTGGGTCAGCTGACCTGTCTGTGTAGCCCGTATCAGGTTCTCCTTGCCCGGGAGTATGAAGGCTACACGGCGGCTGGGTTTTAAATTCACCTCCTTGTGACATGAATACACACCAGTCTCCTTCTCCTAACAGAGACTGGGTTTAACTAGGGTGAACGTAAAAGTCTGCCGGTGGCTGCGGTGAGGGGTGGGGAGGATCTGGCTGATGGGTTTGTAGAGATTCCCTTATCTGTTGCAATGTTCAGGCAAGTGGATGAGAAACCCTTCTCCCATTTCAACCCCGAGACCTCCGCTGTTGAGCCTTTCCTCCCCCGGGGCAGCTTGCTTCCATCATAAACCAGAACAGGCGCTCGTGGCCGGCTGATGAAGCCTCTGAGGGATGTGCCTGGCCACCTCCACAAGGGCCATTTTGAGTCCTCCCCTCTCCCCCATGTCCGAGCCTCCCTGCTGGCTTCTCACCGCCAGCACATGACCTCGGTCCTGCTTTACAAGTTAATTCCTTAACTGAACTCATAGTTTCGGACCCCCAATGTGTTGGGCAGCGCCCGAGGCACTGATTTGCTGGACGCGCGCGGTCTCCTCATTGCCGCTGCTGTCCAGAGCCGCCTCTCCTCCCGCTGAAGGCTAAGTTCACCTGCACTCGGATCCCAAGGTCTCCTGATTCCTAGGCGGCTTTGCGCAGTCACTTACCCTCCTTTCCTGTCTTTGAATTTTGTGAACTAGAGCCTTGCGCCCTTTAAAGAACAAAGGGCTCCTGCCCAACTACTCCCTCTGCGGCCAGCGGCCCACCACCCCGCTCCCCGGCCCTGCACGGCCAGCTTCTCACAGTTCTGACCCTTGTCTCCCCTGCCTGCCTTCTCTCCCCCCACCTCGCATTCTCTTTAACCCCCTTGGTCTGGCTGCCAGCCTCGTCATGCTCTCAGAAGGCCGCCAGTAACTCAGGGCATCCCGGGTGCCTTCATCCTCACGCCCCATCATCAATCCCTTGGATTTACCTCCTGAAGATCTGGAGGCCACCTCGGTCTTGTCAACTGTCCAGCCGCCATTTCGGCCACTGCTTCCTCCCCCCACACAGCCTCCGCAGGGCGGGGCAGCAGGATTCCCCAGTGCAAATCCACCAGGCCCTTCCCACCTCTCTACCCTACTTCAAGACCTCAGGGCCTTCCCACTGCCCTTAGGATGGAGGATGAAAACGTAAGGCCCCGTATGACCCCCTCCCCCAACCCCGGCCCACTCAGATGAAAGCGTCTTACACAGTGCTGCTCCCATCTCGCTCTCTGCGGCAGTCGGACTAGTCTGCTTTCAGACCATTTTTCTCGCCAGCTTCCTTCCCACCACAGGGCCCTTGCATGTGCTGTTTCCTTTACCTTGGAACCATCTGCCTCTAGTCACGTCCTTTTTCGGATTTTAGCTCAAGGGTTGTTTGCCCAGGAAGCTTTCCTGAACTCCAGCACTTAGATTTCCCTGTTACCAGCATCACAGTCCAAGCCCTTTCTTGCCCCAGTAGAGTATCCCCTTTGACCCCACGAGGGCGGGAAATCCGTCTGTTTTCGCCAACAGTTTCTTCAGCATCTAATGCCTGTAGGTGTTCAAGAAATAAATACAACCGACTGGGACACTTCTGTGCCAGCCCCGCATGCCTAGGCTTGGCATCCCATGTCTCATTTGGGCCTTGCCGCCTTCTGAGAGAGGCACTGTCGTCACCTTCCACGTGAGCAGACGGGGTGGCCCGGGGGTCACAGGGTGCGGCAGACCTGGGGTCTCTGGTCCCCCGTCTCCACCATACTATCTGGTCTGTACGACACGCGTCGTTTTCAAAAGTATGCATTTCTCTGCTCCCACGCTCTCCACTCTGTGACAGCCACCAAAGTGCAGGAAGGCAGTGAACCAGAGTGGTCAGATTTGCTCCAGTATCAAGCCAGGATGATAAAAAAAAGGTTTTTTTTCCCCTGAATTTGGCTGACTTTGGGCCCAAGAGAACTTTACTCACCTCTGTCTGTTCAAATGAGATTAACGTTACTTAAAGCGAGTTTATCGGTCATTAGAGAATCAGAGAGGGTCCTTAACGGACAGCCTCAGGGACCTCCAGTTAGCTGCAGAGTCCAAGTTTAGGCACGAACACCACCGGGAAGAGGGGGACCACCCACTCGAGGAGGGAAGAATCTCTCCAGAGTTTATGTTCCTTTTTAAGTAAACACACACACATACTCACCGGTGAGCTTGTCTCGAACCCGGTTAATAATCTGAATGGCTTTCTTATTTAGGGCCTCTGGCTTCACCAAACCGTCTCCGACTGGAACACACAAAAGGAGAAACAACAGGAAGACTGGATCATCTCGACAGTTTTGACGGACGCCCCTGTGTTTCTCAAATATTCACTTTTCTAAGTGTTGAGTAATTCCTCCTCTGTGCCTGTCTTTGTCCTCGGAACATAAAGAGAAGCTCACAGAACGCCGTCTGCTCAAAGGCAGTTTTGTTGCCTCATCCCACCGGCCCCGCTCATGGCACAACGCAGCTGCTGTGGTTGAGGAGCGAGTCCTCGGCCCAATTCCGTGGAGGCGGCACTTACTGAAAGAATGAATGGACTCTGGCACTGTGGTCCCCGTTTTCTTGTGCGCAGGTTCCCCAAGTTCCACGCCGTCCAAAATTTCTAGGAGGAAAAACAATCCGTTGGCAGATAATTCCAACACCGGAACCACTGGTTCAAGTGTTAGCTCTGCTTCTTCATACCCTGTATCCCCTTTCACACTCGCCCTGCTCCCTCTGAGGGGACAGGAGAGGAGGAAGGGTCACTATGCATTTAAAAGGTTTTACATCTCCAAAGCATGAGTTTTCAAGCAAACAGCCTTCATAGAATGTTCTGACATAGAGAACAAAAGCAGGAACGAAAGCCCGGGTGATAAGACTTGTTTGGTGCGACAAAATCTGATAGTAGAAAAAACGCGAGCTGTCCATGGGTCACACTTAGGACCCGAGTGCTATTCTTTGGAGGAATCTCTCCATCGTTTCTGGGCAGAAAAAACACCCCTCAGGCTTTAGGGTCACTCTCCACCGACTGTGGCCTTCAGGAGAGAAGAGTCTAGAAGCAGAAGAATGAGGTTATTTGCACACTGCCCTCGCATACCACGGGCCTTCAACGTGAAGTGAGTAATAATAATACTTCTATGACACTTAGCTTTTAAGCCACGCAAAACCAGCCAGGTCGGCCACTACCTGGGGCCACCGGCACCAGCTGTCCTAATTCGCCGTAGGCAGCTGACAGGAGTCACCCGCTAACGTACGAATGAGGTGGACCCTGAGCGTGAGAGCCTGACATCCTTTGGATGGGACCAGTCGCCCGCACAAGGTATTCCAGACGCCGCAAGAAATTCCGGCATCGTTTACAAATCCTGTCGTGGCCAGGGGTAGAGGCCACACCGGTTCACACCCCACCACAGCCCAGGACCCCCATTTCCTGCCCAGAACACCCTCTTCCTTCCCACCTGTCCGAAACGGCCAGCCCAAGTCCCACCGACCCAGGACCTCCCTTCTCGACTGCAGTTCAGAGTGCTAGGTCCTTTCAGGCCTGCAGCCTCTCCTCCAAACCAAACCACAAGCTGTTGGACCACGCGGGGCTGCTGGCGGTTCTCTGATCAGTTCACACTGTACATGTTGGTCCATTCTGTAATGTGATCCTAAGCTTCTCTAAGGTAATCTCTGTGTGTCACATTCTTTTTGCGCCCTAATTACATACATTATTTGGCTTGGCTAAGTAACGAGTTGCAAATGTTCCATAGATGTCTGTAGAGAATACTTTTTTTTTTTTTTTTACACCCCAACAGTATTTCCAAGGTGTGAACTATGTAGGATGTTGTTGGAGGTTATGAGGGAAGCAGGAGGGGGCAGGGGAGGGGGAACGGGGAAGGTGACACAAAGTTAAGCCACTTTACTCTTAAGACTTTTGAGAGGTTCTGCACACAAACCCCGTTCTGGCTCTTGAAGGGGCATTAGCTTCCAGGGATCCATTCTGTGGACCCACTCTTGGAAGCAGTGTTTCCTGTGGCTTCCTGTCTCCGCAGACCGCAGTGTGAGTACACTTCCCGTGGCTTCCCAGCTCCTCAGACAGCAGTGTGAGTACACTTCCCGTGGCTTCCCGGCTCCTCA